>CM021107.1:373251913-373851913 GCA_007115665.2 Sequoiadendron giganteum | reverse complement strand
TTGGTATATTTTCAAAGGCATATTACAGGATCACATTTTATCTCTTGGTGGCTATATTATATGGTTGTTACCAATATTTCACTATAGCTCAAATGGTGGAGCTGATTTAAATGCTATTATATTTAAAAGTGAAATGCAGTTATTTATGAAAGTGTTTGAGTGATGTTTTGCACTTCATTTTAGTTCATTAAGTGACAGTTATGCTTTGAAAAGAGGAATCAGAGTTTTAGAGCTTGTTATTAAATTCTTTACAGTCAAATGAAGTACAGGACCAAGCATGTGGAGAAAAACAGGCTCCCACAAGGGTAGAGCTCGGCATGTTGCCCCTTAAGTTGACAAGTGGGCTAAGAAAGAAGTACGATTATCATGCTCATCTAAACTATCAAAGCTTTCTACAGCATAATAAATCTTTGTTTAAAGTTTCATGCAACAAATTTTTAACTTCCTGCAGCATAATAAATCTATGTTTAAAGCTTCCTGCAACAAACTTTTTAACTTCTTGTAGCATAATATAGCTCTGCAAAAGCATCCTGTAACATAATGAACAAACAATGAGAAGTGGACCAATTTCCAAAGATGCAATAATCATGCAGCTACAAGACTTTTACATAAAGAAATACAGATACAAGGAGCTTGTTTCAGCTTTTGAGCTAACTTCACATATTTTATGAAGGTTTCCAGAAGTACGTGAGGGAACATTCAAAGTTGCAACTGGTCTTTTAATTAATGCCAAACACAATTAAAAAAAATGCAGAAATAAGCATGTTCATTCAAAGAATGGAGATACCCATGCGGGTTTGTTTCAAAACAAAAAATATAGATTTTTCAGTGGGAGCAGTCAAGTTTTCATCATATCTCAAAAACTACAATCTGGGTTTGTCAGATTTTTGTACAGAATTTAGAAAGTGTCAGGGCGAAAAAACCCTTTAAATATTTCACTGACCTAGTTCACAATTTGAGATATATTTTCACTAGTCTGGAGACAATGATTTTGTGTTAATGAAGCAACACAAAAGAATGAAACGTGCAGGGAAATCAAAGATAATACATGCATAAGTCGCGGCCTTAATGCTACCGATATTGTTTTTCAAACAATGGAGAAAGCCTTATGATTATTATTTGCAAAAGATTTTGAAATCTTTAATTGTAAAATGGAATGATTATAAAATTGTCTCATGTAAAGCAGATGCAAAGCAATACTTTATAAATTGCTTTGTTTTCTTGCTAATTTTAGCAGTTGCATGCATTGACTTTTCTCCTTGGTCGGATTTGGATCTTTAGTTGGAGAAATAAGGTTGTTTTCTTGCTTTAAAAGCAGTTTTTTGGTTTTTTTGGAAGCCGGATAGTTTATGCATGCAAAAAATGTGAATTTCCACTTTTATGCTAACTTGTTGCATTATTTTTGAAGCCTTTTCCTTGAGCTTTTCTCAAGAGCTCGGATTAGGGTTTGAAGCATATATCTTTGGAGAGATTTTAGAAAAGTGGGGAGTTCAGTCTGTTTTGGCTCTTACTCATTTTTGAGCTGAATTTTTTTTGTTCTCAGAAAGATTGTTTTGGCATACTCCTACAGTGAATAGAAGAAAAACATTCCTACTTATCATATATTGTGTCCATTTACAGTTCAGTTGATGTTATACTTGTGATTTTCAATTTGAGATCCTTGTTATGTCTTAGGTTGTAGTTTGATGCAGGAAAGTGCAAAAAATATAGGTTGCATGTTGTGTTTTTGGATAAACCACCATGTAAAGTACTTATGTAAAGTTTGTTTTGTGAGAGGTTGTGATATCATTGTTAGTTTTTCTGAGCACTGTTTGTGAGGAAAGCCCAGAACAATCAGTTTTCATCATTCAATATTAAAAAGTCATTGCAAGATCATAATTTTTTAAGTTTTTATTTTTCCCTATCTCTTTTCCCAGAAGTTTTTAGAATAGGATCATTATACGAAGAACCAGCTCGCTCTGGAGATTCTCTTTCCTTATAAACCACCCACATCTAGAAAGTGTTTCAATGTTGCAACAGATAGTCATGATTTTCTGCAAATTTGACGGGGTGCATATCTAATTGCTAACAATGGCAAAGGCAACTCATTTTTTCTTGGGCTTCATGACATATCATTGGAAAAAGTCTATGGTTCAGTAATTTATGCAGACTCGGATTTTCATATCATGGGTCATTAAATTTTGGTCCATTGTCATATCATTTTTAGTGCATGGAATTTATTGAGTTGGCATCATTTTTAATGTTGTTGGGCCTCTCATTTGAGTTTTTGACTTGTCTAAAGTCTTTGTGAATTTTGTTTTGAAATCAGCCAAAGGCCGACAAAGGTATGTGAAATATTTAAAAATTCTACTTGGTAATAATGTTCAATAAGGTGGTCGGCATTTTGTTTTGAAGATCATGACAATTATCAAGATGATAATTGTTTCAGCATTATGGGTCTTTGACATCATATTCTTTTATGTGATTATAATGTTTTTTTTGTTACTTTAGTCCTCTCGGACTTCAAGCTTTATCAATTATGAATAAGACAATGATTTGAATATCTTGAGGAAAAGAAAATTAGTGTTAGCGAATTCATTGTTTTTTATTTCATAAGCTTGAGGGACTGAAACCCTAGCTTTAGCCGCCGCCATTAAAAATTTGCAGATTAGTTTCTTCAGCTGGCTGACATGGAATGTATTTTGTTTGAGCTTGGAGATAATGTGGAGAGTTGGTGTTTCAACATAGTCAACTATAAGCTGGAGATTAGTTTTACTCAGTCGTGTGCATTTATGGCACAAAAATCTCTTTGGTCAATTTTTTGGTTTTCTACCCACCACCGTGATCCAGGTAACACAATGCTAGGTTGTTGGGAATTTTTTCAGGTTTCTCTTTTCATTTTTTTCTCTCATTTTATCTCAAAATTTTGTTAGTAAAAGAGAATATTAACTTGGGATTGTGGTTTTGTTAGTTAATGAGAAGATTAACTTGTTGATATGGTATTTGAAAAATCTTTTCAAAGAGATTTGTTAACAAATTCTTAATGTTTCTTCTCTCGAGCAATAACTAAATTATCTTATGTTTTTGCTGAGATTTGGTAAAAGGGTTTAGTGGTAAAAGAAACCCTAACTCGAGTATCTGATTCTTGACTCGAGTTTACACATTTTTGTTTGATAATTTTTGGTTTCTCTTGTATAAATGAATGGCAGTAAGCCATTATCTATTCAGAATTTTTGAGAAGATTACAATGAGAATATTTGTTGAAAGGGAGAAAAAGAAAAATGAGGGTTTGTATTGTATCATATCTCTAATTTTATATAGAGATAATACTCAAAATTTTAGGTGTTTATACATTGTTTACTATTATGCACAATACAAATTATAATGGGCTTCATTGAAAATATTTTTTTTGTACTCTATTAAATTTTTGTGACTACAAAAGCATGCAGTTATAAAGTCTTGGTAGTTTACATTTCTATCTAAAAAAATTGTAAAGGAGTTGGTGCTCCTATTGAAGTTGGTGCTTCAGAATTTCAATATTGAGTTGGTGCTCTGAAGATATTGGAATCAAGCCTCCAAGGCATTTTAGAGTGGTTTTTCTACCCCAAGAGGGTTTTCCACTTGGAATTTTATGTATCACTCTTTTGTGTGATTTGTGTCTATCTTGCACAATCTTTCTTTCTCTCATTTATGTTGAGTTAGTTCATGCAATGCTCTGATACTTTATCACTGTTCAGTTTCATCTAAATGCTCATGGTTCAATTGTTAATGTGAAAAGTTTAAATGTTATTTACTGTCATCTAAAATTCTAGTTTCCTTGCAAAATAAAGCACTAAAAAGTTGTTTATTTAGCCTTATATGAAAAAAATACATCATTCTTTAACAAGAGTTGTTTTATAATTGGTTGAGTTATCTATCTATTCTTTCAAAGTTTAGTTTCTTTATTGCATATTTAAAGTCTCATTCTGATCAAGATCAAAAAGGTTCAAATCTGCATTTCATGTCATAAGAGTTTTAAAATATATATATTACTCTGATTCACCCCCCCCCCTCTCAGAGTAATTCCACTTCCAATAGAATAGAGATCATGATCTTGATAATGGAGTTTGCTCAATTTGAGCTACGTCTCTAGGTCTGCTTCTCAACGTTGGAACTCTTTATTGATATCACCAAGCTTCAATAGACTTCTTTCAATATCCAAGCTTTAATCACTCACAATCTCTCTCTTTACAATTTTACAATTCTTGGTGTAAAAAACACATTTTAATTTATCTCCTTCAATAATTCTCCACCTTACTAGGAGCATAAAAACTCTCAAACATCTCAATGAAAAGAATCACCAGGTCTGCATCCCCTTATATATATAAAAATTACCTTAATAAGGCTTAACCACCTTATTTAATAAAATAAAAAATTAAGCCCCCCTTCGGCTTTTATAATTATAAGCTTTACAAAAAAAACATTAACTCGTTTGTAAAAAAGCAATAACTTCCCCATAAAAAAACAATTTAATTTGTTTAAGCCCTTGACACCTATTCATGGGCTCATTTGGTTTTAAGTTAAGTTGTTTTTCTTCAAAATGGAGGGTTATTTCTTTGTTTTTTTATGAGTTAATCTTTTTTATCTTTAGGAGATTTGGATCCCATGAAATCCGGTTGGGATCCCACAAAATCCAATCGCACCAAATGGATTTTGTGGAATAAACTTCCACCACTTTATTATTATTATTTTTTAAATAAAGCATGGTGTACATGAATTTTGTGATATTTTTGCCACATCACCTGCAACTTCCATGTCACCATCTAGTCAACTCCCACGTCACATGTTGACATCATCATTTTGACTAAAACATTGACTAGCTCTATTTTGCTCATACGAGCTCTATTTTTGAAACCGAATATAGTTCTAGAATCAACACAACAAGCACTACAACTTGACGTCATTTTTGTTTCATTTTGAGATGATCATTTTTTTCCTTTTTGAATGCCTGATTTTCCTATTTGACCAGACCATTGACTATGCATAAATTCTACATACGGATCCTTTTGAGCCTATTCAAGTTGCGTCAGGACCATGTCGATGAGCTCTGTACGATGATGTTGGTTTCATGATATTTTGGGACTGTGAAATTTTGAGGTTTCCTAGATCCTCTTGTATCAAAATAAGTACCTATTGACCTCCAAAATTCTTGACCTCTTGACCCTCTCCTTTGCATCCAGCCTTAGAATCTCTTTTATAAAACAAGGGAGCAACAAGCACTAGGCTAGATTGCATTTTACATTTCATTTCATTTTCATTTGAAAATGAATTTCAATAGAAAATAAGAGAATCTTTCCCAATTCATTCAGGGAACCATCATTTTAATTCAAGTGAAAAAAAAAGAGTTCAAGAAATCATTAATCAAAGTCACCCCGCTAGTTACCAAAAAGGCTTGTTGTGGTAGCACCAAAACGTGTAAGTCCACACTACCCTGAAAAAGTGTCACTATCAACACAAAAAGCATAAATCATCAGAGACCCACTTCACAACACACCAACCAAAGAAAGAAAATCAACACACAAGACCAAAAATTCGAGCACCCACCAAGGAAAGTAATAGGATGTTACTTTGCCTTGTCACTAGGAGAATAGGTGTGCACACTCAGTGTCCTTATCTTCAGAGGAGTAGCCATCATCACCTCATCCTTGAAATCAACCCAATCCTTCATGGCCATAAGATATTGATGATAGCGAGAATCAGTCTCATTTCCACTATCAAAAGAATCATCAGAAACCTCAATGGGAGAATGATGATGTCCCATATAAGTGTGGTGATACTTATTATTTTTGGTAGCTTCTCTTTCTGGCCTCTCAACTTTCTTATCCTTTCCTTTGGCCAATTCATCTAAGATAGTTTGGACCTTAAAGTGGTAGGAATACTTAAGAACACCTCGTGCTAAATCTTTGGTGGCATTCATTTTCTTTATTGGAGTTACAAGTATCTCTAGTCCACCTTGTTCACCCTAAGGAAGAGAATCATGAAATTCAAGAGGATTGAGCCTCCTGGATAGACAAACCGGGCTAACATTCACACTTATCTTTCCCATTCTTGTAATCTTCCACTAAAATTTATCAAAGCATAATTACTAGCCTACTCAAAAATAACTAACACAAAATCACTCCCTCTCTTAGACTTCATGTTTTCACAATTAGATGGTGGGAGTAATCAAGCAAGTGATGCTCATTAAATAGATAAATTGGTGTGCATCCACATTAATTTTCTAGGAGAGCTTGTGTGAGAATGCTGGAAATCAACTAACTTGATTTTAAATCTCAATCGTTGATCATATTTTAAACCAAATCAATGGTTAGATACTCTAGACTATTAATGATGACAAAATTAAATGGATGCATTTGATACTCATCTCAAATCAAGAGACTCAAGTGAGATGAGTGTTTTCTTAACTTTCATGTAAACCATAGACTTAATTTCCCAACTAGACATGTCATGTCACATTTACTCACTTTCCCATAGAAAATAACTCACTTGTAATTCATAATAGCAGGAAAACGAGGAACGATCATAATTTATCTTCAGAATATCTTCCCGCACCCTACCTCACTTCAATTTTACCTTCCCATGTGTACCAACCTCTGATAGATTTGATGGCCATAAAATATTTTATCAATCTCACAAGAATGTTATAGAATTAGTTCTATCTTAGTTCCATTTTTATCTTAGAACTATCTCAACTAATATCTCCAAATGCATCCATCTTTACTAAGAGCTTACTAAGTTTTTAGGAGCAATCTATGTGGTACTTGTCTATGCACCCGTTGGAGAGTATGGCATAGAAGAAAAAACTCAAGGGATGGTGAGCAGTGGTCAAGACTTACCCATGCCACCAACCATCTACCATAAGTTTTAATTCTTTCAAAGAAAATGACCAATCCCAAGACCTGGCAAGTCTCACTTAATGAAAAATGTTACTCCAGCCGCTAACCCATGTAACTATCTTTCCCTGCTATTGAAAATAGATGAGTGTGCGGGGAACAACTTTGATGTGAACATGTGTCATGACATCAACCATAAATTTTCCTCGGGCAACACCTATTGTACGATGGAGATACTGATCCCACTATCCAATAGTACTACATGGCCATTTCCCGCTAACCCGCCTCTTTAAAATAATAGGAAATAAATCAAGACGGGCATGTGAGGTATGGTAGAGATACAACCACATCTTCAATTTCTTAGTTGTTGATCTTTTAAAGGTGTTAGTCATCTTTACCAAGGAGATTGGGCCCACTAGCATACCAAACACATGGTTGAATTCCACCAACCCATGTTAATAAAATAAAAAGAAATGAAACAACACAGGCACATGGGGAACGATTGGGATTGATTCCCATGATTAGACAGACAATCATGAATCTTTATTAATACACATGCCATAAAAATTAATCATAAAATGGGGCCATCTCTAGGTGAACAAGACACTAACCCATAATACAATAGGCTAAGGATTTAAAACCCTTTTTAAAATTAAGCCTTCAGTCATAAGAAAATTAAGACCAAGAAGAAACTTAAGGTGACTGACAAAACCTAAGATCAAGGTCTAGCAAGACAACAAGTACAATGGCACAAGTGACAACTTAAGTGACCAGGAGCGAGGAAATCAGGTCCATGCAATTTTGAAATGAGCAAGGGTTTTTTGATTTAAAGGCCAACCTTAGGAAGTTTTAAGGATATAAAACCCTATCATAGTGATGCAAACATGACCTAAAATCATAAACAAGAGGCCAAGCCATACTTTGCAAAACTTTTAGAGTGGAACCGAGAGAATTTTTTTGAGGGGTTCCATTAGTGGCTCCGTCTTGGGATGTATGCCCATGGTGGGTATAGAAATAATTCAAATCCTCTAGAGAAGTAGACCAAGTGCCAAACACATTGGGTGACATAGTCTTTATTAAAATCTTAAACCACATTTGATGGCCCTAGGCTACCAAATGAAAAGAGAAAACCATGTTTGCCTCTATCAAACACATTGTTTTCTGTTGTCTATACCAAGCCAAGTTTGAAAACACTACCATTGTCTTTCTGAAAATAAATACCACCCTTGGCATGATTAACCACATCACTATGATTCCCAATGCCTTCATTAACAAGATCATTCTCATACATAATCACTTTCTTGTTAGATTGGACCAGAAAGTGGAAAAATTAATAGTGTGATCTAAAAGGGTTACTATGCAACTTCTCATCATTCATCTGCACATCAAATTTGAAACCCTCATAGTGATTAGGCTCAATAAAAATTTCATTTCCAACACACAATATACAATCCACTTGTGTTTTGAGAAAATGATTCTCATACATTTGAAACTCCTTTAACTGGATTGCACCATAGGTCAATTTATTATCATTCCAACAACATAACTTAGTCACACCATCACATGGTTCAAGCTTTTGAAAATTATATTTACCAAAACCTCAATACCTTCATCTGAAGCACTTTAAATGCCATCACTTTCAGGATTAACAAGATCATCAAGAACACTTATGTGCACTAGTCACTTCATGCACACTATCAGTTGATAGAAATATTGACCTATGTGTCAAAGACTCATTGTTATATGAAATTTTTTCATTAGCCCTTGAACAAGAATCTTTATCTTCCTTCACATAGATTCTTTCCTCATTGGATGAAAACATGTCCATAATCATACTATGAAGATAAGTAACATTAGAAAAGAACTCAATTTCACATTTACTAACATGAGATCCACCATTTTTTACACCATAAAGATCTTTATCATTTTTAACACTATGCTTAGGTTCAAGATATTAAATACACAAGTTTTTATCTTCAAAGTGATCATCATCCATTGAATCGGTATGCTCTAGTGATAAAAAAATTGAGCCACACTCCAAGTATTCCTCATGTAAAACTTGTTCATTTACTTATGAACAAGCAACTTCATCATCATTTACATCATTGCATCCTTCAAATGAAGAAAATACCTCTAGCACCTCATCATAGGAGAATTAATAACCCTTAAAAGAATAATCAGGTTTACTGTCATCATTATCTTCATCATAAGGAAACTCATCACTACATATACTATGCTCAAATTTTTCTGAATGAATGCTTAAATTTTCATCTGCAATATCTTGACCACTGACTTGTGATGAAAAATCAGCAATACTTGCAAGTGTATCTTCATCTCCATCATCGGTATACTAATCTTCATATATGATACTTTTGGGCTGATCACAGTCACTATCCTCATCCATACAACATGTATCTTCATTTTTTTAATTTTTTCTCAATAGGATAGCTTCCATCAACATTTTGAGATATCATATTTTGTGCATAATTTAGTTGGGCTCCCTCAAAAAAATTTATCCAATCAAGTACTTGATCAAATCTATGAGGCTTCAAGTCTTTTGGCAAGGTACTTAGTCTTGGCTCAATGATTTCACAAAATAAATCAACACATATTGAATCTTTAGGTCTGAAAGTTTTGGGGATTTCCAACAAGGCATCCAAAAATCTTGAGAACAAGTCAGAGGGTGATTCTCCCTTGTGCATCTTCATGTTAGATAATTCTTGAACAAAAGACAACTGATCAATACTATTCAAATTTTGTTAATGTCCACCTTGGAGCTCAATATGATCTATGTGTTGTGTTGATGGAAAAATCAAAACAACAAAAGAATCATCATCTTGACAATCATTTATACTATTTGATCCATGAATTCCATTTTCATGAGATGTGCTAGGATAACCAACACTTGCAGCCATGTATCCTTTCATCATTGAATATTTCAAATTGTTCTCAATATCCATAATAATTTGATATGCTTATGTAATGTTGTAGGCTCTCTAACTCTTAGAAAATAACTCATTTCTTCGTCAAATGCATCAAAATATACAATCAAACATACTACATCATTTGGTCTCATTCTCTCTGGAATTCCACTTAATGTTTTTTAAAATCTAAGATTGAAGGTTGGTACCAACTCATCTTCTTTCTGGACATTATTAAATTTTTGTCTTCGTGAATGTGGATTAATTATTTCTCCAAATTGTTCTATGAATTCTTCCATGAAGAGATAGAACACATTGGCAAATATGAGAACCAATCTCTAGCATCTTTCTTCAGAGATTGAACAAAGAACTTCATGGGATCTTCACGATTTACCTCATAATCTCCCATCAAATCAAAAAATTCTTGTAGATGTTGAGATGTTGATTTGAATCTTTTCCCTTTGAACTTTGGCAAACATTCCCTAACTTCATTAGGAATTGGGTTTGGGAAACCTTGAATATCATTATAATTCAATGGTCTATATCTTTCCACAGAGAATCTTTTTTAATGACATGACAAGGGTTGCATACTCTTCATGCTTACTTCATGCATGTACAAGTGAATGATGCATTTTCTTTCACCCCTTTACAAACTTCAAACATCAACTATACAATTGATCATTGCCCTATGTTTTTCTTTTATCCTGATCTTAAAATATTACAATGCATAACTCAAGTACTAATATATTTAAGATCTCTCTAATAGGCAGATTTCAAGAACAAGCATACTTATTCATTACAACATAAAAATTTCAAATTAGAGCTTGGAAGTATGAGAATTACAACTATCATTACCCTTTTTTAGTGCTTAATTCACTCAATAGGGAATTAACATTAGTTTTACATTTCTTAAAATAGCACCCATATAGATCTATTTTCCTTTGAAAATCAAAACAAGGGAAAATACCTGGATATATTAGTAGGTATTAAATTTTACCAGGCTTCCTTTTATAGAGTTTCCACCTCCTTTATAGAGGACTAATACTTCAATAATGTGAAGTATATTTACCAGTTGGTTTCCACTTTATGTTCATTCTTCAACACTTTCCACTTGTACATAGTTCTTCAGAGTCACCACTCACTCTTAATGAGAAATTTTAATTCAGTTTTTCCCAAACTCTATAAAGGAATGATGATCTATCACAACTACTTCAAATAAGTCCCTAGTAGAATCTCCATTTCTGTTGGTTATTTTTTAAGAACCAAACTTATTCTCACCACAAACCTATGAACTTGCCAAGGAAAATTATCACCAAGGGAAAGGATTGGCCAACACATAAGTAAAGGATTTTGGGTCTTTACTTCTTCACTTCAAGCTCTATGAAACCTAGGAGGGTGATCCTAAACAATAGTGTTTATAGATACCAGTGTGAATCCAGTATCAAAACACAAATCAAATAGATAATTCTCCTTAAATGTTTAAAATAACTATACCCTAAAATTTTGGAGAAATTTCACAGTAGTGATTAACTTAAACAAGAGAAGATATAATTCTCTTAACACTCTTACACACCCAAAAAAGAAATCAACAAGTAATTTTTGATTATATTATGTGATCATCAGTTGAGTCAGGTACCCCAATTGGAGTATGAATGCTATACCAAGTTAGTTCCATATTTTGGGAAATGAAGTCAAACCATAAACCTATATGATTAGACATCAGCTTTGTATTTTATAAAAATACCCACAACCTTGAAAATACTGCATTACATTATTTCCATGAGTTATTTCAATAATTAACTTATTACTATCATCCTTACACAAATTTTATATCAAACCCATTGTTAAATTCAAGCATTTACATACTTTCTTTGAATGGAAAATAAAGAATGAAACAATACATCTATTGAAACTCAACAAAGACAAATAAGATAACCATTTATTATCATATTCATAGCTTTATTTCATATATAGAAGAGAAAATGTACAAATTTTTTGTAATACCTAGTTATCTATATTGTTATCAAAAACATACATATTGGCTGATCCCTTTCTAGAACATATTATTGAAAAAACTATTGCCCATTTCCCTTGTATCGATTTCTATGGAAAATAAGTGCCTATTGACCTCCCAAATTCTTGACCTCTTGACCCTCTCCTTTGCATCCAACCTTAGAATTCCTCTTATAAGAGAAGGGAGCAACAAGCACCAGGTTGGATTACATTTTACATTTCATTTCATTTTCATTTCAAAATGGATTTCAATAGAAAATAAGAGAATCTTCCCCAATTGATTTGGGGAACCATCATTTTAATTTAAGTGAAAACAAAAATAGAGTTCAAGAAACCATTAATTAGAGCCACCCCACCAATTACCAAAAAGTATTTTTGTGGCAGCACCAAAACATGTAAATCAACGCTACCTTGAAAAGTGTCACTATTAGCATAAAAAGCATGAATGATCAAATATCCACTTCACAACACACCAACCAAAGAAAAAAATCAATACACAGGACCAAAAATCCTAGCACCCACCAAGGAAAGTAATAGGATGTTACTTTTCCTTATTACTAGGAGAATAGGTCTGCTCGCTCAATGTCCTTATCCTCAAAGGAGTAGCCATCATCACCTCATCCTCATAATCAACCCAATCCTTCATGTTCATAAGATATTGATGATAGTCAGAATCAGTCTCATTTCCACTATCAAAAGAATCATCAAAAACCTCAATGGGAGAATGATTACGTCCCATATAAGCGCAGTGATACTTATTCTTTCTGGAAGCCTCCCTTTATGTCCTCTCAACTTTCTTATCCATTCCTTTGGCCAATTCCTCTAAGATAGTTTGGCCCCTTAGGTTGTAGGCACGCTTAATAACACCTCATGCTAAATCTTTGGCGGCCTTCATTTTCTTTATTAGAGTTATGGGTATCTCTGGTCCACCTTGTTCACCTTGAGGAGGAAAATCCTAAAATTCAAGAGGATTGAGCCTCTTGGACCAATGGACCGGGCTGACATTCATAATTATCTTTTTGATTCTCCTACTCTACCACTAAAAATTCTCAAAGTAGAATTACCAGCCTACTCAAAAATAACTAACTCAAAATCAATCCCTCTCTTACACTTCAGGTTTTCACAATTAGATGGTGGGAGTAATCAAGCAAGTGAACCTCATTAAATATAGAAATTAGTGTGCATATGCATTAATTTTCTAGGAGAGCTTGTGTGAGAATGTTGGAAATCAATTAACCTAGTTTTAAATCTCAACCGTTGATCATATTTTGAACCAAATCAATGGTTAGATACTCCAGATTATTAATTATGACAAAATTAAATGCATGCATTTGATACTCATCTCAAATCAAGAGACTTGAGCGAGATGATTATTTTCTTAACTTGCATGTAAACCATACACTTTATTTCCCAACTAGACATGTTGTGTCACATTTACCTCCTTTCCCGTAGAAAATAACTCACTTGTGATTCATAATAGTAGGATAGCAGAAAATGATCATGATTTATCTTCAGAATATTTTCCCATACCTTGCCCCATGTGTACCCGCCTCTAACAAATTTGATGGCAATAAAATAGTTTATCAATATCACAAGTGTGCTATAAAATTAGTTCTATCTTAGCGTCGTTTTTATCTTATAACTATTTCAGCTAATATCTCCAATTGCATCCATCTTTACCAAGAGATTTCTATTTTTTTAGGAGCATTCTACATGGTACTTGCCCATGCACCCATTGGAGAGTATGGCATACAAGAAAAAACTCAAGGGATGGTGAGGAGTGGTTAAGACTTTCCCACATCACCAGCCATCTACCGTCATTTTTAATTCTTTCAAAGAAAATCACCATTCCCAAGACCTGGGAGATCTCAGTTAATGACAAATGTTACTCCACTCACTAACCCTTTTAACTATCTTTCCTTGCTATTGAAAATGGACGAGTGTGTGTGGAACAACTTTTATTTGAACATGTGTCATGACATCCACCATCAATTTTCATCAAGCAACACCTATTGCATCATGGAGATACTGGTCCCACCATCAAGTAGTACCACGTGGCTATCGCTCGCTAGCTCGTGTCTTTAAAATAATAGGAAATAAATCAAGATAGGTGTGTGAGGAGTGGTAGAGATATGGCACATCTTCAATTTCTCTATAATTGATTTTCTTAGAAAGGCATCAATCATTTTTACCAAGGAGATTGGTCCCACCAACATACTAGACATGTGGTCAGAGCTCACCAGTCGATGTGAATAAACTAAAAATAAATGAAACAGCACGAGCACATGGGCAATGATTGGTATTGATTCCCATGATCAAATGGCCAATCATGAAGCTTTATTTGTGCACATGTCACAAACATTAATCATAAAAAGGGGCCATCTCAAGGCAAATGAGACATTGACCCATAATACAATAGGTTAAGGATTTAAAACCATTTTTAAAATTAAGAATTCGATCATAAGAAAATTAAGACCAAGAACAAACTTAAGGCGATTGACAAACCTAATATCAAGGGTCAGTAAGACAATGAGTAAGATGGAACAAGTGACAACCTAAGTGACCAGGAACTAGGAAAGAAGGTTAATGCAATTTTAAAATGACCAAGGCTTTTTTGATTTATAGGCCAACCTTAGGAAGTTGTAAGGATATAAAACCCTATCATAGTGATGCAAATATGACCTAAAATCATAAACAATGTGCCAAGCCATACTTTGTAAAAAATTTAGAGTGGAACTAGGAGAATTTTTTGAGGGGTTCCATCATGGTGCAATATATATGTGTTGGTGATCAGTAATCAGAGATGTTGTTATTGGTTTTTTTTTAATGGTTTTCCCATGTGTTGCCATCAATGAAAAAGGGGGAGATTGTTGGAAGTTTTTTTTGTCTTTGATATCAACAGATCTTTGTTGTTGCATTGATGCAAACCTATGGAGATGCCTTGATTGGTTGCATTATGTTGTCATTATTAGTATCACAAATTTCAACCTCTAGTGTTTCTTTTATGAGAATTTGTTTGTGATGTTCAACCTCTTGTGTGGTTGAGTTGTTGAGAATGTGTTCCAAATGTTGTGTTTGTTCTTATGGTGTTAGGTTTCTAAGTGCTTTTGAGAAAATTTGAATAAAAGAGGAAATAATGTGTTGAAGAGTGTTTAGTGTGATAGAGTGTTGTTCAATGTTTTTATCAATATTTCTCCATGGATGAATATATTCCTACACAATTCAAATATGCTGCTTAGAGGTGTTATATCTAGATTTTATTATTCTAGATAGTTTTGCAGAGAAATTTGTGTTCACTAGTGTATGAACTATGAAAGTAGTATTGTCTAGGAGAAATGGTTTTGCTCCACATTTCTCCATAGTGAGGTTTTTGGTCTTATGGATATGAAGGAGTGCTTATATTGATAATATCTATCTTCAATATGAGTTTTTCTCTTTTGGTGCTCCACAAGGTTGGATTTAGGGATTGCAGTGTGTGGAATGTTAAGTGGGTGTATAAGATGAGTATATTCTTTAGCTGAATGTTTTTGCAAAGGATTTATTAGATTTAGGGTGTTGATGAAATATTTTAGATTGTGTTCATGTTTTTTGTGTGGTACGTGAGTCATATTTGGATCAAAGGAAGTGTTTAATTAATTGTTTATTGGTGTTAACATATGTTTGACCAACCTTTGGTGTTTAAACTAATTGAAAATGTACTTAAATGTTTTTGGAAGCATGGTGTGGAATTTTTATGTGGATTTAGGTTTGAGTTAAGGTGTGAAGTACTGGTTTTCCTTCATTCCTTTCCACTACTAGAATGTTTTGGTGCTGACCTAAATTGAATTTGCACATTTGAGGTGCATATACGACATTGTAGATTGTTTTCAAGGTTGCTGATGGTATATATGTGTGATAAATTGATGAAGGAAGAGTGTGTTACGTGTGTAATGAAAAGTATTGAGATGTGAAGTGTGAAATTGTGAAATGTAGTGTGAGATTTAATTCTTGTGACTACTGGAAGCAGTGAGTAGAAGGTATTTGCATTCTTCAGAGAGAGTGAATGTTTTGATGAAGTAGTGATGGAAATTTTTTATTGCTTTGAGATGGATTTATCATTGTAACAATATTATTTCTTCTTCTTTCTAATCTGATAGTAATCCATTGGTAGTGATCCTTCTTTTCTTTTGAGAAATGAACCCTCTAGTAGTGAGCATATTGTATTCGATGTTGCAATTACTTTATATTGTGAGATAATCCTCACCGTGGTTTTTTCTTCGACTTTCCATGTAAATCTTGTGTTCTCATGTGATTTTTTGTGTTTGCATTAATTTTTCTCATGTTTAAATTTTTCTAATGCATGATAAGGGTTTAAAGGTTGTTAAGGGTTTAAGGAATAATGCAGATCTAAATTTTAATGAGGTTTTACTATTTTAATGAACAATTAATTCACCCCCTCTTAGTTGTCTTGTGTAATGCCCAAAATTTCTTGATACAAATAAGTTGTAAAGGAGTCCTAAATATTTTTTTTGTGTATTTCACTTCTCTACTTAGTACAATTTAGGATTGTATTAACCAATAATTTAGAATTCTTATTCTGTGAACCTACTATAGCACCCAATTATTAAAACACACAAATCTAGCACTAAGCTCATAAAGAATTCATTTGATGCTAGCTCCCAACCCTTCTTTTAAATTTTATAAAATTTACTTCATTTAGAATCCCTCTACTAGGCTACATTTAAAGTTATACATACATATGTATGCATGTATGTATATATCCTAGTGAAAGATAGTTTCTAGATCCTTGATGCTCAAGACATCAATTATGTAAAATCACCAATATATATAAACCTACTTAGAGCATATTATAGAATGATATAGATAATGTTATTACATAGATAGGGCAAAGTATGATTGGAAAAAAAATAGAACTAAAGGGCATGACCATAACTATGCTCTAAGAATTATTGCTTAATTTAGGAATTAAGCTCTCTTTTAGAAAAATTAGTGATGTGCAACTTATTCAAAGTTGTGATTAAGGGGCGAGTGGTATAAGTGAACTGATGGTGTTTTTTGTACAACAACTTAGACATAATATAATATCCTATCTCTCTTGAAAGGTAAATCTCTATCAAAAAGCCTCAAGAGATAACCCCAAGGTCTCTAATGTCAGGTCTTGACAATGCATATAAAAACTTACATAATATGTGAGATTTCTAGTAATCACAAGGGGCCTTACAAAACAACTAGTGGAGGTTTCAAACTTATCAAATTTACGATATTTTTTTATGCTTTTAATCCTAAAACTAGCACAAATTTTAAAACAAACAATAAAAGATAAGGGTTTAGAGAGAGAATTTATTCTAATCTAAACTCTAAGATTAATCATAATAATAGTGAACATTGTGAATAGATGAATCTCTAAGAAACCAATCTCTGTTTGATTAAGGACAAACCTGCAACTACACAAAAATAGTGCAACCTTATGAGGAAATCAAAAGATTTCTAGACTATGAATATTTACCCACATACCCGATGATTGGCATAACGTAAATAAACCTTCACAGTGGAACTTAGCACAAAATGAGGCCCAAACTAACTTTTCATGGCAATTTACAATCAAAACATTACTAAAAGTATGGATCAAAGATCGATCAACATTCTTCACACTTCACCATTTCCATGAAAGACCTAAAAGCTAATATTCAACATGGATTTATAAACTCCAGAGAAATTTTAAAGATAAAGAATAACAAGAACCTTGCAAAGATAAAGCAACCCAAGAGAGAACACCAATGGGCAATGTCTTCACTATATTAAATCACCCAAAACTTGCAACATTTCTTACATTCAAAGTTCTAGCATTTTCTCTCAAATGAATAATTCCTATCTTAACTACAACTACTACAATAATGTTTAACTCTTCTAGAAATGTCTAACCCAAAATAATGAAGCTAAGGCTTCAATTTATAGCCAAAAATTTTCCAGGGTGAAGAAAAAAGAGGGCCCATAGAGCTAGGTCAGCCATACATCTGAATTTACTATGTTTAGCCAACCATGCAAGGTGAATGGAAGATTCCATTGAATAAGACAAAAATACATTTTAGAAATCTAAGAGTGAAGTCCTCAGGAAATTTAAAGCCATATGGCACATCCTGTTTCTGGAAGAAACCCCAAATTCATCATCCCCTGTCTACCTGATGTGGATTCCTAAGTGGCGCCTCGCTGTCTGGCGTCTTCTATTCAGCTAGCATCCATTTTTTGAGTTATTTCTTTACATTTCTACAATATTTCCTTTACATCTGCTAGATTTGGAACTAGAATAAATTTTATTTTTTATTTTGTGACTACTAAATTCCTCCAAGTATTACAGCATCACTTTATTCCATTCAAATTGTAACTCTTGGTACTTGTCCAACTTGGAAATATAGATAGTCACATCCTCTAGGTGCTCTTTTTCTATTGGAGAATTATCCAAAGGGGCATAAACGTCATGCCACTAAGCTTGTATCCTATCAACATTCAAATCCCTTTGGCTGAATTTCCTCCTCCTAGTCATTATATCTAGGAAACTAACACAACTACTTGAATCTCTTTCATCTTGCCTTGTAGTTTCATGATTTTCTTCAATACTTTTTTGAGTTCTTTCTATAATTCCACTCCTTCAATTTTCCAATCTCATCCTTGGAAAAGACATTCAATTCAATTAATGAATCCTTAGGAATTTGCAATATTTTCTTTAATTCTTCAGTTGTAAGCTCATCAACCTTTCTACAATCTGCAACAAATTGTAAAGTATGTTCCAAAAAATCAGAGGCACTAGTGTGAACCTAGAGAATTTTTCCGATTACCTCATCTCCTCTCTTGCTATCATCTTGAAGCCACTCCTAAGTATTATGAACTTAGCTCTTTAGTTGTTCGATCTTCGAGACTACCTCTTTAGGAAAAATTCCTTTTGGTAGAGCGTTGTCACCCCAACTACCTGCAATGGCCTCATCAAATGTTGGACATATTTATAGACATCATTCAATTATTTCAGTAGCTTCTCATTCTCCTTTATTTCCTTATCTAGTCTTCTTAGAATTCCCTGAGAAGAGTCTGATAATTATTCCTTTTCTTGTTCATTGGTAGTTGGTCCCAAATTAATTATTTCTACTTTGTAGTCGGATGGCCTGATTTCATCTTTGAATTTGTCACTAGCCAGTACTGCTACATGGATAATTCAATTATTGAATTCATCATAGGAAAGAATCAAGATTACTTTTGCCCTCTTCCTTTGCTTCGGTTGCCCCCATTGTTCCAACAAATTTTCCCAACTGGGAGTCTCTTCTTGCATAATGATTGGCTTCTTATTTATTCTTTTCTCTTGCCAATCTTGGACAACAAGTCGCTTTGTATTTACTTATGTCTCCTGATCCCCTTCAACTTGAGTCGGACTATTAGCAACCTCTTTGATACTGATCTCTTTATTAATTTGATCATCAACCTTGTCGTTCTTTGGAGACTTAGACTATCCCTCCTCCTGGATAACCTATGATTCTATAATTTTACTCTGATCTCTAGAAGTAGATGGCCCCACATCTTGCATCATTTTTCTCCATTCCCCGCTATTGGGGGTAGAAATCTCCTCATCTTCTAAATCCTGAGGCTCAGGGTTATTTGATATGTCACCCTTGTCCATGGAAACTTCTTCTGATATATATGTTCTAAGAGGGGATAGGGGAGGAATACTACCCCCCACTAGTAGTTCTGTATGCACCTCTCCTTCAATAACCCCTCCTTCAACAATTGGGGAGGAATTTTTCTCAGGAGAGTTTCTCCTAACATATACTTGTGGTTTTTCTTCAGAAATTTCCACCTCCACAACCTTAGTCAAGGAAGGATCATCAGTGGCTATGTCATCCTTCTTCGCCTTGGTTCCCTTCTACCTTTTAGTGACCAACCTTCTCTATCTTGTTGGTTGTGGTGTCCTTCCCTCTTTGTTTGTTGAAGTTTTTTTGCCTTAGGAGATGGCTTCTCTTCTTGTCTTGATGGACCCCGACTCCTGGTTCTTCTCTTTATTCACACTAGATTCTCGCCCTCTTGTTCTTCATTGGTATGAGGTGCTGAAATATCACCTCTTTCTCCTTATACTTCCCCCTTAGAGTGGGATTCGAGGAATCCAATTAGGTCATATGTAAAATTTGTGTCATCAGCCTCTAGTTGTTGAAGTTTTACTTTCCTTAGGAGATGGCTTCTCTCCTTTTCATGATGGAACTTGACTCCTGGTTCTTCTCTTTATTCATACTATTTTCTTGCCTTCTTGTTATTCATCAGTATGAGGTGATCAAATATCACCTCTTTCTCCTTATGCTTCCCCCTCGGAGTGGGATTCTAGGTCTCCCATTAGGTCATATGTAAACTTTGTGTCGTCAACCTCTAGTTCTTGTATTATTTGCTTCACCCATTGCATAGAATACTCCTTGACTACCTCAGTTATATGGTTAAGATTTGTTGCCTCTTCCTTTGACCAACTTATTGGTGCCAAAGGCCTGTTCCTAAATGGCTCATAGTACTATCATTGTACCAAATCCTCCTCATCATCATGTACCTAATTGAGCACTTCTATTACTTTATACAATCTTATCATTTAGAGGAGCATTTGAGAGAACCTTCTTCTGAGGACTTCAAAGTCATTTATGCAATTTTCCCATTAGTCCTCTATATGGTCCTTATGCTTGAATGTTCTATTGGCTTGCCTCATGACTCTACCATATGGATCAAACTTTCTTTTGGTTGAATGAGAGTATAATTCAAATTGTGGCAACTCTTTTTCAGAATTTTGGGCACTTTGAAGGGAAGGGCATTATTCTAAAGTCCCAATTCTGAGGGGAAATTTTGCTCCCAATCCCTTTTTCTTAATAACTTGTTGCATAATTTCTCCAAAGGTCACCATTTTCCTTGTGAGTTCCAACATCAGAAGCTTGTTGGTGGGATATAGGCAATCTAAGTGGAATAGCGAGAGATCCCTGTGCCCGGATTGTAGGTAAACTTCATAAATTGGATGAACCATTATACATATTGCTTAATCAAATCCATAGCCTCAGAAGATATTCTAACATGAAGGGAATCCTACAAGTGTCTAGGAATGTACATAAAGAATTCATCATTTTCCCTTCGGTAGTTGGTGGTTTTATACTACAATTGAGGATGCATATCCCAAATCCTATCTTTTCCCAATGTTCCCTAACAATTGAGCCCTTTGTATTTAGTTTTTCTCACCAACATATATACCAGATATGATATCATGGTAAATTTATTTGTCTCCTACACACTTCTCAATCGAGCATCTAGATTGTTGCTAATAATTCTAGGCCAATGGTAATTCTTATTAGCAAGAATTTGTGTAATGGGGTAGAACATCCATGTTTGGAAGATATGTGCTTCCTCGATTCCAATTACCCTACCTAGGAGGGTTATGATATCATGGTACTCCATTTTGAAGTCACTTTTGTGTAACTATTTTGGAAATTTGGAGAAGTGAGGTCTGGGCTTCAAGATCCATGCATTGTTCATGATCTCAATGGCATGGTTTGGATCTTGATCGTAGAATTTGATTGCCTCCCCAAATTTAAATTTTGTTGATCAAGTGGTGATGTGAGGCAATGTTGAAGATCTCTACAATAGACTCCTTAGTTAGATTGGCCATGACCCTCCCTTGTGGCCCAAATATGATTCTTGTGTTGGAGTCATAATGCCTTGCACATTCAAGATCTAACTCCAGGCATAATTTTGTTGGGGAAACCCTTTTGCTTGTGCCAATACTATATAGGTGATAACTTGTGCTAACTATGTGAGAGCATCACCAAATGTCCTCTTATGAGAATCATTGTAACCAATGTGTCCCATGTTTGTTTCTACAGTCTTAGACCAAACATAAGATATCTTGGTTTCTAGCTAGATTCCCTTGAAGTCATACTTCATCCTTTCTTGTCTTTTCCAAACCTCCTCTTACACCAGAGCAACCTTTATCTTGGCAGCCTTGTTGGAACTCAATTAATCCTACATCTGTTAGAGAAAATCCATAATCACTCAAATGCAAGTAAATTTGTAATATCTTTAAGAAAATGTAAGAGGAATGATCTACTTCATCTAATGATATGTAAATGGACCAAATATGACCATGAAAATTCTTCAGGCATATGCTTGCACAACAATTGCACTTAGAGAAATTTTAAATAATCTGAGTAGGCTCAGATTTTCTGACCAGACTAAGGTTCGGATAATTTGAGCTACCTCATATTTTCTAAAATTTCTTAATCTGTGCATTTTAACCTTTAAATCATATGGAATTTGAAAGATGAAGTTTCAATAGTGAACATGAGACAATTTCTATCATAAAATTCCTAAAAGTTCTCCTCAAGATTAATTTTCTTAAAGTCTTATCTTGTTTCAGGCATTGAAGAAAAGAATCCACAAAACTCGGGAATTTCAAAGGACCTCAAATTGGCCGAGTGGATCAGGATTTAGGTAATCCAAGCAACCTCAAAATTACCAAAATTGGGGGGTAGCGTTTGAAACTTTTTCAAGAGGCATAAAGGAAGATTTAGCAAATCTGAGGGGGCTCAGATTCTCTGAGCAGATTAGAGCTCGCAAATTCTGAGCTGCCTTGAGGTTTTCGAGATTTGCTCGGGACTGTGAAATTGTCACTAAGTGATGGTTTTTTTTCCACCGAACATAAAAGGAAGTGATGGAATCCATATTTGAAATTTATTACTTATTCCTTCACACAATTTATTTTAGAGACTATTGATATCATTTCACATTCAAATCCAGTGCATAAAACTAGGGTATACTAGACAAGGGTTTAAAACTCATGGCCTTCAAAACTTAGCATCATTTCAATGCAAAGTTCAATTCAATAAGTAAGAAGAGGCATGAAATAACAATTCAAAGGGTTCTTAATCACCTTAATTCATGAAATTCATAAGAGCTAGAACCCTTCGCAAATCAATGAAAACAAAACCACAAACGATGAGAAATCGAAATGGTGAAGGTGAGGAATAATTTGAATCTAAACTCAAAGCTTCTACAAATGATCAAATGTGAAAATACAACCAAGAAAGCTTGAAATGGATCAAATCCATTCAAAATTTATCACAATCATACCTTAAAATAATGCTCAATGGAGAGAGTGAGGACAAATCAACTAGAAAACCTTCAAAAATCCCAAGAATGACTCCCAATGGCACACAAATTGAAAGAAAAAATCTTGATTCGAGGGTGAGATGGAGGTGAATTTCTCTGAATTTTTCAGTAGAAAATGTGAAATGAGGAAAATACCAACTAATTATCCATTTATTTTGAAAACCACTCATTAGACCCACATTAATGTCTAACAATATGATTCAACAAGTTTGAAAAAATGAAAGGAGGCTAGATTCAAGGTAATTCGAGGTACCTTGGATTATCTGATCAGACTAGAGTTTGGATAATCCGAGCTACCTCAGAATTTCTGAGCTTCAGCCATACTTAGTCAATTTCCCCCAAAATCAAAAATTCCAAGTGCTAGTTAAATCCCTAAGAGCATGGAAGTTGTCAGGAATTGCAAGGAAGCATCTTAAATGCAGGATAACACATTATGCCCATGGAGGACCCAAAACCAAGACCAAAAGAGCAATCCCTTAAGGGAATTAAGTCAAGACCCTAAGACAAACACACAAAGAAGCAAAGAAAAAAAGAGGGTCCCCACCCTCAGTGGGGCATGTGTGCAAATATTGGAGAAAAAAATGGTGAATTCGTTGGGGGATGCTCCAAAGCATTTCAATGACAAGCTGGAATCAAGAACCGAAAACCCTAGTTTCAGTCCCATATTAAACCACCTAACCAATGAAGCTTCAACGTCGAGAGACAAGCAAGTACCTCTTATGCTAGAATCGTATTGTGTGTATATGCCTTCATTTCCTTCCTTTGGCTTCCACAAGGAACCGAGGTCAACAAGGTCAAGCTATGTAAACACTCTAACTTCAAAAGCATCCTGGATAGAGCCTCACTGCTAGTTAGGCATCCATAGCCCTAATGAGGTTATCACTTTGACCCTCCCAAACATATCTGAATTGCCAATCAAGAGTCTATAGCCCCGATACAGATATTCAAATACTCATGATAGGTTGAATTCATTCCTTTTTTGCTATTCTATATTTTGTATTTTCTTTTCAATATTCTTTCTTTTCAACTGATGAACAACAAAGTTCATGCTCAGGGCTAGGAATCACAACAGTATTGAAGTAGAGGTAAGATTTTTCACTTAACCAGGCTTTCCAAAGAACCCGCAACAACTTCAAGTTTCTTAAGATGTGTTGATAAAATATAAGATCTGAGCACATTCTGGAACTACTTAATCTAAGGACCTATCCATTTTAACATTAAGCCCGCATGATATTAAACAGGTATTTTCACTGTGCTATCCTGGAAGGATGATTAGAGTTTATAAAGGAAATACCTGAAACAATTCTAGATAGCACCATGTTTTTTGTGCAAATACCACAAGCCCAAAGGAGAATAGGGAGACCCAAAACCAAAACCAAAACCAAAACAAACCCACACCAAAAATTCGGAACAAACCCACACTCAAAAACTAGAAGGGGAAAAGTAGACCAAGCGAAACAAAGCAAAGAAAATGAACACCTAAACTAACTATTTATAGAAGGAGAGAGTTGCAAGAAACTCAGGAAAGAAAGTAATGCTTCAGATATTACCCATTGATAGGCAACGGGACATCCTCCCCAGTGAGAGTTTTCAGGCAAAAAGCATTATCTCCCAGTATCTCAGAGATTTGAAAGGGGTCGAGTCAAATTTTATCAAAATTTCCATGTCCCCCTTTCTTATCATGCACTTTGTCCAAGTACAAGACCAGATCAGAAATTTTGAAAGCCTTAACACTGGCTTTTCGATCAAACCACCTTTTGATGATGCCTTGATTTTTAGCAAATTTTTCCAATGCTTCATCTCTCTTCTCTTCAAGGTGTAAGAGTTTAGTTAAACAAGCCTCATGTTTATCCCCTTCATCATAATACTCATTAATGAACTATAAGGTGGGGATTTTAAGATGAATTGGAAACACGGGTTTGAAATAGTATGCAAGGTGATAAGGTGAGATTCCTATGGAGGCCTTTTGTGTGGTATGATCTGCCCAAAGAAAAAATATGACTTGGGTATGCCAGTCTTTAGGATTCGTCTATAATAGTTTGCGGATGACAATCAAAAGGTTCTTGTTTGTGGATTCAGCGAAGCTGTTTCCTTGGGGGTAGTAGTTAGAAGAAAAATTTAATAATGATTCCATGATCAAAAGCCCACCTAGAAAACTTTAATGAAGAAAACAAAAGACCATTGTCACAAACCAAAGCAGTAGGACAACTAAAGAGATTAATAATACTTGATTCAAGAAAATCGATTACCACCTCAGATGTGCATTTTTTATAGGAAATAGCTTCAATCCACCTAGTAAAGTAATTAGTTATAGTAAGAATATACTTGTGGCCAATAGAGGAGGGTGGATTGATTGGACCAATAAAATCCAATCCCCATTGCACAAATAGTTTTACCTCGGTTACCAGTTGAAGTGGAAGTGTTGCACACTTTTCTCTGCTTGCTACAGTTTGGCACACATAACAGGCTCTTACATGGTTGTGTGTGTCCTTGAAAAAGTTGTCCAATAGTACCCTACCCTCAGGATTTGATTTGTAGTGGATGGTGTAGAGCCATGGCCTATGCCAAACTTGTCGTGGAATTCACTCATCAGCCTTCCAACTTCCTCTTTTCCAATATAGCGTAGGTAAACGCCCTCATGATTCTTCTTGTATAGAACAAATCCTTTCAACATGAATCCATCACTTTTCAAATGCAAGGCTCTCTATTTTACTGTGTTGAGATGATTGGGGCATTTTTGATTCAAGATATAGTAAATATTGTCATCATACCAACCAACCAAAGAAATATCTTGAAGGTGATAGTGTTGGGTTGTGAGATCAGGGCCCATTTCAGCCATTGTCTTAGTTAATACTTTCCCTCTCACCAGTTTCATGGGTTGTATCTCAATTTCATACTCCTATAGCGTGGTGACCCACTTCGCTCTACGTTCCCTGAGTTCATTTTGCATTAGTAAAAGCTTGACTGTAGAGTTTGGTACTATTGAGTAAAATTTGTTTATCAAGATATAATGTCTAAATTTCTTCACACACTTGACCAAGGCATAAGCTTTTTTTTCTACACTCAAATATTTCAATTCAACATATTTTAGTAGAGTACTCGTGAATGCTTTGGGTGCTCATTTTCTTGATTAGATTTTTGAGTTAATATGCAAGCATAGGAATGATTGGATGCAAATTAATATATGTAGAAAGGATTGTAATAATCATGACTTATCAATACTAGGGCTTCAACTATTTCCCTTTTAATTTATGCAAAATCCTCCTTTGCTTCAGCACCCCATTCAGCTTTCGCATCCTGCTTGAGCATGGCATTCAATGGTTTAACTATTTCTATGAAGCTGATAATGAACTTCCTCACAAAGTTGATCTTTCCATTATGGTGGATCACAAGCGTGGGCATGGGTGGGAGAAAAAGGAGTCCAAAATTCAAAGCAATGGAATTGGAATCGGAAGTGGAGCAAGATCAGAAAACCGACAATCGAATCAGGAGTCAGAATCGAGTTAGGAGTCAAAATCGAGTTAGAAGCAAGGTAAGGATGACCAAGATGATGTGGACTCTGGAGAAAAAATATAGGTGGAACCTAGGGGAAAGGAAAATTCAGAGATTATCCCTGTTGTTTCTTCCACCGATAAAAATGAGAAAGATAGAGGGGGAGTGGGGACCACAGATGGTTTTGGAGGCAATCGCAAAACCTGGACCGCTCTATTCGGGGTAAAACCTAATGGAAAGTCTTCCTTCCCTCCAGTGAAAAATATCTCATCCCCTGCTAGAGGTAAGTTTGCTATTTCCATTCTAGATCTGATCATAGACCATAATATAGCCCTAATGGAATGAACTCTGGTTGGGAAGTTCATGGGCCCTAGACCAAATATTGAAGTGGTCAGGGAGTTTGTTAAAAATAGATGGAGAACTAGTGAGAAAGTCTCAGTTGTTGCTCTTCCAAAGGGTTTTTTTTGCTTTTGAATTTACTTGCAAAGATGACATCATGGCTGTAAGAGGTGGAGGTCCTTGGGTGATAGGGAAATCTTCCCTAGCTCTAAAGAAATGGTCCTCGCACTTGGATCTATTGGACTCCATCTTTGAGAATGTTTCAGTCTAGGTTAGACTACTAGGCCTACCCCTAGAGTACTGGAGTGAAGACATCTTGCATGGTATTGCGAGCTCCTTTGGTGTGCTCCTTTCAATTGACACAATGAAAACTGCTAGAAAGAGATTGATTTTTGTGAGGATTTGTGTGGGAGTTCCACAGGAAGCAGATCTACCATCATCGATTGAGATACAATCTAAATTGGGCTCCTAGGAATAGAATATAGAGTTTGAAACCATCCCGTTTTCCTGTTTTAAGTGTAGGAAATCTAGTTATTGGGCAAAAAAATGTCCTTTAAATGCTTCCTCAGAGAAAGAAAAACCAACAAAACCTAGAAAAAAGGAATGGAAAAAAAAAAGAATGACTCAGGAGAAGAACAAAAGGAAAATAAAGAATAGGAATTGGAAAAAATAGAAACCGATATTCTGAAAAGCTCCTTAGATATTGAGGTGGTCTTGGAGAATAAAGGTGAGATCCCTAATGATCCTCATAACTTGAATCTTGTTAATGTGTCTCCTTCAAAGGAAAAGGGTTCTAGTGAGGGTACCCTAGCTGGAGAAGGAGATTGGATCCTCTCTCCCTCCTTATCCCAAATGACACTCCCTTCCGATAAAAATGAAGAGATCCTAGGTCTAGAGGATATTCCTAGCGAGGACCTTTCGTTGGTTTTGAAAATCCCTCTTCCTACCCCATTTTCTGATAATCTTCCCCCTATGGATGAAGAGCACCCAACGGATCCCAACTCCACTGTTAGGGTTTTAGAATCCCTTGAAAAATAGGATTACTCAGTTAACCTATCCATTAATGTCTTGTTTTTTCAAGAGAATGGTAATATGGACACCTTACTTTGGGAACAAAGAATACCAAATGAAAAGGAGTGGGAATCCAGTAGAGAGACAAATAGTCAAGATGAGACTAGTAAAGAAGAGAATACATCAAAGAAGAAGATTGAAAAAAACAAACAAGGGAAGACCCCAAGTGGCATTTCAACCAGATCAAGAGTTAAGGCAGATTGTGGAGCAGTAAAGAATTCAAGAGGTAAAAAGTCTTTGAAAAAGAAAAGAGAGCTAAATAGCTTTCAAGATATAGCGGATGGATCTCAAAAAACCATCCTGGAATGTCTTAACTCCCCAGGAATATAATGAAGATTATGTCTTGGAATATTAGGGGACTCAATAGCCCCCACAAGCAGGATGTTCATTACAATTTTGTTAGAGATCACAAACTTGACATTCTTCTAATTCAGGAAACTAAAATGTCTAAGGAGAAAATTGAAAAGATGAAATTGTTTCAGTATTATAGCAACCAGGGAAATAGCTCAAATGGTGCTTCGAGAGGCAATGTTACTTTCTGGAATAGCCACAACATGAAAGGAGATTCGATATTGGAAGGTACAAATCACATAGTTACTAGATTTACACATATTAGAGATAACTTCAGCTGGATTCAAATGAACATATATGCTCCTAATGGAAAAGGAATGAGAAAATATTTTTGGGTGGAATTAGCTGCCATTAGGAGGATTTTTGATAAAGAAGCTTGGATTGTTATGGGGGATTTTAACACTCCCTTAATGAATGGTGAAAAATTTTGGGGATCCCAGATTAATTTGGAGAGTAAAGAGGATCTTCAGAATTTCATTAATAATCAAGGGTTGATTGATCTGGATCTTCATGATGCCTCCTTCACCTAGTCCAACCGAAGAAAAGAGATGGATCTCATACAGGCTAGATTAGATAGATCTTTGATCTCCAATCATTGGTATTTTTATTATTATTGCTCCCTTAAAGCTCTCACAAGAATTGGTTTAGATCACTCTCCTATCAGTTTCACTGCGGATCCAATAAAAAAGAAGAAGAATACTCCTTTTAGATTTGAAAAAATGTGGATCTATCATCCTACTCTTAAAGAGGAAATAAGGAAATGGTGGAATATAAGAATTCAAGGAATTGCTATGTTCAGAATTGCCAAAAAACTAAGGGAAGTGAAATGTAATTTAAAAAAATGGAAAAAGGAATCTTTTGGGAACATCTTTAAGATTAAGTCGGATCTTCAGATGGATCTGGGAAAAATTCAATTCAAAATTCAGGAGGGCTACTTGAATGATACTAAGGAAAAAGACAATGAGCTCCTTATGAAGATGCATGACATAATTGGAAAGGAGGAAGAGTTCTGGAAACAAAGATCAAGAGCTCTTTGGCTATCTGCTGGAGATAGAAACAACAGGTACTTCCATCTTTCAGCCTCGAAACATAGAGCTGTTAACATAATATCTCATATAGATGTGAATGGAACCAGGTATGAGGAGGAGGAGGATATTAGAAAGTAGGAAATCTCCTTCTTTAATCATCTTCTCTCGGCAAGTAATGAAATAAACCAAAATGAGCAGGATTAGCTTGTTGAGGCTATACCAAGAATTATCAACCAGGAAAACAACTCTTTTTTGACAACTATCACCACCAATGAGGAAGTCAAGCGGGCTGTCTTTTCCTTTGACGGGAGTAAAGCTCCGGGTCCTGATGGTTTCCCTTTATTTTTCTTTCAATGACGATGGGAGATTGTTGAAGAAGATGTGGCTAATGCTGTTAAGGAATTTTTTGGATCCAGATGTCTTTTAAAAGAATTAAATGCTACTTTCTTGGTTCTCATCCCCAAGAAACCTGGAGCTAATAAATTTGAGGATTTTAGGCCCATCAATCTCTGTAATTCTTTATAAAAAATCATCTCTAAGGTCTTAACCTCTAGACTCTTAACTTTTCTGCCCTCCTTGATTTCTCCTCAGCAGAATGGCTTTGTTTCTGGTAGACAAATCCTTGATTCTATTGTCATGGTTCACGAGAACATTCATTCCCTTATTGAGTCAAAGATCGAAGGTTTTTTATTAAAACTTGATATCTCAAAAGCCTATGATAGAGTCAATTGGATTTTCTTATTTAAAATCTTAAAGGCTTTTGGTTTTAATAATAGGGTTATCCAAATGGTGGAACAACTTGTGTCCATAGTTTCCATATCGATTATGGTCAATGGATCCCCCACCTCTTTTTTTCAGAGTACCAGAGGTCTAAGGCAGGGTGATCCTATATCCCCTATTTTATTCACTATTATGGCTGAAAGTTTAGGTAGGAATCTTAAAAATTTGGTTGACTTTAAATCTCTTTCTAGTCTCAGACCTTCCTCAAGCAACCTGGTGTGATCCCATCAATAATTCATTGATGACACTATGCTTATGGGTCAAGCTACTGTGTCTGAAGGAAAATCTATAAAACAGTTGCTTGACAAGTATGGGAGAGCTTCAGGACAACTGATCAACAATCAAAAAAGTTCTCTTTTCTTTTTCAATACTGTGGTTCATAGACAGGCCAAAATTGCCAGAATTCTTGGTTGTAGGGTGGATTCCTTTCCTGCCACCTACCTTGGTATTCCTTTAAGTTTGAAACCTCCTGAGCCTTTCTAGCTCTCGTTGGTGGAAAGATTTAGCAAGAAGCTTGCAAGCTAGAAAGGAGCCCTGCTAAGTCAAGCTGGTAAGCTTCAGCTCCTCAAAGCCTCTCTCCAAAATCTTCCTATCTATGCCTTGAGCCTTTTTAAGATTTTTGTAAAATTTGTTGAAGCCATTGAAAAAATTCAAAAAAGATTTCTTTGGTCGTGTGTTGAGGAAAATAAAAGACTTCTCCTAATTGACTGGAATCTTGTTTGTAGACCTAAAAAGAATGGTGGACTTGGCTTAAGAAGAATCAGAACTATCAATAAAATCCTCTTAGCTAAACAAATCTAGAGAATCTTCTCTTCTCTGGGGAGTGGATTGATATTCTGGCTAGCAAATACTTAGAAAACAACTGCTCCTCCATTATTAAGAAGGACCCCCACTTTCTTCCTAGAGGGTCTATATGCTGGAACAATTTAATCATTGAAAAAAAGATTGTGGAGGATGGTATTGGATGGCAAGTGAGAAATGGTAATCATACCAGATATTGGGAGGACAGATGGCTTTTCAAGGAACCCATGATAAAAATCAACTCCTTCAAATAATGGGTTGAGAATTGCAAGGCTTGGTTTGGATCTTATGTGAAAGATTACAGAGTGAATGGTAATCTGGTGGATTTGTGCAGTGTCAGTCAGATTTTGGCTCCCATCCAATCTTTGCTGATGGCTATTAGACTTAGTTCTAAGCAACTGGATGATCATGTGGTTTGGATCGATGAACCCTCTGGCAACTTCTCTATGTCATCCGCTTTTTCTAGGATCACTTCCTGTCTGGATCATCCTCCCTTCTGGTCTAAAGCTTGGTTCAAATATCTAATACCTAAAATTAATATCTTCTTTTGGATCCTACTCCAAAATAAGGTGCTCACGATTGACAACCTATGTAAACGTGGATTTCAAATCCCAAATAGATGTTTTCTTTGTAAGTTGGAGGCTGAATTTGTGCTTCATTTATTCCTTCATTGCTCATTTGCTGCTTCTCTTTGGGAAAAATTCATCAGGTTATGGAACCTTTCTTGGGTCTTCCCTTTGTCCATTGAAGATCTGTTTTCTCAATGGAAAGCCCCGACAAGGAATCCTTTACTTAGGTTTTTTTTTGGGATTTATCCTTTCCTCATATTGCTTGGGGTCTTTGGAAAGAACGCAACAACAAAATTTTTAAGGGTAAAGAAGCATCTATGGATATTGTCTTTGATAAAATTATCATATCCCTAAAGGAAAATTTCAATGCTATGGCCCAGAAGGACAGGAAGACCATGAATGTGGAGCATTCATACTATGATTTAATTATTGCTAAGGATTGGAATATCAGTCTAAATTTGTCTAGTCCTATTATGAAGGCCAAAAAGGACAGAGAGGGTGTCTGCTAATCTTTTCCGCTAAATGGGTGGATCAAAGCTAACTTTGATGGTGCAGCTAAAGGAAATCCGGGGGCGGTGAGCTATGGAGGAGTTATAAGGGACCCCTATGGAAATTTCATTGAAGTGATTGCCTCGCCTCTTGGCTCTCAAACTAATCATCTGGCGGAGGCAGTTGGCGCTTATCACATCATAAATTTAGCTCAAAGCCTTAACATTGAAATCTGTGGCTTGAAGGAGATTCCAAAAACATAATTGACTACCTCTGTGGCAAGTCTCCCCCCTCATGGACCATCAACTCATGGATTGAGGAAGCCATATTGAACCTAGCTAAATTTGAAAAAGTTAAAATATCACAAGCTTATAGAGAAGCCAATGTTGTTGCAGACTTTTTTACTAATGAAGGAGTTAGGAGTAAAGAAGTGTGTACCTGGCTAAATATTAGCGATCTTAACCCTAAAGTCTGTGCCCTATTAAATTATGATAAATCACATGGAAAAGTGACGTGTTATCCCTTTAATGAGGATAGGTTGGATCTATCACATCACAATCATTAGAATACATGGGACTAAGCATAGTGGAGTAATCTGCAATAGAACTCCACATGCTTTGTGGGTTCTTAGATTTGGCGGGGCCAATTTTAGTAAAGTTTGTGTTTGGGTCTACCTCATTGTGTTGGTTGATATGGGAGGAGACAGAAAGCGAACTGAGCTGGACAACTATGAAATACACATGAAAAATGCCAAGGTTTGGAATAAGATTAAAAGTGGAGGGCTGGTCCCTTTCCTGGAGAAGCTTCATGGCTCTAACCAGGAGGCTACAGATCTCTTTGCCAAAAATTGGAATGATGGTAAATTGACCCTGTTTGGTAGGAATGTGGAACAACAAAAATCTTATTGCTTATGTTATGGGATTATCCACTGAAGGGAAGAAGTTCTTTAGGGACAGGATTTTTTCTGATGAAGCAGTGATCAAATTTCCTAAAAAGGACAAGGAAAGGTTAAGTATGGTTAAAATTGCTAATAGCTACTTCGATGTTGATTTCATAAAGGCTATTTGGAGAAAGGTCCTATTGGTCATCATGGAGTACATTATGGTGGACGGGCGCTTCACAAAAGTCTATGGCTACCATTTTGCTCTTCTCAACCATTTCCATTACAAGGTAAGGGTCTCTATCCCCTATTATCTTTACTGCTCCTTGAAGAAAAGCTTGGAGGACAATAAGAAAAACCCTAAAAGATTCCCCATTTTGCATACTAGGTTAATAAGGTTGACTGTGGACTATCTCCATGTGCTCACTCCTGCTATTCTAGAAACCAACCCTACCTCTAAGAGTGATGATACTGAACCCAGTGGCTTAGAGTATTTACCTAACTCTAGCTCGACTAGAAATTTCCCTAGCTTGCATGTTGTTCTTTGCAAGAATCCTGGTAAAACCTGCGTTGAGCTTGAGCCTGACAACCCCTCCCTTAAGATCAACTCTTTTGATAAGAAAACCTAGGCCATAAGTCTTGTTTCCTACTTTGAAGAGTCCTCTGAGTCAAAAGAGTCTGATGCCAACAAAACTGAATGTTGTGCTGATCCTCTACCGGACATACACTTTAATGATAAATCCCTTGTCACTCCTAACCCTGAGAATACGTGCCCTAATTCTGGAAAAGAGCCCTCTCTAGATTACCTAAACCTTGCCAAAACCAACTCTGAGTCCCACTCCAAACTCTTGGATTGGACTTTCTATGAAATTAATGAGCTAAAAATTAAAAATTGGGCCCTGCAAAGCAAGATTGATGAGATGGGCACTAAGATGGCTGAGATGGAAAAGAAAGAAGCGGATCATAGAAACAAAAATATTGACTAAAAAGCTGAGAATTTATGGAATACCATCAAAATAGTTGCTAAGAAAAATAATCGCATAGCAAGACACAATGCCATAATCATTAATGCGATGACTAAGAAGCTTGATAAAGCCCAGCAAGGGTCTCTGGTGGTGGATTTGGAGGAAACTGAGGATAAAAGCCAAGATATGGAAGCTAGCATTTCCAGAAGAACCAGAGCCAACTTGAAGTGCAAGGCCCCCCTTACTCCGAATATGATTCAAACTTTCAAAAAGGGGGTTAAAGATATGTAGAATCTGGAGGTAGAGACGGAGGCTGTCCTCAAGAATCTGAGTTAATGGTTGGGGATTTCTTTGTGCTTTCATTGTTGTTCCTATCTTCTTGACCTTTCTGGCCCTTTTTGTTTAGTTGCTGCTGGTCTTTCCTTGGGCAGCTATTTTTTTGATGGGACTTTAGTGTCATTTTTTTTGCTTTGTAAACTTTGTGGTTTTGGGTCCCTATAAAACCCGTTTTACCCTTTTATCAAAAAAAAAGTTGATCTTTCCAAAGAAGGATTTCATCTCCTTCTTACTAGCTAGAGGTTGAATTTTTAGTATGGCTTCAATTCATTCTGGATCAATGGATATACCTTTCTCTGATATTACATGTCTTAATAGCTTCCCTTCAGTGACTCCAAATATGCACTTCTTAGGATTGACTGGGATACCAAATTCTTGACATTTCTAGAATACCTTGCACAAGTCTAAATTATGATCTCCATATTTCTTCAAAAAATAGTTAAATCATCCATGTAGATAATGATACACTAACCAATGATATCCTTGAAGGCTATATCCATGGCCCTCCGAAAGGTTTCTCCCACATTAATCAGCCCAAAAGGCATCCTTCTATAAGAAAAAGTACCCCATTTTGTGGTAAAAGCAGTCTTATGTTTGTCCTTATACTACACCATGACTTTATTGTATCTAGAGTATGCATCCAAGAAGGACATCAGCTAGATCCATTGATGGGACTAGATAATTGTCCTTTTCCAATGCACAATTAAGATTTCTGAAATCAACACAAAGCTGAATTTCCCCATTCTTCTTTCTTACTAGAACCAAATTGGCCACCCAGATTGAGTGCCTAACTAGAAATATGATACAAGTAAATAATAGCTTATGCACTTCTTTTTGAATGATAGGTTCTAGCAAAGCATTGATGGGTCTTTGCCTTTGTCTGAAAGGTTTATCCCTAAGCTTGAGAGGAATGCTGTGTGTGATAATTTAAGTGCCATATATCTTTAGATCATCATAACTCCAAGCTATCAAATCTTGATATGAGTGTAATGTATCAATGATTCCTCCACTTTCCTCTAGAGTGCATACCTTTCTGATAAAAAACATTCTTAATATTGGTTGGAGTCCCCATATTGTATGCATCACACTAATTGCTAATGGAATCTCTCTTGGCTTATCGTTCCTGATCTCTTACCCTATCCAAGTCAAATATTCTTTCCAATTGCACCATTCCTTTTAGAATAGTGTTGGTCTTTAGATTGACAACCCTTTCTAGGTCCATCTCTCCTTCTTGAGGTTATATTTCATCAACTATCTGAGAGGTGAACACATCAGAACTTGTGATAAAATCTAGAATATGCTTTTCATCTTCGAACACTTAAAAATTAGTTATGTTGTTAGGTACTAATGGTACTGGAGTGTGCTCCATAGTAAACTTCTTTAATTCTGAGAGTGACAAAGGATGCAACATACTAGCTACCTGAACTAGAGAATTTGTAGTTTGGTTTTTGCCCCGAGGTATTAGTTGAATTTTGAAGGTAGAAAACCAATCAATGAGGTCCCACACTCTATTTTGATAGCTAGCCATCCTTCTATCATGACACGATTATTGTTTCCTAACTTGCCTAACCACCAATTCAAAATCTCCAAATACTTGTAGAATTCTAACTTTCTTTCTTAATGCCATCAAAAATCCATGAATCAGAGCCTCATATTCAACTACACTATTAGTACAATGTAATTAGAGTCTATGACCAGAAAAAATGGTTTTACCTCTAGGACTAATGAGCTCAAAACCGGCCCCAGCTCCTTTCTTTGATTTGGATCCATCAAATATGAGCATCTAGCAACCAACAACTCCTATTTCTATTGATTTGTCTTTCACCCTATCACTACTGGAGGATTCCTTAGAAGGTGTCAAGTTTTTACCTTTGGGATCATCCTAAACATTTTGTACCTCAAGTATAACAGTTGGGGTTAGATTGATACACCTCTATATTTTTTCCCTGGCTATCTAACATAAGCAAAACACCCACTTAGAGTGAGAGGCATTATGGACTCGACACCAGTTCAAAAGAAGAAATTCCACAAATTTCATATCTCTATCCAAGTGAATTTGATCTTCTATGAATTTATGAATAAATTCCTAAAATTTATCCAACAAGCTAATTTGACCATCTTCCGAGTCATCATCTTCTTCTACAGGCCTAAGTAATGCTCCAGTGTTACTAGATTCTAAAGTGAGCTCAACTGGCGGGCTCTGCAACATAAGAATTTCCTCTATATCTAATTCTGAAAATAGGGGTTTCCAACATATAATTCCCCATACTAACTTTTGAAACCAAAATATCATTTGAAGTGTTCTAGTACTCAACAATCACATACCTCATCCTAGGTTCCCTTTTGATCCTAATTTGGTTTGGTGCTCCCTTCCAAGGAATCCACATATGAGAATGATCTATCAACACATATCCATTTAGCACCTTGGTGAAATCTATACCTAGGATCAGGCCATAACTATCAGGAATGGTTGCCACCTAAATGTTGACAACTTGTTGAACCTTGGGATCCAACATAACTTCCATATGGATCATATTCAATTCTCCCACCACATTCACTTCAGTTTTGTCCAATTGGGTAACCTTTCATTGAGAACAAACAAGCATAATTCGTAAAGCTTGATAGATTGAAAAAGGAATAACATTTGTTGAGGCTCCTAAATCCAAGAGGCAATTATGTAGATATTTCCCAAATATATAGATAGAAATCAAAAAAGGAAGGGCCTCAATCTTTCCCTAAAATAAACTTAGGGGGGTATCAGCTTGTTCAACTTGGCTTTTATCCTTTTGCCTCCCTTTATCCCTAAATTGTCTTGGACCTTGATCTCTTGGCAGTTGCTAACTAGAATTCCTTATAGCTGCTTCATTGTCTACCCTACCCTGGGGAACCTCTTTGGCTTTAAAAGCTCCTAAGACAAAATTCCTAATAGTGGGAACCCTCAATAGTTCAAAATCTAAGAGGCTTACCTTCATTTTCCTAAGTTCTTTAGTCACATACTTACCAAGTTGTTCCATACTTATGTCAGTGAGGATCTCCTTGGAACTATCCATTTTCTTCTCCTTTCCCACATCAACATTCCTTCCTTTTGATAAATCAACTTGTCCTCCTTTCGAAAGATATTATGTCAGCACATGAGGATAGGATGGATTATTACTGGCATTAGGATTAGGAGGCATGGTGAATTTGTTTAGAGGAATGGAGGTAGTAAATGGACCCCCTACCTACGGGCCTCTATTTGGTTGATTCCTCATATCATATTTTCTTGTAGGCTACTAGAATATTTAAACTTATTCAACACCTATCTCTTCCTCATCTATAGGACCATTGTCATTTTTAGTACCTTCTTCAAATAACTAAGAAATTTCATCTCCATTGCATACTTGTTCTAACTCACCATCTGATTCAATCACTTTTGGCTCCGGCTCATTCTCTTCACCTCGTGGGAAAGGCGAATGATTCAACACCAATACTAGGGAATCATAGGGACTAGATGGTACTAGCTCTTGACCACTAGAATTTTTCTCAATTTCATACTGGAAATAAGACCGGGTAGTTTGGAACTTAGGGAAATCTAGCTCAGAGTGTTGACTCGTTTTGTGAAGTTTACACCACCATGACAGTGATGTTTCTTCCAAATATACACCACCTGAGGTTTTTTCTTGGTTAGAGCATTGATCTAATGAGGTGGGAACAACTCCCTTTTTTGGTCTTGTATTCCATCTCATGTTCTACCTAGGAGGCTGCCTTCTATCAAATCCTGGTCCACCAGAATTTCCCCTATCAAAGTTTTGCTCAGATGGTTGACCTCGGTCAAAGTTCTACCTAGATTGGATAGAATCTATATTTTCCCTATTATAGTTGGACTGCATATTCCTCTGAGTAGCCTAGAGTTGGTTATTTTGGTTCCTTAGATAATTTACCTCCATGTTCAACTTCTTCACTTCTTCAGTCAACTCATCCAACCTTTCCTTGTCAGGATTACTATATGGTGCGGGTCCTGAATTATTCTGATGAAATCCCGGTGGTACCCCTAGGCTTGAAGATTGATTCAATCCTTCAAAATTTTGTAGATAGGATGGGAAATTGGACTGTTGTTGTGAGTGGAGGGGTTGATTGATACTTTTTTCTGGATAACTGGTCATCAGTGGGATCTGATTTATTGGAGGACCTAGGTGTGGGACCAATGGAAACCATCGTACCAGATTCATGATGGGTGCATGATTGGACAAAGCTTGATTAACTACATGGATCTATCCTGGGTGATCAGTGAGCTCCAATGATGGCATGAGTCCTGACAGGTGCTATTTCAAATCAGTTCTAACTTAACTACATTGGTATAGGTTGTGAGAAAACTAGCGGGTGGGTTTAGTATCCATTTAAGGAAGGTGGTGGTGAGACTATCGAGGGCTTCATAATAAACTTCTAAGGAAGTGGTGTTATCTACATCATAAGGATCTTGCAACCTAGTATATGCATGATGGAACCTATTGTTAAAGGACCCAATGGGCTCCTTGATTTCCCTTTTTACCCTAGTAAACTATAGATATAATTCATTGGAGCTAATGGGGATTTTAAACTTTTGCAGGAAGGTAGTTTCCAACTTAGTCCAATTGTGTATAGACACTGTAGGAAAATTATTATACTAATAGAAAGCATCCTCTCCTAGGGAATATGGGAAAATTCTACATGCAACAATTTCATGATTAATACTTCTATCCCTAAGACAAGTCTGGAAAATCCTAATGTGTTCCTCAAGTGTCCTGTTAGAGTCATTGGTATGGAACTTGGAGCAGAAATAATCAGGATTCTTGGGAAAAACATTATAATTACTGAAGTACAAGGGTGAGGGGTTGTTTTCCAGGAAATCCATTGGTGGTGGTGGAGGTGGCGATGGTTGATTGATGACTAGTTGAGGTTGTTGGGAAGGAATCGCTTCAAAGTCAAATGATGAATGACTAGATGTAGGCAAGGACAATGAGGAATATGGAAAGGGATGAGTGGATGAGGATTGTTCCCTATTTCTAGTCCTTCATGACCTGGTAGGGACTAGTAACTCTTGGAAATCCTCCTCTCCTAGCGTAGATCTAGTTCTTCTTCGAAATCTCTCAGGAGAAAATGTACATAGGAAATGCTCCATCTTTGCTTATGTTGTCATCCTTTTAGCACCAATCTATTGATGGTGTTTTCTACACAACAACAACTTAGAAAAAATATAATATCCTATCTCTCCTGGAAGGTAAATCTCTATCAACAAGCCTTAAGAGATAACCCCAAGGTCTATAATGTTAGGTCTTGACAATGCATAAAAAACTCAGATAATATGTGAAATTGTTGGTAATCACAAGGGGCCTTATGAAACAACTACTAGAGGTTTCAAACTCATCAGATTTGTAATATTTTTTGATGATTTTAATACTAAAAATAGCCCAAATTTTAAAAGAAACAACAAAAGATAAGGTTTTAGAGAGATACTTTATTCTAATCTAACTTCTAAGATCAATCATAATAATGGTGATTGTTGTGAATGGAAAAATCCCCATGAAACCAATCTCTATTTGATCAAGGATAAACCTGCAACTACACAAAAATGGTGCAACCTTCTAAGGAAATCAAAAGATTTTAGACTATGAATATTTACCCACATACCCAATGACTAGCATAATGTAAATAAACCTTCACAGTGTAACTTAGCACAAATGAGGCCCAGACTAACTTTACACAGAAATTTACAATCAACAAATTAGTAAGAGTATGGACCGAAGATTGATCAACATTCTTCACACTTCACCATTTCCATGAAAGAGTTGAAAGTTAATATTCAACATGCATTTATAAACTCTAGAGAAATTTTAAAGAAAAAGAATAACAAGAACCATGCAGGATAAAGCAACGCAAGAGAGAAAACTAATGTACAATGTCTTCACTTATATTGAATCACCCAAAACTTGCAACAATTCTTACATTCAAAGTTACAATATTTGCTCTCAAATGATTAATTCCTATCTTAACTAGAACTATTACAATAATGTTTAACTCTTCTAGCAATGTCTAACTCCAAATAATGAAGTTGAGGCTTCAATTTATAGCCAAAAATTCTCAAGGCGACCAAAATAGAGGGCCCATAGAGCCAGGTCAGCCATGCATCAAAATTTACTATGTTTAGCCAGCCATGCAAGGCGGTTGGAAGATTCCATTGAATAGGACAAAAATAAATTTTAAAAATCCGAGAGTGAAGTCCTCAGGAAATTTAAAGCCATCAGACACATCCTATTTCTGGAAGAAACCTGAAATTTGTTAGCCCCTACCTGTCTAGCATGGATTCCTAAGTGGCACCTCGCTAGCTGGCTTCCAATTTTTGAGTTATTTCTTTGCATTTCTCCAATATTTCCTTTACATCTATTGGATCTTGCACTCGAATAAATTTAATTTTTATTTTGTTACTACTAAATTCCTCCAAGTATTACAACATCACTTTATTCCATTTGATTTGTAACTCCTGGTACTTGTCCAGCTTGGAAATATAGATAGTCGCATCCTCCAGGTGTTCTTCTGCTATTGGAGAATTATTCAAAAGGGCGTAAACCTCATGACACCAAGCCTGTATCCTGTCAACATTCAAATTCTTTTGGCCAAATTTCCTCCTCCTAGTCATTATCTCTAGGAAACTAACACAACTATTATGAATCTATTTCATCTTGCCTTGCAGTTTCATGATTTTCCTCGAAAATTTATTGAGGAAATCTTTCCTGTAATTCCAAACTTTGATCCACTCCTTCACTTTTCCAATCTCATCTTGGGAAAAGACATTCAATTCGGTCAACTCATCCTTAGGAATTTGCAAAATGTTCTTTAATTCTTTAGCCATAAGCTTGTCAACCTTTCCACAGTCTGCAACAAACTATGAAGTATGTTCCAAAAAATCAGAGGCACTAGTGTGAACCTGGAGAGTTTGTCGAATTACCTCATCTCCTCTCTTGCTGACATCTTGAAGCCACCGCTAAGTATTATGAACTAAGCTCTTTAGTTGTTTGATCTCTGAGACTACCTCTTTACGCAACAATCCTTCTACTAGAGCATTGTCACTCCCAACTACCTACAATGGCCCCATCAAATGTTGGAAATATTTATAGACATCATTCAATTGTTTCTATAGCTTCTCCTTCTCCAATGTTCCCTTATCTAGTCTTCTCTGAATTGCTTGAGACAAGTCTAAAAATTCTTCCTTTTCTTATTCTTTGGTAGTTGGTCCCAAATTAACTATTTCTATTTTATAGTTGGATGGAATGATTACATCTTTGAATTTGTCACTAGCTAGTACTACTTCTTGGATAATTTGATTGTTGAATTCATCATGAGCGAGACACGAGATTGTTTTTGCCCTCTTCCTTTGCTTTGGTTACCCCCATTGTTCTTGCAGCTTGTCCCAACTGGGAGTCTCTTCTTGCATAATGGTTGGCTTCTTACTTATTCTTTTCTCTAGCCAATCTAGGACAACAGGTTGCTCTGTATTTAGTTTTGTCTCCTGATCCCCTTCAGCCCAAGGTGGAATTTTAGCAACCTCTTCGACACTAATCTCTATATTAAGTTGATCATCAACCTTGTCCTTCTTGGGAGAATTAAGTCATCCCTCCTCCTAGACAACCTCTGATTCTATATTTTTACTTTGATCTCCAAAAGTAGATGGTTGCACTTCTTGCATCATTTGTCTCCATTCCCCACTAGTGGGGGAAGAAATCTTTTCATCTTCTGATTCCTGAGGCTCAGGGTTATTTGATACGTCACCCTTTTCCATGGCAACTTCTTCTAATATATGTGTTCTAAGAGGGGATAGGGGAGGAATACTACCCTCGACTAGTACTTTTGTATGCATGTCTTCTATAGTAACCCCTCTAACAATTGGGGAGGACTTTTGTTGAGAAAAGTTTGTCCTAACATATACTTATAGCTTTTCTCTAGAGCTTTCCACCTCCATAACTTTAGAGAAGGAAGGAGCATCAAAGGCTATTCCATCCTTCTTTGCCTTGGTTCCCTTCTGCCTTTTAGTGACTAGCCTTCTCTTTCTTCTTGGTTGTGGTATCCTTCCCTCTTTAGTTGTTGAAGTTTTTTTCCTTAGGAGATGGCTTCTCTCCTTGTCTTGATGGACCCTGACTCCTGGTTGTTCTCTTTATTCACATTGGATTATCTCCCTCCCATTCTTCATCGATATGAGGTGATGAAATATCACCTCTTTCTCCTTCTACTTCCCCCTCAGAGTGGGATTCCAGGTCTCCAATTAGGTCATATGCAAACTTTGTGTCATCAGCCTCTAGTTCCTTTATTCTTTGCTTCACCCATTGCCTAGAATACTCCTTGACTGGCTTAGTTATACAGTTAATATCCATTGCCTCTTCCTCTAACTAGCTTATTGGTGGAAAATGCATGTTCATGTATGGCTCATATTCCTGGGATTGTACCAAATTCACCTCATCATCATGTATCTAATCAAGCACTTCTATTACTTTATATAATATTATCATTTTGAGGGGCATTCAAGAGAACCTTGTTCTGAGGACTTTGAAGTCATATCTACAATTTTCCCAGTAGTCCTCTATATGGTTCTTGTGCCTAAATGTTTTGTTGGCTTGCCTTACAACTTTTCCATATGGATCAAACCTGCTTTTGGCTGAATGAGAGCATAGTTCAAACTATGCAAACTCTTTCTTAGAATTTTGACACTTTGGAGGGAAGGGTATGATTCCAGAGTTCCAATTTTGAGGGGGAAGTCTGCTCCAAATCCATTTTTCTTAATAAATTGTTGCATAATTTCTCCAAAGGCCACCATTTCCCTTGTGAGTTCTAAAATCAGAAGCTTGTTGGTGGGATATCTAGGCAATCTAAGTGGAATAGTGGGAGATCCCTGTACCCAAATGTAGGTAAACTTCAGAAATTGGATGAACCATTCTCCATATTACTTAATAAAATCCATAGCCTCAATAGATATTCTAACATGAAGAGCATCCTACAACAATCTAGGAATGTACATAAAGAATGCATCATTTGGCCTTTGGTACTTGGTGGTTTTATACTGCAATTGAGGATACACATCCCAAATCATGTCTTTTCCCAATGTTCTCTGATAGTTGAGCCCTCTGTATTTGGTTTTACTCACCAACATATATAGCAGATATGATGTCATGGTAAATTTATTTGTCTCTTGCACACTCCTTAATTGAGCATCTAGATTGTTGCTAATAATTTTGGCCTAATGGTAATGTTCATTAGAAACAATTTGTGTAATGGGGTAGAACATCCATTTTTGGAAGATATATGCTTCCTCGACTCCCATTACCCTACCTAGGAGGTTTATGATATCATGGTACTCCATTTTGAAGTCACTTTTGTGTAACTATTTTGGCAATTTGGAGAATTGAGGTTTAGGCTTCAAGATCCATGTATTATTCATGATCTTGAGGGCTTAGTTTGGATCTTGATCATAGAATTTCATTGCCTCCCCAATGTTAATTTCCCCAAAAAGGTGGTTATGTGAGGCAATAGTGAAGACCTTTTCAATAGACTCCTTAGTTAGATTGGCCATGACCCTCCCTTGTGGCCCAACTATGATTCTTTTGTTGGATTCATAATGCCTTGCATGTTCAAGATCTAACTCCAAGAATAATTTTTTTGGGGGAAACCTTGTTGTGCCAAAATGGTATGGGTGAAATTTTTTGGTAACTATGTGGGAGCATCACCATACATCCTCTTATGAAATTAATCACAATCAATGTGTCCCATGTTTGTGTTTGCAATCTGTGCCCAAACAAAAGATATCTTGGTTTTCGGCTAGATTCCCTTGAAGTCATACTTCATCCTTTCTTGTCTTTTCTGGACCTCCTCTTGAACTAGAGCAACTTTTGTCTTGATGGCCTTGTCAGGACTTAATTCATCCTACATCTATTAGAGAAAATCCATAATCACTCAAATGCAAGTAAATTTGTAATATGTTTAAGAAAATGATAGAGGAATGATCTACTTCATCTAATGATATGTAAATGCACCAAATATGACCATGAATACATAAAAAATCATCAGGAATATGCTTGCAAAACAATTGCACTTAGTCTTGGATGGAATCTAAGAAATTTTGGATAATCCGAGCAGGGTTGAATTTTTTGACTAGACTAAGGTTCGAATAATTTGAGCTAGCTCTGATTTTCCTAAATTTCTTAATGTGTGCATTTTACCCTTTGAATCATATGGAATCTGAGAGATGAAGTTTTAATAGTGAGCATGAGATAATTTATATCATAAAATTCATAAAAGTTCTCCTTAAGAAGAATTTTCTTAAAGTCTTAGCTTGTTTCAAGCATCGAGGAAAAGAATCTAGAAAACTCAGAAATTTCAAAGGACCTCATATTGGCTGAGTGGATCAAGATTTGAGTAATCCGAGAGGGGTCAAAATTACCAAACTAGGGGAGTGGCCTTTGAAAATTTGTCAAGAGGCATGAAGGAAGATTTGGAAAATCTGAGGGAGCTCGGATTTTTCAAGTGGATTAGAACTCAGAAATTCTGAGCTACCTCGAAATTTCTGAGATTTGCTCGGGACTACAAAATTTTCACCAAATGATGGTTTTTTGTTCCACCAAACACAAATGGAAAAGATGGAATCCATCTTTGAAATTTCTTACTTAATCCTTCACACAATTTATTTTAGAGACTCTTGATATCGTTTCACATTCGAATCCAACATGTAAAACTAGGGTATACTAGACAAGGGTTTACAACTTGTAGCCTTTGAAGCTTAGCATCATTTCAATGAAAAGTTCAATTCAAGTAGTAAGAAGAGGCATGCAATTACAAGTCAAAGGGTTATTAATGACCTTAATTCATCAAATGCATAAAAATTAAAGCCCTTTCTAAATCAATGAAAAAAAATCCATGAATGGTGAGAACCCGAAATGGTGAAGGTGAGGAATAATTTGAATCCGAACTCAAAGCCTCTACAAATGATCAAATGAAAAAATCCAACAAAGAAATCTTGAAATGGATCAAAGCCAATCGAAATTTATCACAAGCATACCTTAAAAGAATGCTCAATAGAGAGAGTGACGACGAATCGACCAAAAACCCTTTGAAAATCCCAAGAATTACTCCCAAAGACACATAAATTGAAGGTAAAAATCTTGATTCCAGGGTAAGATGGAGGCAAAATTATCTTAGTTTGTTAGTAGAAAAATGTGAAATGAGGAGAAGACTGACTAATTAGCCTTTTATTCCCAAAACCACTCATTAAACCTACTATTAATGCCTGACGGTATAGTTCAACAAGTTCAAAAAAATGAAAGCAGATTGGATTTTGGGTAATCTGAGGTACCTCAAATTATCCTACTGGACTAGAGTTCAAATAATCTAAGCTACCTCAGAATTTTTGAGCTTCCATATTCTTTCATTTTGACTGATGAACAAAAAAATTCATGCTCAATGCTGGGAATCACAGTGGTGCTGAAGCAAAGGTAATATTTTTCACTTAACTAGGTGTAAGAATTGGCTATGAAGGTAGCCACCCAATAGCTAGAGCCCTAATGGAAGCACAAGCATAAGAGAGATAAAGACAATATGACAAAAATAAACTATATTCTGCTAATAATGCAAATAGAATCAATGTATGTATCAATGTACAAATGAAGTAGAGACCCCTTGGTTATATATCCAAGGTGAGAACATAGGAGGGTATAAGATTATGAAAAGTGTCATAATCTTATGACATGAGACAACTTGGAAAATCTATCACTCCACCTAATGTGGAAAAGTGATAATGTGATAACCACCACAAAAGGTGGAGAGGACTCACATGATGTGTCCACGAAAGGTGGAAATGATAAAGTGATAACATGATAAGTCCACCAAAAGTGGAAAATCTCCAACAACTCCTATGTGGTCCCTAATTAAACTTAACAAAGGTGTAATGATGACCTAGGAGAAGGTACAACACAATTAATTACACCAACACCCCCCCTTAAGTGCAACTTAGGGAGAATGTACACAAAAGAAAACAATGCAAGATGGGTCCCGGAAACTAGGCCATATTAGGTACCCATGTACAAATGCAATGCAATCTCTCGTAAAGTGGAGAAAAGGAGAAAACCACGTGGGAAAACACTCCCCCCAAAATAGAGATGAAAAACAACAAAAAATGCTCTCAAATGTATAAGAAAGACAAAACCCCTAGAAGAGGAAAAAGTACCCCCCACAAGAGAGAATGAAGAAGTCAAGTGACCTCCTCAGATAAAACATCCCACACCCCCAAGAGAGCTCACAAATGATGATAGGTACTCTCAGTGAAGGGTTTGGTGAAGATATCTGCAACCTGCTTTGTTGTAGGACAATACTGCAAATCAATTACCTACTCCTGTATCAGCTCCTTGATGTAGTGCATATGAATCTCGATGTGTTTGGTCCTCTGATGGTGAACCCGATTCTTTGAGATCTGGATGGTACTCTGATTGTCATAATGAATGACTGAAGGACATAGAATAGTGAATCCAAACTCAATGAGAATATTTTGAAGCCAAATAGCCTCAGTAGAGGCATTGATAGCCCCTCGATACTCAGCCTCAGTCGAAGAAAGAGCAATAGCATGTTGCTTCTTACTCTTCCAACAAATGGGACCAGAACCAAGATGAAAGTTGTAGCCAGAAGTGGACTTACAATCATCAACATCACTAGCCCAGTCAGAATCTGTATATCCCACCAAGGTAAGTCCTATCTATTGCATAGTGAATCCCATGATAATGTGTACCCTATATGTAATGCAAGATGCATTTGGATGTTTTCCAATGAAGCTCATGTGGTTCCCGCATAAAGTTTGAAACCATACCAACTGCAAAGGAGATATCAGGGTGTGTGTGATTCAATTTAATGAGACTCCCAACAAGCTGGCAATACAAAGTGGCATCAACAAGTGGAGTAGAACACTTAGCCTCAAGCTTGACTCCTGAAAGAAAGGGAGTCAGAGCAGGCTTACAATCAGCCATGTGAAACTAAGATAGAAGATCAAGAGCATACTTGGGCTGAGAAAGAGAAATTCTAGAAGCTAACTATGTGATCTAAATCCCAAGAAAATAGTGCAAAACGCCCAAGTCAGTCATAGAAAATCTATCCTGCAAAGCAGATTTGACACTTCCAATGATGGATGAGGTACTCCCTATAATGATCAAGTCATCAACATAGAGAATAGGTAGCAAATGATAGTCACCCTGTCACAAAATTTAGACATTCAGATCAGAATGACACCTGGTGAAGTCTGCTAAGAGAAGAAATGAAAACATCTTGGCATACCAAGCCCTAGCGGCCTGTTTGAGGCCATAGAGAGACTTCCTCAATCTGCAAGCCATAGAAGAATCCTAGATGAATCCCTATGGCTGCTCCATGTAAATTTCCTCATGAAGCTCCCCATGAAGAAATGGACTCTTCATATCCATCTGATATACAACCCAACCATGAGCTGCAACAATAACAGGTATCAAGCAAATGGAGTTCATCTTAGCAACGAGTGCAAAGGTCTTTGTGTAATCAACACCTGGAACCTTTGAGAAACCTTTTCCCACAAGTCGAGCCTTGTATTTATCCACACTTGCATCCGCTACATACTTGGTCTGATAGATCCACTTGCATCGAACCATCTTTCTCCCCTTGGGCAGTGGAACTAAATCCCATGTGTTGTTCCTCATCAAGGAACTATACTCTTCCTCCATTGTTGAATCCCACTCTGGAACTCCAAATGCTTCCTTGAAGGATTGTGGCTCGGAAGCAGTAGCAATAAAAGCATGTGGAAAATCCTAATGTTGTGACCGAGTCCTTCAAGTATCTGAAGGATCCCCAACAAGAGAACCTGTTGACTCAAGAGTCTGTCAAGCCCAATGAGGTCTAGTAGAAGATGAAGGATGAGGCTCCTCAATTGGAAGTGGACCCTGCGAAGGTGTGATCCTGCGAGTCAGAGTTGAGGGAGAATCATCATCTGAGTCACTATCATCACTTTCCACTATGGAGGAAGGAAGAGGAGGATTAGAGGCCAAGCTAGGAGAGCTTTCCACAACGTGCATACTCCTCTCAATGAATAGCTCATGTGTCTCTAGATCCAAAAGTTTGTATGCCTTAACACCTTTAGGATATCCAACAAAGATGCAAGGCCTACTCTGAGGTTCCAATGCCTTGCATTTCTTTGAAGGTATGCTTTCCCAAGTTGGACAACCAAAAACTCTAAAGTGTCTCACAACCAGTTTTATTCCACACCAAGCCTCAAAAGGAGTCATACCCTTCAAAGCCTTATGGGGAACCTGATTCTGGATGTGATTGGCACAACTGATAGCTTCTACCCAAAATTGAGAGCCAAGAGAATGAGCATGTATCATGCAACTAGTCATCTCCTTAAGGGTTCTATTCTTCCTTTTAGAAACACCATTATGTTGTGGAGTGTATGCAACTGAATGCTAAAGATCAATCACCTCAAGAGTAAAAAATTCCTCAAGTCTATTGTTCATATATTCCCTTCCATTTTCTATGCGAAGAATCTTGACTTGCTTCCCTTATTGCTTCTCAACATGAGCCTTGAAGGCTAGAAATATGTCAAACACTTCACTCTTATGAACAAGAAAATAGACCCATGTGAAGTGGGAGTAGTCATCAATGAAGGTGAGGACATAGCGGACCTTGCTGAATGATGGCACTAGAAATGGACTTGTTACATCACTGTGAACCAATTTGAAGAACTTCCAAAGCTCTCCAAGATTTCCCTTTGTCAAACTTCTCTTCTGGATGCTTACCCAAGGAATAACCTAAACAAACACCTTATGGAAAGCGGATTTGTGGGAGCCCTGCAACCATATCCTTGGAGCTGAGCTGCTGAAGATAGTGGTAATTGAGATGTCCAAACCGCTCATGCCATAACTAACTTTCTGAATTTGAATGAGTGAGCAATATTATAGGAGACTTAGGAATAAAGTGGGAAAATGAGTAAAGTCGTGTGTTGTGATTGGCTTGTCCCACTGCAACCAAGGAATCATCCTTAAGTTCTTTGACCACAACTAATTCTGGTAGAAACTCAACTTTCTTGCCATCTCCAAAGTGAGTGATTTGGTAGATTGAAAGAAGATTGGTGCTCAAGTTAGGAACATAGAGAACATCCTCAAATTTTCCATCATCCATGACAACCAAACCCTTTCCTTCAACTTCCACTTGAGTACCATCACCTATGAAGATGTGAGGTACCTTAGATGGCTCTAAAGAAGAAAACTACTCCCTTGTACAACCCATGTGATGAGTGGCACCTGTGTAAAGTATCCATTGTTGTGAAGAACCTATAGTAGCCATAAAAACTTGCCCTTTTCCTTTTGATTGTGAGGAAGTGGAAGGAGATGAATCCTTCTTCTTGTAGGTGGATGGCAAATTGATGTTTTTTTTCTTGATGATGTTTGTCAACTCATCAATTTTCTTAGTATGACAATGATGCTCATCATGACCAAATCTCTTGCAATATGAGCAAGTTGGTCTCTCCTTTGTGCTTGAATTTCCCTTCTTATGAGAAGGTGAAGAATTCCTTTGTTGTGGAGAGGATGATTGTACTTTATCTTGTTATTTCTTTGGCTTAAACTACTTCTGCTTCTTGTTGGAACCCTTTCCTTGAGTCCCTTGATTCCCTTGATTAGTCACCAAAGCTTTGGACTTTCAAGACTTGAGAATCCCCATGCTTATCATTTTTTCTTGCTCTAACATCAACATTTCTGTGAATGCATCAAATGATGGAAGAGTGAAATAACTACCCACTATCAAGAGATGGGTTTGGAAGCTAGAAACAAATGCTGCATATTCTGATGGAAGCTTTCCCAACAAATTGTAGACCAATTGTCCATCCTTTTTGTCAATACCACAATCCTTAAGATGTTCTCTTAACTCATTTTCTTTAGTGACATAGTCTTGGATTGTATCAAAATTCTTAGGATCTAACGTTGTGAGATCATTGTCAAGCTGATAACCTCTAATCTCATCAACTTGGCCATACAATTGACCAAACTTTTCCCAAGCTTCTTTAATTATTTTACACTTTTCAATTTGAAAGATTAGATCTTTTAATACATATTTCCTCAAAGCTCCAAGATCCATAGTATTTTTAGTGAGCCAATCCAAATGAGCATTAGGATCAGTTTTAGGATCAGATAGTGCAACAATAATTCCATCAATATAATGAGTTAATCCTTTTTCCATCAACTTACTCCAAGAATCAATTTTCCAAGAAGCATAGTTATGTGGAGTTAACAAAGTAAACTTAGGAGAACCCATAGCAGCAAAGAGAACAAGAGAGAGAGGCACAATCACACAAGACACCCCCCAAATTCACTCAATCAAAGAACACCCCCCCCCAAAAAAAGATGATTTGGCACTTTATACTTAGTGCATTTACAATGGCCACTTGCAAGCCAAGCAAAGTGGGCTTCTGATTTTCAATGTTTTAAAATAGCCTTAAGTAGGCCACAACAGAATCAAATGACTGATACAAAAGACCAAACTAAGATCTTGTCCTTACAAATGCCAAAATAGGCCAAAAATGACCAAGTGATGAAAGTATAATTTCTGATCACAATAACTACAAAATAATAGCACCACTGTGAAATTCAAGAAAAATCATGCACTTTCAAAAAAAATGGCACCTGAAAAGGAGTTCTTATGAGCCTGAACGGAGCCCCGAAAGTTGTAAAAATGGTGACAACTCAGCTACACCTGTGAGAAACTAAATTTTCTGAAAAAACAAGCATCAAAACCAGAAACCGATCACACCAGCATGTAGAGCACGAAAAATTAGCCAAATAAAAAAAAATGCTCGAAAAAGGGAGTCAAAATGAGCAAGATATCAACATTTGAAGTTGAACTGCAAATTCAAAAAACTCATTGGAGATGGGGGTAAAATTTTCAAAAGGTCACTGAAGCAGTGCTGACATCAGAAATCTATGGCATTAAATTTGATGGCCTCCTGCACATTACCGGAAAAAATCCTCCTTGGTCGAAGTATTAAGAAACTCACGAAATATTCCGTAATTGGAAAAGAAGCCTCCCAGAATCTTCGGAGATGAGCCAGAATATTCCAAGTAGAATATTTTATAGGAATAGTCTGTTGCCGGTGGTTTTATTTGCCGGTTTTTAGTTTCCTAACAGCCACTGGGGGCCACGGTAGTACCGCCACATGGCGCCTACCTGAGCCCACCTACAATACCGCGGGTGCAATTCGCAGGTAGGTACAGTGGGTGGATATAATCTGAAGAAAATATTTTACTTTTTGATTTTCTTTTTTATTGAATTTTCAAACCAAAAAATCAAATTTGATTTTTTATAGAAAAAAATTTAGAAAAATTTCGATTTAAAAAAAAAAAAAATCCTATCGTATTTCTGCAATGATGTCGATCCGTACGGCCGAGGAGGAGATTTTTTTTTGGAAATGGCTCTGGGAAAAGTTGTCCGATTTTGACGAATTGATAGTTGATCTTAGGGTTTTTGGCCCTTTTGGATGCAATGGCAGTGTCCTTTTTGGTTGAAAATGCTCCAAAATATGGCTACCTCCTAGATCTGGCAACCACCTCCGATCTTCAAACCCTTGTAGATTTGGCCTCCAATGTCCAACTGAGACGAAACAAAAGGAAAATCTGATTTTCTCAGACACTCCAAATGCAATGGTGAGCTTAGATCTAATGCAAAAAGCTCCCAAAATGCACCTGCAATACAAGGCCAAAAATGGAACCCCCCCAGAATCTGGTATTTCTATGAAGAAAATGCAAGATTGCACTCAAGATCTCCCCAAAATGGCAATCCAAAGGCACTCTAATAGCTCTGATACCATGTAATAATTGGCTATGAAGGTAGCCACCCAAGATCTAGAGCCCTAATGGAAGCACAAGCGTAAGAGAGATAAAGACAGCATGAAAAAAATAAACTATATTCTACCAATAATGCAAATAGAATCAATGTATGTATCAATGTACAAATGTAGTAGAGACCCCTTGGTTATATAGCCAAGGTGAGAACATAGGATTGCATAATATTATGACAAGTATTGTAATCTTATGACATGAGACAACTGTGAAAAGCTATCACTCCACTTAAAGTAGAAAAGTGATAATGTGATAACCAACACAAAAGGTGGATCTACCATAAAAGGTGGAGAGGAATCACATGATGTGTACATGAAAGGTGGAAATGATAAAGTGATAACATGATAAGTCCACCAAAAGTGGAAAATCTCCAACAACTCCTATGTGGTCCCTAATTAAACTTAACAAAGTTGTAATGATGACCTAGGACAAGGTACAACACAATTAATTACACCAACACCAAGATTTCCAAAGAACCCACAAAAAATTTAGGTTTCTTAAGATGTGTTCATAAAATATAAGATCCAGGCACATTTTGGAACTACTTAATCTAAGGACCTATCCACATTAATATTAAGCTCGTGTGACATTAAACAGGGATTTTCACCATACTATCCTAGAAGGATGATTAGAGTTTTTAAAGGAAATACCTGGAACAATCCCAAATAGAACCATGATTATTGTGCAAATGCCACAAGCCCGGAGGAGAATAGGGAGACCTAAAACTAAAATGAAAACCAAAACAAACCCACACCAAAAAACTGGAACAAACCCTCGCCCAAAAACTAGAAGGGGAAAAGCAAACCAAGCAAAACAAAGCAAAACAAACTAGCACCTAAACTAACTATTAACAAAAGGAGAAAGCTACAAGCAACTCAGGAAAGGAAGTAATGCTTCAAATATTTTTTATTGACAAGCAACGAGACATCCTTCCCAGTGATATTTTTCAGGTGGAAAGCATTATCTCCTAGTATCTCAGAGATTTGAAAGGGGTCGAGCCAAAGTTTATCAAATTTTCCATGTTCCCCCTTCTTATCATGTGCTTTGTCCTAGTATAGGACTAGATCAAAAAAATTTGAAAGCCTTAACTTTGGCTTTTTTTATAACACCACCTTTTGATGATGCCTTGATGTTTAGAAATTTTTTCCAATGCTTCATCTCTCTTCTCTTCAAGGTGTAGGAGTTCAGTTAAATGAGCCTCACGCCTATCCCCTTCATAATAATACTCATTAATGAATTGTAAGCTGGGGATTTTCAGCTAAATGGGAAACATAGGTTCAAAACTGTACACAAGGTGATAAGGGGAGGTTCCAATGGAGGCCTTTTGTTTGGTACGATCTGCCCAAAGAGAAAATCTGATTTGGGTATGCCAGACTTTAGGATTCCTCTCTAATAGTTTGCAGATCACAGTCAAAAGGTTTTTGTTTGTGGATTTATCCAAGCCATTTCCTTGGGGGTAGTAGTTAGAATCAAATTTAATAATGATTCCATGATCAAAATTCCACCCAATTTTTTTTTAATGAAGCAAATGTAGTACCATTGTCACAAACCAAAGCAGTAGGATAACCAAATGATTGATAATACTTGATTTGAGAAAATTGATTACCACCTCAGATGTGCATTGTTTATAGGAAAGAGCTTCAGTCCACCTAGTAAGAAACAAAACACACAAACACACAAAGAAAGCAAAGCAAGAAAGAGGGTTGTCGCCCTCAATGGGGCATGTGTGCAAAAATTGCACAATAGTAAGGTTCAATAAATAAATAAATAAAAATTTCATGATATTTACCAATTATGAAGATGTCTTACAAAGGCCTACTATATTAATTATTGAATATGACCTTTAATATTAATACTAAATTTGAAGGGATAAACTCTTTATTAGATATTCAATATTTATTTTGTAAGCTTGAATTGAATTATTTTTAATATATATGAATATATATTGATTGTCTATAGTATACTATTATTGAGAATCACTTTTTTAATGACAAGATAGTTGCAATTTATTTCATTATAAGCTTTTACATAAAAAGAATTCTACTTTCCTTAAAGAATTCATATTAGTATTTACCTAATATATCCATAATTTAATGTCAACCAGATTATTTTGTAACAATTATTTGTTTTGGAAAGTTGTGAGAATTGTTTCCTATAAATAAAGTCTAATATGTGATACTACTGAGTAAAAAGGTGGTTCTAAGATACTATTTTGTGTGAAGGTAGTTGGTTCTAGATTTTGACTAGCAATTACTATGCAGAGAGTTAAGGGGTCCTTGGATCCTTATAAATCTTTATGAGTATCTTCAACAGAATTCAATTAGAATTGACTAGATTTATGGGATAGTATCTAATTGTATATTAAATTTTGTTGTATTACACAAATCTAAATTAAGTTAAAAAAATGTATATGCTTATTATTTTACAATGCATAAGTGGCATATCGTATTATCTATTTTATATTTAATTATCTTAATGGAGTAGCACAATTCTCCTTGCCCACATATTTTCCTCTCCTCTTTTGCATGGAAAATCTACTATTTAGAACAAAATTTAAGACTTATGCTACCAAAGGTCGGATATGCAGAAATCATGATATATATATATATATATTTGGAAGAAGAATTTTATTAAAAAAATATAGTTTACAAAAAATTACATCAAAAAATCAGCATAAGTGTTGTTATAAACGAAAAAGTTAGTTGTCCCAAAAATTAAAAAATAATGTTGTTATAAAACAACATGTAATAATAGTATGCAACAATATATTGTTGCCTAAAAGCAACATGTAGCATGGCCCAAAATATAATCATGAAATTTTTAGCTTGAGTTAAAAAAATTTTATTCATAATATGCAACCTAAGTTGTGTAGATATATTGATTAAAAAAAAATTACATAGTTAAAGATACCAAAGACCCAAGACAACAATATAGCCATGCAAAATAGCCCTGCCCAAGAAACAAAATGATCAAAGGATGGAATTTGACAGATTAGTTACAAAATCTAGAGGACACCATGAGGTTAGTTAGCCTCATTCTAAAAATTTTCATCTTCCACCACCACAACAAATTTCGTAAGCCATTGTCTGCTAGTGAATTCCAACACCCCAATTCAATAGCATAAGATATTGTAGTCCACCTCAACCTAGTGACTATGTCGAGTCAATCCGTGAGCACTCGGGTTCATTATGAATGGTTGTTGCTCCACACCCAGTTTTAACATTCTCTCAATATCATCAAGCCACAATATTCCAACCCCAAATTTAGCCAAAGTGATGATATCCAAATCATCAATAATAATAGATGCTTTGAACATGGAACTCAATATACTAAGAAAAATTCTTACCTTAAGAACTTCCATACCCAACAGAGCAGTATGAAAAAGGGATGATATATCTATATACACATGGTAGTGATTAGAGGAGATGGAAAATTCCTAGCCATTCACCATTTATATCGCCTTGAGTGTAACAACATCCTTAACTATGCCTATTTTTTGAAGTTTGTGACCTGTGATAAACCCCAAGAAGGTAGATTACCTCTTTTCAACATGAAGACTTAGTGGATTTTATATTTTTAGCAATTAGATAATGCCCTAAGTGCCTTGCTAAGTGTATATATCTAGTGCATTGAATTCACATGAATTTCCAACCATAGTCCATAAATATAAATGTGTTATGCTAAACATGTCCAACGTTAAATTCCAATGCAATAAAACATAACATATGATGATGCTAGGTATTGTACATGGCAATCTAATTACGGTTAGTTCCAATCCAACCTCATGGTACGATTTGAATAGTGTTTCTTGGATTGATTTCTATGTACATACTTAGGGGTCATTTATTGAGCTTCTTCCTCTTCATTCTACACTTCTTTTTCATTAGCTTTTTATTCTTCTTCTTTGCATGTAGGTTCATCTGATTAATATCTATCTATCACCACTAAATTCCTCAATTCTTCATCAACCTTAACACTTGCACTTTCAACAATCCTTCTTAGCCTTTTATTGTAACATCTATAAGCTTTGATTTTAGTAGAATATCCAAGGAAGATACCTTCATCAGAGCTTGCATCAATCTTTGTTAAGTTTTCATCATCTCTTTTAATATAGAGTTTTCTTCCAAACACTCTAAGGTACTTGATGGTAGGAATCCTTCCATACCACAACTCATAGGGAGTCTTTGTGTTGTTAGCTCTTACTTGAACTCTATTAAGTATCTAAATAGTAGTATGAATTTCTTCTCTCTAGTAGACTTTCGGTAGGTTAGCTTATTTCATTATAGTCCTTACAACTTCTTGAACAATCCTATTTTTCCTTTCAACCATTCCATTTTATTGAGGATTCCTAGGGAAAAACAAGTGAATTTTAATGCCATGAATCTCACAAAACATGTTAAATTCATTGGAGGTGAACTCTCCACCTCTGTTAGACCTCAAACATTTGGTATTCAAATCCATTTCATTCTCAACCATAAATTTAAATGATTTGAATCTATCTAGGGCTTTATATTTCTCTTTAAGAATAGTAACTCATGTCATTCTAGAATAATCATCAATCAAAAGCATGAAGTACCAGTCACCTTGTAGGATTCTTACTCTTGTAGGACCGAAAAGGTTTGTATGCACAATTCCAACAATCTAGTAGAAGATTGTTATTTTCCCTTGAAACTACTTCTAGTTTGTTTTCCAAATTGACAATATATGCAAACAACATTGATAGGCTTTGTAGTCCTCCACAAATATCGTATTGCTTGAACTGAACTAATTCTAACCAAGTTATCAAAATTTATGTGGCACATTCTCATGTGTCATAACCAAATATCATTAATCTAAGTCATAAAAAAATAACCATCAACACCCTTGAGTTGATAGATATTTCTATATGTCCTTTTTCCCGCAAAAATCACAGTTTTAGACCCTTTTCTGATTTTACATCCATCATCTTGAAACTTAAGATTGTATCCATTTCTACACATTTTTCTAACACTCAAGAGGTTATGCCTTAAACCTTTAACATAGTAAATATCTTTAGTATTATGCTTGTCATCAAAACTGATTGAACCTATTCCACAGATCTTAGCACCTAAATCATCTCCAAATTTAGCAAGTCCTCCATCATATTTTTCAAGTTTAAAAAACATACTCTTGTCTCCATTTATATTATTTGAGAAGCCACTTTTAATAACCTATTAGTTCTTATTCTATCTAGCATGAAAAGTAGATACCAAAGTACCTCTAGTTTTATCCTTCTTCTCTAAAACACTTTCCTTCACACAAATTTTGGAGTTAGCATAACTAGATTCATCTTTTAAAGACAAGAACAAACATTCATGATAATAAATATCTCTATAATCAAATTCATCATAAGAAATACTAGAATCTTCTCTAGCATAATATCTTTTCTTGATCATATTTCGTTTATTTTCTTTGTCCTTATTGTTCATAACTCTTTTTGGATATCTTGAATCAATGTAACCTATATTTCTACAACATAAACATTTGAAAGGTAATTTACCTTTGTACTTATCAGTTCCCTTTTTCATCCTTCTTATAAAGTTAGCTTCTACATCCTCAAGATCATATCCATTTGAATTTTCAACTTTTTATAATTTTCTAGCCTTGAAAGTGTCAAAATGAACATGACATATGAGAGGGGGAGGTGAATTAGTTGTAGACAATTAAACCTTCAAAACCCTCAACAGTAATAAGATCCACATGCATTCATTAAACCCTTATTCTGTTAGTATGATTGAACATCAAATGCAGATAACAAAAATTGAAATCATGACATCATACACAAGAGAACACTAGGTTTATGTGGAAAAATCAATGATGGAAAAACCATGGTGAGGATTAGCTCACAATATAAGTAATAGAAAAACCAGTACAAAAGAACTCACTTCCAGAACATGACACACTTTCCAATTAGGCTCACAACTAGGGTTCACTACCACAAAAATAATACAAGAGGATACAAGAGAAATGTTACATAGAGAATACATCTAAATGCAACAACGAATCTATTGGTGTTTCTAAAACCCAAGAAGATTCCTCAAAGCTTCTATGAATTTTCCATGTTAAATAATGAAAGCCTAGGAAATGTTTGGCCAACTTAACAAGAAAAAGAAATAATGCATACTCTCCTACAAATTGGGCTCTGCAAGACCTAGGAGGGTGATCCCACTATGTGATCCTTACAAATAACTAAACAAATTCAAATACACATTGCATAACAACAGATAAGTTCCCCATCAACACTGAATAGATGAAATCCTTCAAGAAATAGGCAATTCCTTCAAAGATCCAATTCCTATCAGCAGAGAACTTCAAACATAACAAAGATAGGTTGATATGAAGATTATTATGAATAAATTTTCTAAAATAAAATGCCAAATATGTGAGAAATATGACCACTACTTTAGTATTAGTTCCAAATCCTAAAGCACATAGTCAAATGAGAAAGAATTAAACTATAAGGAAAATTTCATCCTAAAGAGTTAAGATCTATATGAATTGCATTACAATTCATGTATCTATACCTTAAATCTATTACTACTTACACATCCAACTGCTAACCTACATGAAATCACACAATAACTAAAGCATTTAATTGCTCCTTTGGACCAGAGCCACAATTAGAGTATAATTCATAGTAAAGAACAATGAAAATCAATGAAATTAGTATGTGACCAATATTTCATTAATAATCCATGCAAGGTATCACAATTGGAGAGAAAATAGACTCAAAATATTGTCATATTTGACACAAACATGGTTAAGAACCCCATAATTGACAAAATTCTCCTATCTGACTCTAAACCTTAAAATATGGACTCTGACCAACTCATATTCTCCACCACAATGCTCATATTCCAAACTCATTTGTGAATACCATCTTCCACAATTCAAATTCTACTTCACATGGCCAAGTGAAAGCAATAATCTGATTAATGTTATCCCTATATGGTGCATATTTTACCATCACTGAAGTAGCCTCCTTATCAAAATATTCTTAGAAACTAATAACAAAGGATAGTTTCTCAAGTTTATCATTCATCATACCGATATCAACATTTATGCATATCTTGTTTGTTTGGGCCATCATGATATCATTCATATGATCCTTCCAAACTTGCAAAGGCTTTACCTCATCATAACTATGCTGAATTTCTAGTAATGGTGTAAGGTCTACTCCATCATACTTGGCCTTCAGTTCCTTGATCTTCATCTCCATAGGAGCAACATATCCTTGGAACTTCTACTCCACAATTTCATTAACAAATTTATAGGTTGGAAAAACCTTGGGATACTTATCCTTCTGATGCTTTGTCCCTATCGCCATGAACTTTAACTGCCCAGCTCTACGACTCCATCTATCCAGTAGTGGGGTGGCCAATTCCTTATCTCTCAAGAACATCTTGATTTTTTGCAACATTAAAACATAATTTGAATGGAAACTATTCAATTTTCCCTGGACCTTTCTATTCAAGTGTCTCAATACAGTATCTACAATTATTGAATTGCTTTTCAATGTTGATTCTTGGATCTGTTGCAACATTTCTTTATACTCCTCAACTTGATGGATTAATTTTTCCCTTAAAATTCCTCCTCTTGGGATATTTTCCCTTTCAATTTGTGATGGGAACCTGCCCCATATTATATGGAATGATTGCTAAGGATTGTTCTTGTGAGGAAGGTTGAGGTTGCTCCATTGATGGATTAAGAACATTATAGCTAGAGCTAGCTTGTCTTTGGGACTTCCACAACTCCATTTCCTATTTTAATAATGCCAACTCAGTTTCTAGCTCTACAAACCTTTGTTGACTCTTATTATATTTAATAATGAGTTCATTATACTGGGCCCTCAAAGTATCTCTATTCTTAGTGAAATCCTCAACAGTTGTTCTGGTGAACTTAAAAACATTTACTACCATATCTGTTGCCACCAATGCTGGAGTATCAACAACTCTTCTCACAACCAAGTGACCACTGAAATCAAATGGCTCTGCAACTATTGGTTTCTTGGACTTGGTAGACAATGACCAAATTTATAAGGCATCCCATTCTTTAATAAAGGTTGATCCCTTAAGTGCCAACGTAGCTTCCTCCTTGGTTTCAAGAAGTGGCCTATTGGCATTTCTTATTATATAGAATACCATAGCATCAACAATATCCCACTCAAGGAGTAACAATACTCCACTCTTTTGTAACTATTGATGCCAAAAATTGGCAAGGTAATAGATTTTTGTGGGAAGCTCAGTTAAAGGGGCGACCTTTTGTGCTAAACTGAGTAACCTCTGGATTTTAAAAAAGTCGTCTTCTTCTATAACTAGGATTTTGAATGGGAAAAGGAAGCAGATATGGAATAAAAGGATCTAAGGCAATGCACCAAGATTTAGATGTAAGGCATGATAGATCTATCTTGCATATGCGATCTAAGGGCTCATTCAACAATCTGCTATGCTCAAAATAACAACTGTTAAAGAGGAAGACCTGAATCATTTATTTCATGACATAAAATGATTTGTATAGAGCTTTTACTAAAAGAAAGCATCAAAGACATGGTTTTAAATTAGAATTATATTCAAATCATTGAAGTTACAAACAAACTATTCAAAAATACCATAGTATAATGTTATCAATAGTTAAGAGACAGAAAGGCCAAATTACAAGGGCACAATTTGTGAGTCTTTATAGTTATCCAATAAAACAAAGGTTTGGTGTCTCCCAATCCTTTTGTAGATATTTCAAACTAGCATTATTCAACTATTCAATCGTTACTCTTTAAAATACTTTCTAGCTAACTAGTAAAAAATTCTACTACTAACTCCTTTAAGAGAAGTAGTATATATAGCCAAGAGCATCCACCGCTTTGAAAGTTTGTAACAGAAGAGATTCCTCATCATGAAACATAATGCTTGTAGCAATGATTCATCATGGCCATTGTAACAAAAAGATTCTTGAGCATGAACCTAATCGTTTGCTAGCTAGGTGCATTGCCTACAAATGATAGTGGTGGTTCTGACCTACCTTATATGAACAAGTGTTGCCTCTTTAGTGAAAACAATTAGAACATTCGGTACAATGGGACAACTTGGTGTTTGCATCACTCCTCCCTTTAATGTATCTGTGCTAAAGGAATACATGGTGGAATTTCATAGCCCATAAATCATCCTCCCATCCTTTGATGATAGCTTGTGATGAGAAGACATGTGGCAGTGTTCTTTGTATTTGACATCGCTTGAGGGGGCTGCTAAGAGTTTATATGGGTAGAGGCTATGTGGTAGGTAGTCGGGACCCGAAAGAGAGATATATGGAAAGAGGCTAAACATGCCCAACTCATTGACATGTGGAAGCAGGTTGGGGCTCTAAAGAGAAGGGAAGGGAAGCTTTCCTTTGGTGAGTGATTTGGTGACACATGGTAGCATTTAGTGGAGAATGCCGATAGATTGGCATTTCAATACTTAAAAATTATCGAGCAAGATCAAAAGTTGAACAAAACATAAAAAATAACCTGAAGGGAGCATGGGGTATATTAAATATCCATAGGTTTTGGTGACTACCAGGGGCATTTCACTTGTGGAATGGTGAATCCAAAATTTCTCTGCTTTCAAAACCAGAGCTTATTCATTGGGAATTGGAGTCAGAGATTAGAAAGAGCGACCTACAAGGGTAGCCAATTAGCTGTAGAAGGCATTGATATGGTGCAAGGGATCTTGTGTGCCTCATGTAGGTTGATTAACTCCTTAAAGGGAAGCACTAAAAATATTCCGGACTCATCCTTAAGCCAGAAAAATAGTAGTGTGATCTAATTAGTTATACCCTCAATGTCTTCGGCAATAGGAGGTTGGCTGAAACTCTAAAAAAATGATAAATCCTAATTCATTTCCTCAATTTTGGCTAGAATTTTCCTCGCAATAGTCACTGATTCATCAGGAAGAAACAAAGAGGGCAAGCCCATCTCAGTTAGTTTGGAAATCCTTGCATGAATGTTGTCCATAGTCTACCCTAATATAATCGAACATTGTTGAGCATGAAGGGTGGCCTTTTGGTAGTGGATAAATTCCTTTGCAACCCTAGCAACTGCTCTTCGATTCTCGATCCCTGCTCATTCCATATCCTTGCTTGACATTGTGTATTGCTTGTCTCGCAACCTTTTTGCCTTGGGAAAATTTTCCTCTATGAATTGTGGGAATTGCTCCATTGTGGTGCAAACCTCCCTACATAAATTTATCACCTCCACCATGAATCAGAATGTGGGCTGGAGAGTAGGGCATAAGGCCTTGACTTTTTCCCAATAGGAAGCGTACAGTTGTTGGGCTACTAAATAGAGGTTTGACTATGGAGCAGGAGTCTGAATGATCTTCTTCAAGAAACTAATTTATGCATCCTTTGTCTCAATCTCCTGCATTAGCCTCATAATTTGTTATGTGATAGAGGTGAGCTTATCCTTTAGGTTGTTTTGTGTAGCTAGCCACCTTTCCTCAGCCTGGATTCAAGTTGTAGACTTGATCTAGGGTAAGCTTGAACTTCTTGAGATCTTCTTCGAATTGAGCTTGTATGCTCACTTGGTTTTCCTCCTTTTCTTGCACTGTCTACTCCAGATGGTCACACAACTACTGCAATTCTTTGATATTTTTCTGAACTTCTTCCTCCGATTGGGCCAGCCTGTTAGATAATTCTTGGTTCTTTTGTCACAACTTAGCTATCCAATCAGACTCCTAGGATTGGAATTTTTTGAGCTCTCTCTACAAGCTAGCCTACTCAACTTGCATAGTTTGTGTGAGGCACACTTTTTCTACTTCTTGTGCTTTGTCCTTGGTCAGTGCAACCTCTAGCCTTTCCTTGACAACCTTGAGCTCATCCTCCATCTTTTTCAATTTGTACCCAGACTTAAGGAAGTTATTAATCACCACCTATTGTGTCTCCTCCATTAGTTTGACCTTTTTTCCTATGGTTAGGTGACACACAAGTCCAATCCAATGGCATGGATGTCATAGTCATCAGGTTGAAATTATCCCTTTGGTTTTACAATATTTGGATGTACGCTTGCGAAATGCAATAATTATTGAGTCTCGTTATAAGTTGTAAGGACTCTAGGCTCTCCTGGCCTCTTGGCATCCTTTTATTTTTGCTTCTACATTTGGAGAGCTCGAGATTGCTTCGTTGTATCACTTTGAGACAAGAATTGAGCTGATGATATGATTCATTCACCTGCAAAGGGGGCACTAGGAGGGAAAACGAAAGGAAATGAGAGGTGGGTGATCTCGGGTGTTTTCTTCTTTGGAAGGGCAACCGTGAGTGGGGAGAAGGGAGGAATATTCCACATCCCTGGTGATGAAGGCATGGAGGGGCTCATGAGAAAAGGTGGTGGTGAAGGAGATGAACCAAGTTCTAATGGTTGCAAAGGTTGAGTCAGAATCAACTCCGATGATGCAATAGGGACAATAGCTTCAGACACCTAGGGCAGAAGACATGGATGCAGATGAGGAGGTGGAATGAGTGGTTGAAGGGGTTGCAACTAGTGTTAGGGAAGCTCGAGGGGGAGTGAAAGCCATCTATCTAATATGAGAGATTTGAGGAAAAACTCTTGCATCCATTGTAGAGGGGATAGAGAAAGATGGGTTCATACTTGGAGTGATGGATGTCATAGGAACTACAAATGAGACAAGAGACTGTGAGCCAAGAAGAGAGGGAGAGAAAGATACCTAAGCGGCTGATTCCTTCTGTGACTCTTTGTTGGCTGCCAGCTCCTATGAACTTCCTATGATATTGGCCTTAGTGTGTTGTCTTTTTATCAGTGGAGGATTCTCTAATTCTACCACCTTCGTCGGTTGTTGCGTTGCTCAAGTATTCACTTGCACACTCCTCCTTATCACAGTGCTAGGTTGTATTGTCACTTTCCATTTTTGCTTCCCCTTGTCGGAGTGCGACATGACATCTTAAAGGTCAGGCTCCTCTACATCACTTGCATCAGATTCTAGATGTTCCTAGTTCTAGAGGGTATCAAATTGATCATCGACATTGAAAACTGATGAATCTTAGAAAGGGACGATGAGGTTCTTAATCTCCTGGTGGTAGATCCATAAATCATTTATCTTTTCTAGCTTCCAATGTTGTTTCCTTTCCAAGCTATTTTAGAGGGTAGCACTTATGCAGCTATTTTTATCTACCTTCCCCTTGATGAGATAGAATTTGAGCCATGGTAGCTTCTGATTATCTATTGGCATGAGCACTAAGTCCACCTAGTTTTTTCTGTCATGTTAGATCGGATTTCTCTGTGCTTCCTAGTATGGCATGCTTTACCTTTATAGACGTGTCACCTAAATCATCCTTGAGGCTGTAGTCCCATTTATAACAAATAAAAACTAGCTTGAGGTGTTCCGACTTAGCCTCAAGTAGCTCTATTGACTTCCTTTTGACCATAATCATTGTTTTGTAGTTCATGGGGCATTCAAAAAATCCTTTCTTCTTCTTCTTCGGGTCAGAGAAAAAGTTCCAGTCCATAACAGCCATTTGTTGGAAGACTTCAAGAGCTAACACTTGATTGGTGACAGATGTGGGTAGTCGGATTGGTTCTTTGAAAAAGCCATGCACTCAGACACATGTGAAATCTTTACCAAGGAACCAATCCCACTTTGGGAACAAGGATCACATCCAACTGGTCTGATCGCCCAAAAGGCGATAATAGTCACCATCCTCGCTTAGGTCATGCAAATTTGATTCAGGAATTCCTCCAAAAATGCATAATAATCATAGGTGGAATAGAGGATGGGAGTCCATACCAAAATTGGCTTCCGATGATTTCTCTCATCAATTATTTCCAGCTCTATTTTTTCCCTAAAGAAATCAAGATTTTGATGTAGAAACATATAGGAAAGAAGAGAAGGATTTCTGAATTTACCCGTAGTCTCAAACTCACCAATTTGATTCTTCATGTATTTGATAATCATTTCCATGAAATCATACTAGAATGGTTCCTTCTACCTCCTGAGTTGGAAACCCAGGCCTAGTTGAGCCTCAGACATGATGTTGTCATTATCAAAGCCGCACACAAAAACCATCATGGAGAAGGCATCCTTCATGTCTTCCTATTTGTAATTGCTATGAGAATTCAAACATTTCAATGGCTTATGGAAATTTTGGGGCCTTTTGGTCTTTGCATTATAAAAGGCAAGAGCTTGATTTCGACCCTTCTAGAATTCGAAACCCTTTTTCTGGTTGAAGTGCTCCATCAGCCGCTCTCTGTTACCAATCTCAAGAATTCAAAATAGGTTCCTAAGAGCTTTCGTAGTTAGCACCACTCTCAACCTCCTTCCTTCATTGGCACCAGTGCTGAATTGAAGTGTCAAACACTTTCATGAATTATTTCTGGTTAGTGGTGCACATAAGGGACCATATATTGGTGAATTTTGCATGGCCATTGCTTGAATGGTCATTGATTTTCATAGGATTTCTTCATCCTGATAAAAGTAGCTTCCCTCAAATCCTTAGGGTTATTTTTTAGGACAAGGTCATAGATTTTATCTCATTCTTCCTTTACCAGACTAGCATCTCTGAGTTGACCCTTCTTTGTTAGGTGCGTGCGAGGCCATTCTAGTTTTTCTGGGATCCCAGGCGTAGCATAGGATTTTTGTTTCTCAAAAATATTGACCATAGGTGCAGTGATTATTGCATCGGCTAACCCTCAAGTTGTTTCACCAGGTTCATTCATCTATGGGTTCTGGGTTACCTTAGGGGCAGCGAATTCCATTTTTCTTCTAAACTTTCTAAAATTTTCTTCGCGTCTCTTGGGAACTTTTTTATTTAATTTTTTTTGCACAACTCTTGTATTTTAAAAACCTTCTTTGCTTTTAAAATAATCGAATGCAAAGCTTAGCTTTTTTGTCCTCCTCTGAGTGGTAGACAACGTTTGATTTTTCCTGCATTAAATTTTGCTTGTACTACTGACCCTTTGGTTTATGTGAAGTGAACTACCTTCTATTTTGAAATGACAAGGCTTCATGATGACCTGAAGTACCTACAACCCTTGACACAACTTTTCTTGGAAATTGGGATGATGATTTGAAGGTAGGTTAGGCATTGTATACCGTGGTAATTAATTCCCTCAACAAAATGATTATGCCAAAGTATATGATAACCATCATATAGATCTATATCTTTTCCTAGGTTTTGAGGAACACCCAGGAGGATGACACCTCATCATTTGACTGAAAAGGCTACCACTGAATGTTGCTAGCAACTTGTGCTAATTAATTAGCTTGTCTTGGTGACAAATCGTACCTACAGACACAACTTGATCGTAGTTTCAAGTGAGCCCTGGTGCAATATTTGAGGTAGTACCTGGTTAACCTCATGCTTATGGTATGTGAATTTCCACGCTTACCTCTACCACTTCTATAAATAGGCATCTAGTCAGTAGGGAGATTAACTTAGCAATTTTTAGCAAAATAATTATTAGGTGATTGGATTAGCATTTGGTAACTGTAGCCTATATAGTATTAGCTTAGATTTTGAAATTAGATGTCTCGCATAGGATTTCTTCCTAACAGCCGTATAGAATTTGACACATGGACACACTAATTAGGCTAACCTCCCATAAACCACAAATGGATTTCTTGGGTGAGATTTCGACTAGGCATTTGAAGAGGATGACAAAGAATAAACATTCTTTGTCTATCATAGCTATGAAATGAGTCCTAGGTCACAACTGCCTCAAATACGAGGACAAGTATAGGGTAAATACTAACATGAGTTCTCACTTCATGGCATCATTACTCGAAATTCAATTCCCCAAGCCACTTATCATCTAGTTGGTGACATAAATATTCTTGAAGAAGTATCTAAATAGCCTTGGAGAGGTGTTAGCACATGCTGCATTTGGTATAATACCGACTGCGAGCGACCTTCATTGGTTTGTTGAAGAGGATGCAGTCATCCCATGGTTGTCGCTTCTTAGTGGCTTTCACCTTCAGTCATAATAAGTCCATCACCAGAAGGTCTCCCATGCTTCCTACTTTCTGCTCTAGATCTATAATGTGGTGTCGTTCTACAATATTCATTGGTACACTGACTTTAGGAACGTGGTGTTCTCTCTGCCACCTTCTAATGCTACCCTAGACGGAGTTGCTGGTGGAGCCGAGCATGAGGTGGTACCATATGATGTTGATGTTGTTCCCCCTTTCTAGTACTAAAAATTCTCTCCCTTGCTACTTGAAGACTAAACTTTTGTTAGTCTTTTGTATATAGCCTAAAAAAGGCTTTCACGATATAAGTATATAATTTTTGAAGCATGGCATTCAAGCCATTTTTTCCATTGTACTCCTCATAGTATATAAATATAATGAGAATGTAGTTTATGTTTAACATCCCTACTTTGTTGCATGATTTTTATCTCTTTTGGCATATGTATTATTCTACATTGCATTTTAAATCTCTATTGTATCACTGATTAGGAAGACTGAACAAACAAACAAAAGAACAAAGAAGAAAAAAAACACATTAATTACATATTTACATGGTAGAACTACCTAATTGAGTTATTTAAGGTGAACTCCCCTGATGGGAAGCCTTAGTGATTTTCTTTCTATGCTTCCTAATTTAAACGCCTTGTCCCGCTCATACTGAATTATTGCAAACAAATTCCTCTTAAAATCATCAGATTTCTTGTGTCAACCAAGTTTCTCCTTTTGTTGATTTAATTTCATTGTTAGACTTTTATCATCTATCCACTAGTCTAAATGGTCAATAAATAGTGACAACACACTTGTACCTAATATGTTATGCAAGATTGATTCCATAGAGGGTGGTGGGTGATGTTTTCTTGTTGGCGCTTGGTTCAATCTATAGAAATTGATACATAGGTGGATATTTCCTTTCCTCTTTTGAACCTAGATGTGGCCGAAAGACCAAACACTAGGCTTGGCCGAGAAGACAACTTGCATCAGGACTAGCTTCGCTAACCTTTGTTGATTTATCAGTGCTTCAATATTGAGACTTGCTAGCCTTTTTGTTTAGCGTGTTGATTTAGTCCCTCTTATTGGTGCTATCATAGGATGAATGATACCGGGATCATATCCTCTAAGCTTATCATACAACCAAACCAATACTTGCTCACTTTCCTTTGAAAACTGTATGCACCCTTTTTTACTTTGATGTAGGATGCTCTTGCAAACTTGAAGATTTTTTTCCTTCCTGTTTCGATGATTCGTACAATTGCCTTCACTTGTTTAGAGCTTTCTCTTATTGTTTCTAGTATTGCCAAAAGGGGAACCCTTGGGATTGACCAATTTTTTGGAACTTTACGAAATCCGTGTTGGGCGTCTTGTTTGTCGTCGCTTATGGAAAATCTCGCTCTTTGTTGGTCAGTAATTTCTATCAACTACAAACTAATCTAGGTGATGTGTTTCTTAATTAGGTCTTAGACTTTCTATTTATCGGATCCCACATAGACATCCCTTGTAGTATTGATATCCTAAGCTTGATTAATGATTAGTTTGGGAACTCTGAACAAATTCATGCCTTTTTTCTTTACTGAACCCAAACCTATCATGAAGCTTTCATCTTCAATCTCATCACTTGAATAGGAAAATTGGAATCGAAAATGTCTAATTGTCCTCTTGCCATTTGGGGAAGTTGGGTATACAGTTGCTACACCAATTTTTCATTCTTCACCATTGAAGTGTGGCAACCGTAGTTCAGTTGTTGAACTTCTTTCAAATTTTTGTGTCACCCTCAAGATAGCTTGGTTTTTGTCATTAATGACATAAGTTTCTAGTCCAGTGGCATGATAATTGCCGAAAGGGTCTTTATCAATCAACTCGCTTAGAAGAAAATCCTTTTGATCAGTCTGATCCCTAGTGGTTTCTTCATCATATATAAGCTCAGTGCAGTACATTTCCTCCTTGGTGATGGAAGTGTGAGAGAACTCAAATATTGTCTTTGCTTTATGCATGATATGTTCTGAATGTAGGGGTTCAGACACTCGCTTCATTTTGGCTCCATGGTTGGTCCTTATAATCAAGTGTGACCAATCTAAGGAAAGTTATCCACCTAGTTTAGAAGTGAATTCCTTGGACAGGCATATGCCGAATATTGGGGGAATATCAATGATCATAGTATCCTGCTTGATCGTGATAGTTGGGCAAGCAAATAGGGTCAATGGGAGTTTTTTAATGACCCCCATTGTATTGACCATATTCCCATCCAATTGTATGAATCCTCTTTCCAAAGGTTTTTAGCTTAGTCCTAGGGCTTCAACTATCTATCTAGGCATGAATGTGGTGTTGGCACAAAAGTCGATCATTGAGTTATGCAGTAATTTCTCACCCACAACAAGGGTTCAGAAAAATGGCTGTGATTTTGGTTCACTTTTATCAATTTTGAATGTCGATTCTTCTTCTTGATCCTTAGTAGAGGCCTCTTTTACAGTATTTGTGAGAATTTTGGCCAAAGGTGATTGGTTAATATTTTTTCCTAGAAGCGAGTGCTCTTTTGGTTATATGATTGGGTCTTCTTGGAGAGCCCTTTGTCACAATGTCCTCTACTCTGGAATGGCTAAGATTTCCCATAGGGAAATGTTAGTAGATGATTTTTTGAGTTCTCCCACTACATTAAATGGTGGTGACCTTGGAGGTTCTTCCTCTTTAGCTCTTATTGTTGTGATTTCCTTTTTTGGTGGACATCGTGGTGCCACTACCAAGTCACTAGATTTGTAGTCAGGGGTGTTGTTTGGATATGGACTGACTAATTGTGGGACAACTACTTTTCCCATAAAAGTCCCTTCAAAGCACATGTTGTAATCAGATTGCACTCGTTAGACTTCAATAGAGGATGCTTTGAATGTGAACACTGCTTCCTCTCCTTCCATCCATGAGAAGAGGGCATGGTTAGAAGCTATGTCAGTTTTTTGCTCCAAAGACATTCCTTTCATTTGAGTGGTGAGCACCGCGTTTTCCATTTGTAGGGAGGTATATGCATAGCCCCCATTGTTTGATGTTGCGTCTTGGTTGCGCTACTTTGCTACCTTCTATTGTAGATTTTTGCATGGGTAGTTTAGGGGCACATGTGAATTTCTGCAAGGAAAACACCAGGGGTTCCTATCATCGATCAATTTTTTTTGCCCTGCAGTCAGGTCTCTGCTTGAGCTTAGGTTGGAATTCAAGAGTGGAGTGGGTACCGATACTATTTGACCTATTGTTGGGGCTTGAGGATTTGTGTGAGTGCTTCCTTGGGATTGATTTTTTTGGTAAGAGGGCCTTTTGCCCTGATAATTCTAATAGGCTAGCTTCAGAGGAGTAGCCTGGTTGCACTTGATGATAGTTATCTCATTGGCCATAGCCTGCAACATCTACTTTATGTCGCTTGTCTCGTCCTCCAAGGAACCAGGTGCGATGTTGTGTGGTACACTCACGCATGTGTATATAGATTAAGGAGGAGTAGGTGGTGTAGTAGATGGTGTTTCCTGGGAAAAATCTAGCATCTCGGGGAATATAGGCATGATGGGTTGAGGTGGAAACTTCCTAGTGTTGATCAGATTATTTTTTACCTTAATTGCAATACTTTATGTACTCAGTAACATGGTTCTGCTAAGAGATTGAATGATCATGGAAATGTTGGTGTTGATGGAATTCAGGTTAAACATAAATGCCAAGTTGGGTGGTGGGTGAATTGCAGCCTGAACTCTTTGCTAAGTTATGTGGAACCGCATGTTGAAGTCAATAAGGGCCTCGTACAGGGCCTGCTTGATGATCTCTAGCTGGTGATACTGAGAAGATCTATCATCGTCATTTGAGAATCTCTCAAAAAAGGGGTCTCCGAGCTGATCCCATGTGCCGATAGAATTAGCTAGTAGAGTGTGGTACCAGTTAGATGCTTTTCCTCTAAAAGAGGTTGTGAGCAACCTCAATGCTAGGTTTTCATCTATTACTCCATGTATGAGACACACGTCTGCAACATCTTGTAGATGTTCGAATGGTTCTCAAGCCATCTTCGATAAATTTATGAATAGACTTAAGGGCAGAGACCGAAATGGGGGCCCAAACGACAGGTGCTACTGGGGCAACAAGGGGACTCCTGATGTCCCAAGCAACATAATTTTGATTGGAAATAGGTAACATGGCTGGTGGGGGGTTAGGGATGTTTCTATGATGGGTTCTAGTTGGTATTGACCCTAATAGAGGTACTAACAAACCTGGGTTATTTACTATTTGGGATCTTGTAATAGGTCAATGGCTCATGTACTTGCTCAAAGCTTAATCATATCTCACATGTCCCACAAAGTGTTCCAGTAAAAAAGAAACTGTTGATTCCAAAAATTGGCAAGGTAATAGACTTTTGTGGGAAACTCAGTTAAAGGGGGGACCTTTTGCGCTAAACTGAGAAACCTCTAGATTTTAAAGAAGATGAATTTTTCTATAACTAGGCTTTTGAATGGGAAAAGGAAGCAGATATGGAATAAAAGGATCTAACTAAGCTGATGCGCCAAGATTTAGATGTAAGGAACAATAGATCTATCTTGCAGATGCGATCTAAGGGCCCGTTCAACAATCTGCTATGCTCAAAATAACAACTGTTAAAGAGGAAGACTTGAATCATTTATTTCATGACATAAAATGATTTGCACAAAGATTTTACTAAAAGAAAGAGTCAAAGACATGGTTCTAAATCAGAATTCTATTCAAATCATTAAAGTTGCAAACAAACTATTCAAAAATAGCACAGTATAACATTATCAATAGTTAAGAGATAGAAAGGCCAAATTACAAGGGCACAGTCTATGAGTCTTTATAGTTATCCAAAAAAACAAAGGCTTGGTGTCTCCCAATACTTTCGTATATATTTCGAACTAGCAATATTCAACTATTCAATCGCTACTCTTTAAAATACTTACTAGCTAACTAGTAAAAAATTTTACTACTAAATCCTCCAAGAGAAGTATTCTATATAGCCAAGAGCATCCACTGCTTTGAAATTCTATAAAAAAAATGATTCATCATGAATCATAATGCTTGCAAAAATGATTCATCATGAATCATAATGCTTGCAACAATGATTCATTGTGGCCGCTATAACAAAAAGATTCATGAACATGAACCTAGTCATTTCCTAGTCAGGTGCATTCCCTAAAATGATAGCAGTGGTCCTAGCCTACCCTATATGAACAAGGGTTGCCTCTTTATTAAAAATAGTTAGAACACGTGAAAAAATCTTGCATCTTGTTGTTTGCATCACTCCTCCCTTTTATGTAGCCATGCCGAAGGAATACATGGTGGAATTTTGCAACCCGTAAATCATCCTCCCATCCTTTCATGAGATCTTGTGATGAGTAAACATGTGGCAGTGTTCCTTGTTGTCGACATGGCTTGAGGGGACTGCCAAGATTTTATGCGGGTGGAGGCTACATGGCAAGCAGTCAAGACCCGAAAGAGAGTTATATGGAAAGAAGCTAAACATGCTTGACTTGTTGACACATGGGAGTAGGTTGGGGCTCAGAAAAGAAGGGAAGGGAAGCTTTCCTTTGGTGAGAGATTTGGTGACACGTGGCAGCATTTAGCGGAGAATGCTAAAAATATTGGAATTTGGCTACTTAAAAATTATTGGGCAAGATAGAAAGCCAAACAAAACATAAAAAATAACCCGAAGGGAGCATGGGGTATATTAAATATCCATAGTACCAATGCTTTTCCTTGCTCTGGTGTCATCTCCTTAAAATTTTCCCTCATTTGCATCATGACATTGGATTGAATAAGTTTCTCCTAAAGCTCTGGATGAAAACACCTTTCTTCAGCCACCTTCTCAACATATACTGGAACATGTGCCCTCCACACAAAATATTTAAAAGCATTTATTTTAACAAAGGAATCATCCCTCATCAATTCCTTGTAGGCCTCCATCCTTAGGTAATTATTATTGGTTATCCCTCTTATTTCATCTTTTCCTAGCCTTAGAGCAACTAATCTAGAACTTCATGCAACACTTTGTGGAAAAGATGGCATTCCTTGTTACATATCATCAGGGGTCACCATGATTTCTTCATCATCTAAATTAGGATATTCAACCACTTTTTCCCTTTCAACTCTCTACCTCTTGGGTGATGGTGGTTGTGTTGGAGAAGGAAATCTTGGGGGAGAGTCCAGATCAAAAATATTATACAACAATTGCCCTGAAGATGATGGCATTGATTTCTTAGAAGACATAGCCCTAGAATCCTTTGAAATGATAAAAGGTGGCATGGTTTTCTTTTCAATCATTGTTCCCTTCTTTGTAGAATATACCCTAACCTTTTGTAGAGTCTGGTAAGAAGGTCTTTCCTCCAATCTTACCTCAGGATATTCCTTGGCAGCCCATGACTTTCCTTTGTCCTCAATGACTTGTGCAGCCTTTAACACCCGTACCATGCTTTCAAAATTATCGATAGAATATAGGGCCCTATTCAACTCACCATTGATATTTGGCATGGGATTGCATGCAAGATTAATTTTCTTCTTCTTCTCCATCATCTTGAGAAAGGAAAAATATTTTTCTTTCCTCTCCTCCTGCACCTCCAAGTCAAGGGTGTTTTTGATGATATCCTCTAGGAAGTAGAAGTTGTGGATGAAAACACCTGTCCTATGCTTTTCCTGCATTTGAGCAATAAAACCCTGAGGATCATGGTTCCTTGGGCATACATTGTTTAACCCATAAGGGTCAAGTAGTGTTCCCAAGTCTATCCATCCCCCTTTTGCCATGAAAAAATATACAAAAGTTGTATATTCAGGAAAGAAAGATCCCTTTTTTGTTTTGTTAGCAAATGACCCATTTGAGCATGTCCCAACTGTCTCATGATTTCTAGGAATCCAATTCTTAGAGGCACATCCCTTGGTAAATAAAATGGGCTTACATTAGTGCCATATACCCTGAAAATGGTTGTGTTATAGTATGGGATGATATCTCCTCAATTGTGTGTCAAATTTAACTTAGGCCTCCTCTCCATTGGCCTCAAGAAATCATGAATCTCATTTGAAATTCTGGGTGGATCATTGACCAAAGATCTTCTCAATTTTGACCCCAAAACAATATGGAACACCACATAATCAAATTTTTGATCATGCCTATGTACAATTCTAGTCCAGTACTGGATGGGGATGTCAATACCATCCCCCTTCTTCTTCAATTCCATGTCTTTCTCAAAAAAATTCTCTCCCTTATACAAAAACATGTGCATCAATAGAGAATTCCACTTAAAATCGACCATGTTTTATCCTTCTTTAAGTGCTACCAGACTCTCATGCATTTTATCTACCAAATAGGTAGCAAAATCATATACCGCATTGAAAACTGGATGTTGAAGATTCACAGCCATGTACATAAGGTCAGTAGGAAAGGTAGTCTTTATACTAATAGTAAGGACCTGACACAAGGAGCAAACATTTTTCCTAAAATAATTGCAAAATTAGTTTATAGGAAAAGGTTCTAGCTCATTTTTGCCAATCACTATCTTCTTCTTATTCTTTCCAATTCTTGTGGTTGCCAAATGAGGTTTTAGTAGATAATTCCTAAATAAACCCTTAGTATATCTGTACTCTTCTCTAAAGGCCTAAAGGTCAATGGTGACCATATCCTTATTCCATTCATGAAGATCAATTTTTTTTTCAATCTCCTCCTTGGTTATTTTAACGATTTCCACACCAGCATATGTCTTGACAACTAGGGTTATAGGGTCGTACCTCGCTGCAAAATCCTTTAACAAATCCAAATCCAAATATGCATTTGGTACCAATAGCTTGCCGAGGTCCAACCTCCAAGGGTTGCATAAAGGAGCACACAAATTCCTATTCCCAAACCAATTTGAAAGCAACTGCCATGATGTATACAACACCTCAACATCTTGAATTTCAAATTGCTTATCAGTTAACCCTTCCAAAACTCAGGGCCCATAAAACAAATCCTTCCTCTCAAGTTTTTTGTTAGTAGATGGTTTTAGTAAGTATATGACATCCTGAGAGAAGGAGCTAGAGGGATTTTTAGAACCAGAACTTCAGGCTTTAGGTGCCATTTGAACATGACAAAATAAGGTTCAAGCTAGGAATTTGAAATACCAGAAAGTTTATGGGATGGAGCCTCTAGCTTATAGCCTTGAAACACAATAATTTCACAATTTAAAAGGTCTTGGAAAATATTTAGATAAGCTTTAAAATAATTTTAAAGTAAATGAACCAGTGTAATATTTTATAACAAAGCAAAATGAAATTTCCACTTGTCCTCAAGAAATCAACAAGATTTTTGAAAGATAGAGAACATAGTGTATACGTTACTTACAATTTTTCTTACAGAGAATTTTAATGGCAGTGATGTTGGACTTACAAGAAAATAGCTCATGTCACCCGGTACCTAGAAATTCTTCTTCACTACAGAATTATGCATACAAATAGCAATTCAAGGGAGTTTTAACATTAAATTTGGTGGTGTAGTCTAAAATCCACTATTACTATTCACTCACATAAGAAACAATGGCTATCATACAACAATAACCCATTTTGAATACCAGCTATTGATCTTAATCCACATAGGCAAGAAGGAGCAACTTAGATCAAGTCAATGTAGTTTTAAAGTGCCATGTTCGTCCACCAAATCCTAGGTGAATGAGAACTCACCCACAAGACACCACCTTAGCCTGGGAAGATCCCACCCTAGGTTATTTCATACCTAGCATTGGTAGCCACACATCACTTGTTCACACATCTCACAACATCCTTAAAATGATTGTTTTAATTGCGCGAGGTCAGTGAGGAACAACCACGATTCATCATTATATGGTAGTTGTTGATTCAACATTAATTGGCAAGTGAACAAGGACTCAACTACATGACCATAAGTGACATGTGGAAAGATATCGCACACCCACCTCACAATAGACTTGTGATGTCATCATAAATCTTTGTGAGGCCAATGGGAAACAGGTCAAGATTTGGCCAATCCATCTAACAGTTGAAAAACTTGCACATGCCACAATTGTTATTCATAAAAAAGGGGACAAACTAGATAGATAGGGAAAAAACCCTTGAGGTAGGAAAATTAGACTCAAGTCTAAAGTTATGATATTTTATCAATCCGACATTAAGCAAAAATAAAACCAAGTCCCAATACGAAAGAACTGACAGGTCAGGTAATAGGGGTCAGTAACATGAATGAATTGAAAGGCTCAAACCATGTCTTAGGCAACTAGAAACTTGGAATAGCAGGTCAACGTACGATTATAATTTCTAGACAAAAATGAAGCAAAAGACCAAAAGTGAAGGCTTTTATGGCTAAAACCTAAGGTAGATCAGTGGTGTCAAACACCAGGGAAACAAGAATGAGCATAATTGTGGAAAAAAAATTAAGATCTCTACTAGTGGCTCCGATCGAGGATGTATGCCCCCCATGGGCATAACGAGAAATGATAATCTTAGGTGAAGTAGACCAATACAAAGAGGACCAAAATGTAGGAGCTTGTCCAGACAAGACAAGAAGATGCAACAAAAGAAAACACACCACAACTATATACACTAATTATAGGACTGTACAATGTACATGGAAAAGAACTATTTCAAGAGAAATAGGATTTCAAGAACTGTCCATGTATAGTTCCAAAACTTCACCTGTGAGGGATTGTAAGAAATATGAGTCCTTCGCATGTGTCTCAACAATTATATATCGGCCTAACCATAAGGGATCAAACTTCCCATGTTTACTGCTATCAATCAGATATGCACCCTTGTTAGATTTTGCAGAAATCAAACTATCTCTTGCAACATGGAAACCCTTCTCAGATGTGGGTGATCTATGTGAAAAGGGAATCTCCAAAGTGATTTGGTTCTCTAAATGATGAATCCTATTCTAAGTGATCTTCTGGTAAAAGAGAGAGAAAGAAAAACTGGATTTAAACTTATGATTGAAACTCTATCACCTAAAATGGTTTAACCAACATCAAGGAGATTCTAACAGTAACTCACTCTCACCACCTCTTTAAAGACTGATTCTCACAACCTATAAAACCATATAATCCAAAAGTCATTTGTGCAATTTTTTTTAAATAAACACAATGCACAACCTGAATAAGCATGTAAATCCTGCAAACACCTAACAATAGTAAGAGAAGAAGAGGATTCAAAATATTTGAATCAAAAGACACATCAAATTACTACTACAAAGTATAGACAAAAAGTGAGAAAGGAAAATTTGCTTCTTCATTGAATGGAAGAGTGAAACTCTCAAAATCTGAGCACAAAACTATTTACAAAACCCTCTGCATGAATAAGAGAGGAAGAAACACTGATCTGAAGTAGAAAAACACTAATTTTTTCTCAAGATATATCACTAAAACACTAATCCAAGCTCAAACAAAAATTTGTAGGGAAGGTACCTAAAACTGACCCAAAAAGAGTAACTGAAATGGAAAAGTCTCACTCTTTGCATGTGCATGCTGAAAACCACCTAAAATTAGGTCTACTTTACTTTAAAAGAAAAAAAAAACAACTTATCTCTCCACCAAGAAGCTTAAATCTGACCAAGAGGAAAAAATCAAAATCAATCTGGTAAAAATAGCAAAGAAATAAAACAATTTATAAGATATTTCTTTATTCTTTCTTTACAATGATTTGCAGATTTAATACTCTCACAATTTGACTATTTTTGGAATTAAATATTTAGAAAAATCTTTTGCAAAAAAATATAACTTATTTATCCATTTACAATGTTTGATTTTCTTATAAAAAATCATAAAAATAATACATATTATCCTCTCATCATAATTGATTTCTATAAAATCAATTAAAAAAAAAAAACCCAAAGCTCCACTAAACCAAGGCATATAATAAAATTAAGGCACATAATAAAATGCCTTAGGCATCGATGCATAAGGGAAAACCTAGCATATTTGAAACCTGCCACCATATGTTTTTTTTGTTTAGGCTTTGATATTTTTCAAAAAAATAAAACCTAAGACATCGACCACCACTATGTATTGGGACTTAGAGATAAATGTTTTCAAAAATGACTAAGTCATGGCATAAAGGAATTAGCCTCCATGGCATTAACTTAAGACTTAAATCAAAATGCAACTAAAGACCCTAAATTAGAATTAGGGCAAGCATGGACAAAAATAATGAAAAAAACCTAAACTCATTTCATTTCATACTTTGCAATTTTGAAAGTTTGGCTCTGCTTGGGAGAGTTGGCACTGCCATGCATGAGCTTGATTTGCATCTTGAAATGTTCAAATCTCTTCAAATTCTTGGTCGAATCCCCTTCTGCAACTCATGGTAAGTTGTTCATAGTTTTTTTGAGCTCCATTCACTGTGTTTTGAGAACAAAAGGCCATTAAGGCCGCGACTTTTTCATGCACTCATGGTCTGATTTTTATTTGCTTCATTTTCTGTGTTTCACTTTGTTTCTCTAGCCACCATGAGATATTTCGAGCCATGAGTTTGAAATATCCTAAGAGTTGGATGCGCCATGTATGTTTGGTCTTGAGATTTGACAAGGGTAAGCTCTCCTCTCCATTGTTTATCTGCACTATATTTTCTTTCAATAAAAAAGATTCTAAAAGCTTAGAGTATAAGAGTTGTGCTTGTTGGTTTTAACACATGAAATGTAGGCCCAACTGGCCACACCATGTGTATTTCATTCTATTTTTTTTCATGAAGAGAAACCTCTCTTCTATCTACTTCTTTCTCTTTAGATTTTGATTGCTATAGGAAGCTTGAAATCAGCTTTTGCATTCTCAATGATTTCCTATAGCACTAGATTCTTCCACAAATGGGCTTGACTCATTATATATTTCTTCATTTTTGCAAAAAATCCCCATGTGGGTACATTGTAAATGAAAGAAAACACTTATTTTGTTTTTCCTGTAGAAAACCCCATGTGGGTATTCATTATTTTGAATAAATCTGCATTTTTAATAGAAATCCTCACATGGGTATGCTGAAAATCATGGTAAATCTATATTTCTAATAAAAAACCCATGTGGGTAAAAGAGTAAATCTATATTTGAATTCAAACCCAACATGGCATCTTTCAACATTTTGCTTTCCTATCAGAATTCTCCTATAGCTCACAACTTGTAGCTCTCTTCGCCTCTTGCACTACTTCTTCATTGTAAGACTTCATGGCTACATTCTACATTTTGAATATAACTCTAGCATGAGGATTCTCACTTCTTCTGTGTATTGGTTCTTCACTTTTCCTGTAGCTTTACTTGTGAAAACTTAAAACTACATGATAACCCCAAATAGGTCCCCTTCAAATTTGAGCATACCCTCAAATTCTATTGTGAAATGATTCAATGGCATTGCACAGTGTGAACTAAAAATTCCCTCATTTATTTAGAAAACTACTGCCAAAATGGCATTACTTGTTTTCATGGAGAAACAATACAACTCCATCCTCCATTGATGTATGCAACTGTAAATTGATTTTATCGATTCTTAAAAATGCAACACTGTTTCATTATGTGTTCACATATTGGGGCTTCTTAATCTTGGCACTCTTCATGCATTTTTATGTTCACTTTATGAAAAGACTACTCTATGCACTTGCCCTCCTTTCAAATGAAAATTTGAAACTCTTCACTTGCTTTCCTTTATTGAACAGTGCTCTTGTTGATGAGGCATATGTATGCATGTTCACTATCACATTATGAGCATGAAAACTTGCTTGAACAACATGAATAAAAGTGACTAAAACACTATATGGCAGCAAAGATGAAATTGATTTGATATTATTTAAAACTTGCATTTCAGTTTAATTGAATCAATTAGGTTCATTGTTCACCTATAGCTTTCATTTCACTTCTTGGACTTGTAAGTTATGAATGAATAATAAATTTAATTGCTTTAAGGACTACAATTATATTTTACTCCTTCAGTTGGATAGCTCAGATGAGCATGGTAATTGTGCTTTCCTTCTCAACCCACTTGTAACTTTAGAGGGAAGCATGTTGAGCTCTATCCTTGTGGGAGCCCGTTTTACCCCACATGCTTTTATGTCTTCAGAAAATAATCAGCTTCATGAATTTTCCTATACCTGCACAGGAAACAAACAATGTTAGCAAAAACAATACATGATGATGATGTTTCCCTCTTTTAGCTCATGTTTTTGTAGTTTTCTTTTAGTTGATTATGTGCATCCCAAATATTGAAATATATTTATGTCAGTAGGGAATGTAGTATAGTTCATATCCCGAGCTCTTAATTGACACCTTTCACAATCTTTTGCAGATACAGTTAGGAGTGGGAGCAGAATGGCGTGAGCAACTAGGCATCAACTAAAGATCAACTCAGGAAATGACGGATATGTTCTATGTTATTTGTCACTTTCTTTCAATTGTATATTTCATTTCTTGTAATGAATAGGACCAGCTAAAACCACAACTTATGTGGATCTTTTAATTTCTCTTTCTGCTTTTCATTCTTAAAAGAAATGCATCAGAAATGCAAACTTGTACTATCATTTGCATTCTTGCAATCAAATGAAATCTATAATGTAACAATTTAATTAAATAAATTAAAGCAATGGATGCTTAATCATTTGTATAATCAGCTTGTACTTCATTTTTTCAATAAGCATTAAGGAATACTTCTTAAAATTTGTTATCTCAATAATGCATTACTGATACTTAATAGAATAGATGCAATCAACAATTTAAAACCAAGTAGCACTAACTGAATTTCCACTTTAAGATATAACAAACTTTAATCAGCTCCACCAATTGAGTTGTAGTGAAAAATTGGTAACATTATGGTGATTTCCACTAGATGCTTGCCAACTAAGCATTAGACCAATTTCCCATAACAATCCATTAGGCACGGAGTTAAATCTGCCCCTTCATGAAACTCAGAAATCTAAACATCAACACTCCAAACAACAACAAAACAAAACAGAACAATGTTGAAAGAAAACTAATAGGCCCTGAACGCCAACTAAAACACATGCAGTAGTGCTTAGGGAAAGCAAGAAAATTGAAAGAAATGTGCGTAAAGCACTTATTAACCAAAAACACTAACTCTATCCTACTCTAACTAGCCAAAGAAGTTGGTCAAACAAAGCCGTTAATTGGTTCTAAAAAATAACTACCTCTTTTGACCAACTGAGGATGTTCTAATTGATTGTAGACTGACAATAAGAGGTGAAAAGCAATAACATTGTCCCCACATTGTTGTAATGTAGTATAAAGATCACAACCAAAAGTATAGATCTCATAAAATTGATCAAACATACCTCCATCTTGCCATAAATAGATGAGTTGAATTTGGTGCCCTTCAACTGCAATCACATTCTTGGGTGCACCGATAATCTATTGCACCTCATTAACACGCTTGTTGGCCAAATCCCTAATAGGGCATCCTCTTGAAAGGATGAAAACTGAAACCTTGTTACCTATTCCTTGCTGGAATTGTTTTTCATTAGTCTCATTTTCCAGATTGAAATCTCTTGACTGCATGTCACCCAAATTTGCACAAAAATCATCAATTATATTAGTGCATAAATCTTCATGAAACCCATTGATGGTTTCCCAATTTATAACAGGCTCAAAAGTGTCCTCCTAGTTGATTTTTTGAAAACTTGGAAGGATATCAAGATTCATACCTTGAACAATAGTGCCATGCCTTCACCTTGATTGGATACTATATACCTTGACCTCCTGACTATTGAACTGAGGGATGTTGTCATTCATTTTCTCACTAACCAATCCTTTATCTAAATTTCTTTCCTCCTTTTGCTGATCACATCTTGACAGCTTCATTTGTTCACAAGTATTCTCATTATCGCTACTAATGTACAAAGGAAGTACCTCAAGTAAAGTAATCAAACCTTGGACTTGGACACTCCCTTGTTCCTCCACAAGCTTTTGTTCTACACTTTCTTCCTTGGATGATGGTTGCTTTACATCCAAACCTAAAATAAAAGCCTCCAAGTCATCCCAAAATATGTCTTCTTCATTTACCTTATTACAACCATCTTGAGGTATCACAACACCAAAGTTTTGAAACTCTTCCTACTGCCCTAGAGCCAATAGGTATATGACCTGTGGTATGCATTCTTCATCATCCACAAAAAATGGAAGCTCCTCAAATAGGCCAGTCAAAGCTTGACAACTCTTAGTCATTCCTTGATCTAGAACTGGCTATCCCTTGACAACAACTTCCTATGTCCCTTGTTGTGGTTGTTCTTGATCTTTTGGGTCCTCTTCATCACTACACCAAATAGATATCTCACAATAGGCATCGATATCGTGCTGCACTGCTTCATCCTTTGAGATAAATTCTTAAGTTTTTTCCTCCTCTTCAATAAAACCAAGAGATTCATTAGTGAAAAAAAATAAAGATTCATAGGGAGAAACCTTTTTCTTGTTCTACCATTTGTTGTTGCAACCGGTTCTCCTCCGAAGCTGAATGCAATGGGTTCACCTTTCTAAGTTTCTTGATGTGGATTAAAGTATCGTGATCAAAGGGCTCATTCTTGGGTTCATCAAGTATGAAAACTTGAGGGGCTTCTTGGGTTTCATGCAAAAAAGAATATTTCTCAAAGGGCTATTCTGCAACAAAACTGGGTTGAACCTGATGATAATCCTCAACATGCAAAGAATGGGGTTTTCTAAAACTTGGAATCTCAACTTTAGGAAGACTAAGAGGTTCACTTTTTCTAAAGCTTGGGAAATCATAGTCACAAACCTCTCCTTGAACAAGTCGATTTGGAACTGTAGGAGTTGCTTGGGATTCATACCTTTGCACTTTTGACTCCTACTCACAAAAATAGGATTGACAAGCCATTTCTTTTTGTTGTTGATTATACTCATGCTACTACTTGATCTCCTCCAACTGCCTCATGTAGTCAAGCAGTGTAACCTTTGTGCTTGCAATCTCCCCCTGGTGTGTATTGTACTACTCTCGTTCTTTAATTTCACTCATCTGCTCCTCATAGTTCAACCTTATATCTCTGAAACTCAAGTCTTGAATATCTTGGGGCTGATTTTTAGAATATGAGGGTTGAGATGAAAAATGAGTAGGGGTAGGTGGGTGGTAATTATATTGGGCATGCTGGTATGGCTGATATGGAGATGAATAAGAAGGGCTTTCATGATATGATGGATGATAGTCATATTGCCTATAAAATTTTGACATTATTGTTCATGTAAAAGCTAGAAAATGGAGTGAAAATAGGGCTTTGTATTATACCAACACTTAGGTCTTCCTCTAAAACCAATGAACGAAGTTGCCAGGTATGTTGCTTTTACCTCCAATAGGCTGAAACTCTACTGCACATACCAAAACAACAAAGAAAATCTTGAAAACTTCTCTGAAAATTAACTTTCAGAGTCCCTCTGGTTATACCAAAAACTGTTATCAATCAGATATGCACCCTTGTTATATTTTTCACAAATCAAACTATTTGTTGAAACATGGAAACCCTTTTTAGATGTGGGTGATCTATGTGAAAAGGGAATCTCTAGATTGAGCTAGTTCTTCGAATGATGAATCATATTCTAAGTGATCTTCTGGGAAAAGAGAGAGAAAGAAAAAATGGATTTAAACTTATGACTAAAATTCTATCATCTAAAATGGTTTAACCAACATCAAGGAGATTCTAATAGTAACTCACTCTCACCATCTCTTTAAAGACCGATTCTCACAACCTCACAACCCATATAATCCAAAATTGATTTGTGCAAGGGTTTTAAAATAAACACAATGCACAACCTGGATAAGCATGTAAATCTTACAAACACCTAACAATAGTAAGACAAGAAGAGGATTCAATAGATTTGAATCAGAAGACACATCAAATTACTACTGCAAAGTATAGACAAAAAGTGAGAAAGTAAAATCTATTGCTTTATTGAATGGAAGAGTGAAACTTTCAAAATAGCACAAAACTATTTACAAAACTCTCTACATGAACAAGAGAGGAAGAAAAACACTAAGTTTTTCTCAATATATATCACTAAAACCCTAATCTAGGCTCAAAGAAAAAGCTCTAGGAAAGGCACCTAAAACTGCCCCAAAAAGAATAACTGAAATGGAAAATTCTCACTCTTTGCACGTGCACACTGAAAACCACCTAAAAATAGGTCTTCTTTGCTTTAAAAGCAAAAAAAAACACCTTATCTCTCCACCAAGAATCTCAAATCCGACCAATAGGAAAAATTCAAAATCAATCTACTAAAAATAGCAAAGAAATAAAACAATTTATAAGATATTGCTTTATTCTTGCTTTACAATGATTTGCAGATTTAATACTCTCATAAATTGACTATTTTTGCAATTAAAGATTTAGAAGAATATTTTTCAAAACAATATAACTTATTTCTCCATTTGCAATGTTTTATTTTCTTATAAAAAATCATAAAAATAATACATATTATTGTCTCATCATAATTGATTTTTATAGAATCAATAAAAAAAATTAAAACAATTAGAAAAAACCCAAAGCTCCACTAAACCAAGGCATATAATAAAATTAAGGCGCATAATAAAATGCCTTAGGCATCGATGCATAAGGGAAAACCTAACATATTTAAAACCCACCACCATATGATTTTTTGTTTAGGCTTTGATATTTTTCAGAAAAATACAGCCTAAGACATCGACCACCACTATGTATTGGGACTTAGAGATAAATGTTTCCGAAAAAGACTAAGTCATGGCATAAGGGAATCGGCCTCCATGGTATTAACTTAAGACTTAAATCAAAATGCAACTAAAGACCCTAAATTCGAATTAGGGCAAGCACGGACAAAACCAATGAAAAAAAACCTAAACTTATTTCATCTCATACTTTGCAATTTTTAAAGTTTGGCTCTGCCTGGGAGAGCTAGTGCCACCATGCATGAGCTTGATTTTTAGCTTGAAATTCTCACATCTCTTTAGATTCTTGGTCGACCCCCCTTCTGCAACTCATGGTAAGCTGTTCATAGTTTTTGTGAGCTCCATTCACTATGTTTTGAGAACAAAAGGCCATTAAGGCCACGAATTTTGCATGCACTCATGGTCTGATTTTTATGTGCTTCATTTTATGTGTTTGACTTTGTCTCTCTAGCCACCATAAGAGAGTTCGATCCATGAGTTTGAAAGCTCCTAAGAGTTGGTCATGCCATCTATGTTTGGTCTTGAGCTTTGACAAGGGTAAGCTCTTCTCTCCATTGTTTATCTGCACTGTATTTTCTTTCAATAAAAAAGCTTCTAAAATCTTAAAGTATAAGAGCTATGCTTTTTTTTTTAATACATGAAATGCAAGCCCAGCTAGTTGTGCCATGTGTATTTCATTCTAGTTTTTTTTGTTCATGAAGAGAACCCTCTTTTCTGTCTACTTCTTGCTCTTCTAATTTTGATTGCTACAGGAAGCTCGAAATGGGCTTTTGCATTCTCAATGATTTCCTATAGCACTAAATTCTTCCACAAATGGGCTCAACTCATTATATATTTCTGCATTTTTGCAAATAATCCCCATGTGGGTACGCTGGAAATGAAAGAAAACACTTATTTTGTTTTTCCTGTAGAAAACCCCATGTGGGTATTCATCATTTTGAATAATTCTACATTTTTAATAGAAATCCTCACATGGGTATGCTTGAAATCATGGTAAATATATATTTTTAATAAAAACCCCATGTAGGTATAAGAGTAAATTTGTATTTGAATTCAAACCCAACATGGCATCTTCCAACATTTTTCTTTCCTGTCAAAATTCTCCTGTAGCTCACAGCTTGTAGCTCTCTTTGCCTCTTGCACTACTTCTTCATTGTAAGACTTCATGGCTACATTCTGCATTTTCAATATAACTCTAGCATGAGCATTATCACTTCTGTTGTGTATTGGTTCTTCACTTTTCCTATAGCTTTACTTGTGAAAACTTAAAACTAAATGATAACCCCAAATGGGTCCCCTTCAAATTTGAGCATAACCTCAAATTTTGCTGCGAAATGATTCAATGGCATTACATAGTGTGAACTAAAAATGACCTCATTTATTTATAAAACTACTACCAAAATGGCAGTACTTGTTTTCATGGAGAAACAATACAACTCCATCCTCCATTGATGTATGCAATTGTAAAATGATTTTACCGATTCTCAAAAATGTAACACTATTTCATTATGTGTTCACATATTGGGGCTTCTTAATCTTGGCACTCTTCATGCATTTTTATGTTCACTTTATGAAAAGACTGCTCTATGCAATTTCCCTCCTTTCAAATGAAAATTTTAAACTTTCACATGCTTTCCTTTATTGAACAGTTCTCTTGATGATGAAGCATATGTATGCATGTTCACTATCACATTATGAGCATGAAAACTTGCTTAGACAACATGAATAAAAGTGACTAAAACACTATATGGCAGCAAAGATGCAATTGATTTGATAGTATTAAAACTTGCATTTTAGTTTAATTGAATCAATTAGGTTCATTGTTCACCTATAACTTTCATTTCACTACTCAGACTTGTAAGTTATGAATGAATAATAAATTTAATTGCTTTAATGACTAAAATTTTGTTTTACTCCTTCAGTTGTATAGCTCAGATGAGCATGGTAATTGTACTTTCCTTCTCAGCCCAGTTGTAACTTTAGAGGGTAGCATGTTGAGCTCTACCCATGTGGGAGCCCTTTTTACCCCACATGCTTTTATGTCTTCAGAAAATAATCAGCTTCATGACTTTTCCTATACCTGCACAGGAAACAAACAATGTTAGCAGAAAACAATACATGATGATGATGTTTCCCTCTTTTAGCTCATGTTTATGTAGTTTTCTTTTAGTCGATTATGTGCATCCCAAGGATTGAAATATATTTTTGTTAGTAGGGCATGTAGTATAGTTCATATCTCGAGCTCTTAATTGACACCTTTCACAATAGTTTGCAGATACAGTCAGGAGCAGGAGTAGAATGGAGCAAGCAACCAAGCATCAACTAAAGATCAACTCAGGCAATGACGAATATATTCTATGTTATTTGTCACTTTCTTTCAGATGTATATTTCCTTTCTTGTAATGAATAGGACCAGATAAAAACATGGCTTGTGTGGATCTTTTAATTTATCCTTATGCTTTTCATTCTGAAAATAAATGTATCAGAAATAAAACCTTGTACTGTCATTTGCATTCTTGCAATCAAATGAAATTTTTAGTGTAGAAATGTCATGACATAAATGAAAGCAATGGATTCTTAATCATTTGTATAATTAGCTTGTCTTCATTTTTCAATAAGCATTAAGGAATACTTCTTAAAATTTGTTATCTCAATAATGCATAATTGATACTTAATAGAACAGATGCAATCAATAATTTAAAACCAAGTAGCACTAACTGAATTTCCTATTTAAGATATTAAAAACTTTAATCAGCTCCACCAATTGAGTTGTAGTGAAAAATTGTAACATTTACCTTTATCTTCCATTCTTGCATTCCATAGAAAAACCATTACTCTTATCTCAAATTTTCTCTCAATTACCTTCTTGTCATAAAGATGCTTCACTTGAAGTTGTAATTTTTCATTCCTTTTATGAGCCTCTCTTCGAGTCTCATCCGGTTGATTTATCTCTTCCATCATATGTTGCATCTCATCACACACATCATCATCATACTCTTGAAAAAACTTGTACATTTTCAGTAGATTATTCTATGGTATGTGTGCCTCTATCCCATAGACTAAGTTAAAAGGTGAATATCCAATTGCTTTCTTGACAGTTGTTTTGTCAGCCCACAATTCAAAATATAAATTTGAATCCCAAACCTTCTTATTTTTATCAATCATTCGCTTGATGATCTTCATTAAGATTTTGTTGCTAGATTCAGCTTGTCCATTTCCTTGGGGGTGATAAGGATAAGAATATGAGACATTTATACCATACTAATTGCAAAAACCAACAAATTTTTCAGACCTGAAACACATTGTGTTATCCGAGATAATTCTTTCAGGTACCTTAAACCTGCTCAAGATGTTGTTCATCAAAAAGTCATTGACCACCTTAATTCTATCCTTTTTGGTTGGGATTGCATCAACCAATTTGGTAAAGTATTTAATTGCCACTAGTATCCATGCATGCCTACCACTTTATTTTTCAGATATCTCACCTATAAAATCAATGCCCCACTACTAGAAAGGAACTGGAGAAGATACTGGCCTTAATAGAAAATTGCCAAAGATCTTCAACTTCCTAGAAAACCTTTGACAAGCATCACACTTCTTAACATATCTATGGGCATCTTTCAACATAGTAGGCCTCCAAAAACCAGCCCTCAAGATCTAATGAGCAATTTTCTTGGCCATGTAACGACCTCCACAAGCTCCTTTGTGCATTTCTATTAGTAGATCTTCAGCCTGATCACCATCCACACATCTAAGAATGACACCCTCAAGACTCCTCCACCAAAGCTCACTATAAATGATGACATACTTAATCAATTGAAATTTTAGATTCCTTTTCTCATTGAGTGGCATGCCTTCAGGGCACCTCACTATTTGTAAATACTCAACAATTCTCCTATACCAACCATGGGTCTGCATATCACAGATGGGTGCAACATTTTCTTACTCTATCTGATTTATCTGATTGGCCTCTAAATTGTTCTCAGCCATTAGCTTGGCCAAATCCTTTCCTCTCACAAGATTTGTAATCTATATATTGATATTGAACTCCTAGATCCTATTGATCCATCTACACCATCTCCTTGTGGTCTCTTGTTGAGTAAAAATATCTTTAACTATAATTGTTTGAACATAAGCGACAACTATTGCTCCCATAAAATAGGGTCTTAAATTTTTAACAGCCTTCACTAGGGAATATGCATGTTTCTCTACTACATCATATATCAACTCCACAACTTGCAGTGATTTACTAAAAAATGCAATTGGTTGCTCAAAACCATCATCATTCTTTTGCAACAAAACACCTACTATAGTATGGAAAGAAGCAAATGTAAACAACTAGAAAGGTTTTGAATAATCAGGGTATTTAAGAATAGGAGCCTCCTTGATATCATCCTTAATAGCTTTAAAATATTTAGATGGTTCTTCTATCCATGTTACCTTTTCTCCTTTCTTCAGCATTTTGGAAATAGGGCAGACAATTTCAATAAACTTTGTAACAAATTTTCGTACAAAGTTAATTTACCCAAAGAAGAACTAGATACCCTTTACATTTCTTATTTGTGCAATCTTGTCAATAGGTGCTACTCTTTCTAGACTAATTTGGATCCCTTCCTTTAAAACAATGTGTCCAAGCAGCTTCCCTTCCTTCACTCCAAAATTACACTTCTTGGGATTCAAAGATATCCCATATTCCAAGGACCTAGCAAATATTTCCTCCAAATGAGAACAATGGCCCTCCACTTTCTTGTTGTGAGCAGTGAGGTCATCTTGATATATAGCAAGAAAAAGTTCAATAAAATATGCAAAGGCTACATCCATCACTCTTTGAAAATTTGCACCAGCATTCATCAGGTTGAATGGCATCCTTACATAAACATATGTCCCCCAAGGTGTAGTAAATGCAATTTTGAACTGCTCAAATTCTTTAACCACCACCTGGTTATAATAAGAGAACCCATCCATCATGGAGAGTAGTTCACATCATGTAACCTTTTGCAACATAGCTTCCATGTTAGGCAATGGATAGTTGTCTTTCAAGGAAGCAACATTCAAATTCTTGAAGTCAATAGTCTAATATCACCGTTCTTCCTTACAGGCACAAGGTTTGAAACCTAGGATGAATGCCTAATAGGCCTAATGATCCTAGAATCTCTTAATTTGGCAAGCTCCTCTTGAATCTTAGGTTGTAAGGTTGGATTGATCAGCCTCTATTTTTGCCTAAAAGGCTTCATATTTGGCTTCAATGAAATCTCATGCTAGAAAAAATCCTCTCTATACACCTTGAGGTCATCATAGGACCAGAAGAAAACATGCCTATACTTTCTAAGTAAGGTAATTAGCATATTTCTAACATGAGGCTTCATCTTTTTACCAATGTAGACCTTCTTAGAGGAATTCTTTGTTCCTAAGTTTATCTCTTCTAAATCCTCTTTGTGGGAAGGTGCCTGCTTAGTACTTGACCTGTCAGGGCCATCAAAAACCCTTTCAAGTGCAACTAAACCCTTGGGAATAGTTTTTTTTTCAACTAGATTACATCATTCTGAAAAAGGGTCTCTTTTCCATCAACTTCCACCACAAATGAACCAAAATCAATCTCCTGGCTCTCATACAAATCAATAAAATGTAGAAACCTTAAAATATCAGTTTCATCATCGAACACTTGCCAATTGTAAATGTTATTTGACACTGCAGGCCTATTTTTTACCTCTATTTTTGAAATACCATCAAATTTAACGACATCAAGTTTAACAAAAATATTGGCTAATAGGCCAGCCCTAACATTCTGCCCCCTTCCAACCCAATCTATGCCAAAAGCATCAAAGGTCTCAATAGTATCCCAAACTACATTTCTATACTGCCTAAGCCTTTTGTCCTTAGCTTCCAAATGAGATCTAATTTGGGAGAAAACTAATTCAAAATCTCCTAACACCTTCAATGACTTGATATCATGTTTTGAATCCAACTTTAGGCCAAGTAAGAGGGCTTCATACTCAGCAAAATTATTAGTACAAGCAAATTGCAGTAGGAAAGAGTACTTGAAAGTTTTACCTTGAGGGGAAATAAAAATGACCCCTACTCCCGAACCTTCTCTAGAGCATGCTCCATAAAAGTACCTTGTCCACAAGTCATCATCTGATGATACATTCAGCACTTCCCTAGCTAGAAATTCAAACCTTTTCTATCATAATTTCCTTTAGTTACTTGTTAAAGGGAATGTGAAAACTATTTTGGATAGCCTTTTGGTCCTTACTAAAAATATTTTAAAATTAAACAGGGTTGTTTTGTATGGAAGAGGGGAAAACAAGGAATTCATTGACCAAACCCATAGTCTATCGCACAATCAAGAATATATATGCTAAATAAAAACCATATCAAACCAAAAGATAGGGATCTAAAACTTTGGAAACATGAAATATATATAAAAACATAATTTCTGGTAAAATTTCATGATTTTTCTGGTGATATATGGTGATTGGTCATGCTATTATGTACACTCTTCATGTATCCTCGTTGGGGTTTGAGGCTAGGTCAGGCTATGGGTAACGGTTCGGGGGCAACAACCCCTGAAAAAAAAATTCACCTTTTTTCGCTTTGTCATCGAAAAAGAAAAAAGTCGACTTTGTAAACCCTAATTTTTGGAAGCTTCTAAAATATTTTTATAAGTGATTGGGATAGGGAGTTGTAGCATGGAATTATTCATGATATTGTAATATTTTTTGCACTAGATAATAAAATCATTGGATGAATGCAGTTTTGTGGATGTAACCTAGATTGGATGAACCACGTTAAATTCTCCGTGTTGTCATGTTTCTGCTATAATTTTTAGTGTGTTATATTTCTCTATTTTATTGATCAAATTTGCATTTAACTTGTTTGATATCTTCCTTCTAGCCCTAAAATTTTCACCATATGGATTTCAAGATATGATCAAAACAAGTTGACTAGAAACCCTAGGCAGGGTTTTTGATAGTGTTTACAAAAATTACTATAACTTTCTCATAACTCAATGAAAATTAATGAAACAAAAATAAAATGAAAGTAGATCCACTTGCCAACACACTCCAAGTGGTTTTAGTTTGATATGTGGTTCGTACAATTCATAACAAGTGAAATAACAGGTCTAAACATGAGAAAATGCAAAGAAAATACTTGTTTTCATTTACCAAATCTTCAACCACAATGCCTTCAACCTTCCAAACACAATGTAGCATACATCCAAATGCATAATATCACAAACTATTTCATCCTTATAATTGCCTATGTGAAACTGAACTTTGCATTTCTCACTTACGGTTACCTAGTTACCTGTTTGAAGCCAATTCATTGAATAGGGTGTGGGGTGTGGTATTCTTTCCAAAAAAAAATTATCTACCATGTATTCAGAAACAATATTATCCATGCAATTACCTAAAATCACAACTTGACAAAATTTACCTTTGGACTTGCAAGTAGTCCAGAATAATCTTTCCTTTTCCATCCTGCTTACTTTCTTGGCTGCCATTTCTTCCTCATGTAGCCTCTACCACTTTGAGAAATATATTTAATAATTATGATGCCCTTTTCCCATATTTCTTCTTATTAAGATCCATCCTTAAACATCAAATCTCACTAAACCACATTAGCCAAAATAATAGATCATTTCCCAAAGATCTTCTAGCTCTAATACAAAAGTTAATATATTTTATATTAACCATCCAAATTTTCTACAAATTGGTGAAAAGTTATGTTTTGACATGTTCTAAAAACCCTCTAAAGGAAAATTCATATTTTTTAGTTTTGATGGAGTCTTAATGACAATTTTCTTGAATTTGGATGTAAACAGTAAAAAAAATCCCCAAGTTCTTTGTCGTTTTGATTGATCCATGCATTGTTTGTTGATGTAAGGGTGAAGGATCATGTTGGCATGTTTCTAGAGATCTGCACAATCTAGGAAGTCCATATGGCAAGAAATTTTCCCCTTTTGTTTGAAGTCCTCACGTTATTGCACCTTGGGGCAACAACATCCAATTTGCACAAAGCATTGCATTGATCATTTGTTTGGGGCTACATATATTGGGGAGACCTAGGAGAATGTTGAGATAGGTTTGAATACACCATGTTTTCCTTTATTCCAAGTTGTACTCAAATATTTAGAGCCATTAGGATGTTGACCCAATGTTTTAGGCTTGAGAACACAATGCCAAGAATGAATAAGGGTGCAGATTTTAATCATATGTATTGAAGTCTTGTTTGAATGTGTCAAGGTAGTTGCTTGAGAGTCCTTCCTCTACATCACCTAACATTGAAACTTACACTACTTTTCTCAAATTCACATCACACATATCACTCACATATATCCTACATCTCACTCATATCTCACACCATTACACTTATTTATATTAACCTCATCCTCAAAATCCTTCTCTAAGGTTGAAAACTATCTATTATACTTCAAAATAGGTAGATGCCTAAATATTCCCGTGGTGGATAGGAATGAAGGTGACCAACATAAATCATTATTTAGGACCCAAATAGATCCAAACACACATCAACATTCTTTCACAAGCCTCACATGTTGTGGTAACACAAGGTTGGACAACACCCATGCTAAACACCATAAAACATTAAGTACACACTTCCTCAAATCAATCTTTAAAATTTAGACAACATAATTCACTTGAGAATGATCTAGAATAATCCACTAACTACTTAATATTCATGAAAAAACTTCATTCAAGATTGCATCATACAAATAATTCATCTCAAAACAGCTGGTAAACCTTATTCACATACTGAAAAATGAAACTCACTTTGTACTACACCAAATGAAGTGAAATATTCAATAAAAAATTATATAAGCATTATAAGAAACTTCCCTAATCTACATAACCTGAAGTCAGATAGTGAAGAAATGTGGAGCAAATACATTTCTCCCAAGCCACATAGAACATCACTGAAATATTGGTTCACATACTGGTGAAAATATCTTGCATTGTACAATGATCCAAAAACCAAAATTCTAAATATAGCAACCTCTGACAACCTTGAATATCCTGAGAAATCCACATAGGAATAGAATCAACATAGAAGAAACATGGATCACAATATTGGAGCACATTATGAATACTTGCACAACAATGTTTTCTCTATTTATCAAATTTTCTCAAAAGAACTTGGAAACCAAGTACCAGATACATAATATCCTCTCATTACTTCATTCCAACTCATCTTGAAAAAATTTAGTAAAAATATAGCTCCATGTACTCACAACACTTCTTCAAGGTGTCAACTATACATGCACAACATACAACAACTTGTTTTCCTCTTTTTCACAATTTTTTCAATATCGTCCATATGCAACAAACTTCCTCAAAATAGTTGACATCAATGAAAACACCTTCATACTTGTGACAAAACCTTCAAACTTGCAACAATATCCCCCTTTGTCATTGATGGTCAAACAAGATGTGAAAAACCATCAAAGATAACATACACAACTTTCTCCACTGATACCTTGCACTTTTTCACATGGTTCTCTCTCCCCCTAAGTAGATAATTTTTTTCACCTGATTCTCTCCCCCCTTTGAAATCAATGGAAAAGGATAAAAAAATTGCATTGTTCTTCCCCTTTGAAACTAAACTAAAATACCTACTCTGAATACTCCCCCTTAAGAGTACACCCAAATAAATCAATAAATCAATGACAACACATGATACTACCTACTCCCCTAAGAGGTAGCAATCAACATCAGTCCAAAAATGAGATAGTTCAATGGATCCATTGGACTGATGCATCTCCATATGCATCTAGTTCAATAAATGAGGGGTAATAACACCTAAATTTTCCTAAAGAATCCTTAAGAAGAGGATTAGTAAATATGTCAACAATCTGATCCTTTGTAGGTACATACTCAAGTTTACTTCATTCTCCATAACTTTCTCTCTCAGAAAGTGATAGCTAATAGATATATGTATTTTCATTGAATGCATCACTAGATTCTTTTAAATGTTAATTGCACTTGTATTGCCACAAAAAAATTGATATATAGGCCCATCATATACAACTCTGATATCTTTCAATGTTTTTCTTATCCATAATACCTATGTACATGATGATTCTACTTCAATATACTCATCCTTTACAATAGAAAAAGAAACTAAATCATGCTTCTTACTCAACCATGACACCAATATACATCCAAGTAAGAGTGCACCACCACTTATAATTTTCCTATCATCAACACAACCAACTTGATTTGCATCTGTATAAGAACTTAATGTGAAATCAGTATCCTTAGGATACCACAAACCGTAATCCAAAGTGCCTCTTAAATAGCTAAATATCCTCTTCATTGTTGCAACATGTGTTTCTTTAGGTTCTTCTTGAAATCTATCTACAAGACAAACTACATGCATAATATCTGGTCTAGTAACAATTTGTATAGCATTCCGCCAATCATAAATTTGTACTTGCTCTGATCAGCCTTAGGTGAATCATCATCTTTGATTAGCTTACAACTAGTCACCATGGGATTGCATACCAATTTGGAGCCATCCATTCCAAACTTCTTTAACATCTCTTTGACATACTTTGATTGTGAGATGAATATCCCTTTATCTGTTTTATTGATTTGTAGTCAAGGAATAAATTCATCTCCCCACATATTGACATTTCAAACTCGTTTTGCATCTCTTCAAAATAATTCTCACATAGCCTCATTTCCACCAAAGATAATATTATCCACATATACAAACATTATTAATAGCTTGTCTTCCTCAATTTTGAAGTAAATATTACTACCTGCATGCCTTTACTAAATCCTTGTTGTATAAAATATATGTCCAACTATGCATACCAAGATCTAGGAAGTTTCTTCAATCTATATAATGCATTATTTAATCTGTAGACCATATATGGTTGATATGACAACTTAAATCCTTCTGGTTGTTCCATGTATACTTCTTCTTCCAATTAACCATTCAAAAAAGTAGACTTCACATTTGATGGCACTCTCAAATTTTGCAAATTTGAAGTGCCCATTTTGAAAATTTTGACTTTGCACTTTCAGAAGTGCAGCTGATGAATCTACCTAAGTGACCCACTTTGGAGGGTCATAAATTGAAGCCTATTTATTTTGGTTCAAAACCCATTTTTAGAACCATTCATGTGTCCTATGTGAGTTGGCATGTCAATTTTTAGCTTCCCATAATAAGTTTTGCCAGGGTTTTGAAAAGTGAAGCTGGAGGGTTTTGGCACTTTTCTATTGTTTGCAAACTTTCAGTTTTGCAAAGTAGCCTCTCATTTGAGCTTGCATTTTGCAACCGGTTGATCATCAAGAGATAATGATCATTCTTTTGCATTCTCCACACCAAGATGATCTTGTATGTCAGTTTTCAGAGTCTCATAAGTTGATTTACTATTTTTACCAAGTCAAAACCAAATGCAATTTCTTCAGTTTTGCACCTAGATTTTAAGGAACCTTTCAGGGAGGTCAACTTTGAACCTGAATATATTTTGATGAATGATGATTCAAATAAATTCCTCTTGCACACGTGCTCAATGTACCTAAATGATCTACTATGTCTAGTGGCAGCCTCCCATGAGTTGATTTGCTATTTTTTCAAAATGGAAATTGGGTGAGATTTTTGGGTCCAAAAGGGTTAGGTAAGATGTACTGGGTGTATATAGTGCAGAATTTGGGGGCAAGCTAGCCAGTTAGTTGTCATGGGAAGGAATTGTATATGAGATGCCCTTAATATGTTTTATGTAATGACTAATATCGAAAGAAATCTAAAAAATTTAAGACAATTTGCTCTCTTGTATGTGTTATAGATCATGAATGAAATTATCAAGGGTTCTTTCATTTTTCTTCAATAATTCAGTTGAATGTATGATTCTCTTTCTTACTTTAACTTAATGATTTAATCAAATGCTTGAGATAGAATTATAGGTCTGTGATAATGTGCCAAGGATTTGGTAAGGAGTGATGTTTTAAAATACCGTGAGGTCTTATCATGTAATGCAATGTGGGAATTGTCACTGATATCAGGGTCGAAGTTACATATAACTGAGTGTCTCATGTATGAATCCTACCCAATATGATGAGGCACTGGTTAGTTCTTCTTCAAATTTTTCTAAAAAACTAAAATCAGGAACTACCCACATGCGGATTCAAGGTCAGAATAGTTTAAATTCAAATTATATCTTTTTGAGATGCAAATCACACTTAATACCCATATTCCTAGCTTTAGATAGTTATTTACTCAATGTTCTACCAAGCCCTTAGTGAATGGTATCTATTGGCACTAGTAGGATTTTATATATGTGAAGTGTTCTCAAGGCAAGAAATATTATATGAACACCAATAGGAATACCCTCCTTGGTTTCATAGAGCCTAAAGTGTAGGAGTTTTTAGTCTTTGACTAAATCTTGTCAGTTGGCCACTAAATTTGAGAATTATTAAACATAGAGGTTGGCTACCTCTTAGAGAGTTTCAAAGATTAGCTGGAAAAAACACCAACAAAATGGTGACTCTGCTGGGGATGAACTTAGAATTTCTGGTTATAGACGGTGTTGTTATAGAGTCATTAAAATCTTGAAATATTATTTGTAACCAGAGGTTGAAAATTATTGAATTATTTTTCCCATACGAGTCACCAACACAATGGCGAATTTGTTGGGTAGAATTTGTGAAAATTTTGATTGTAGAATCTAGCCTTAAGAGTCATTGCATGGAGTCATATCATTTTTCGTTCTGAATTTGGTTCAAGTATTGACAGAATTCAAACCTAGAGAGAATTTGTTGTAGTGAACTTGAAAGTTTTGTAATATGCGGTGCTTTGCTGGTGAAAGGAACTCAGATAAGAAAATTTACATGTCGAAGAAATTCATACCACTTGAAGTTCAGTCCTTTGTGAAAAGATGTGGCGACCCTGTCAGAAGAACCTATTGAAGATTTGATGAAAGTTCCAGATCTACAATATTTCTGTTAGGAAGACAATTTACAGCAGCTACAACATTTCTAGGTATTCTTCACTCTTGGTTCTTAAGAAATTAATGTATGAAAACCATATTTGAACATCTTAGGATAAAAATTTGGTTCCCTATTGAGTGATTAGCACTAACAAAGAGAAATGATAGTAGAATTAGGTTTACAAACTTCTGAATTGTAATTTGCAGCCGATGTATTATGTTAGAGAAGTATGCTAGCTGTAAAATTGCTCACTAAAGTAGATCTTAGGCTTAGATGCATTTGAATTATATATTGTAATATTCTGAGATCATGATGAAAGATAGAAATAGGGCAATGAATGATCAGTTGTAGGGTTTAAATGTGAAATTTGAAAGAGGCATGTCAAAATGCTTCAATATATGTATCCTAGTATGGTTCTGGGTGCAACCATGGTTTGTGATAAATCCCAATGAGATTGTCAAAGAAACTTTAGAAATAGAAGGTATAGTGCTATCAATTTTAGCGGCTTTAGTGGTTACCCAAATGAAATTCTAGCTAAATTCATAAATAAGTTACTAAGATTCATTGGTGATAAGTCTGAATCGGAAAATAAGCATCTCCAAGAATTGAGTAATTTGATGGATGATTATGAGATTGACCATGAAGATGTAATCATGAGACTATTTGTTCAGTCTCTAAGAGGAGATGCAAGGGATTGGTTCTCTTATTTACTAGCTTCCTCCATTCATTCATGGGAAGAGTTCAAGGTTGTGTTTATGGAGCAATTTGGAGAGAGGATTGACCCTGTTTTGGTAAGGAAAATATTCATGAACATAGAGAAAGGAAAAGATGAGTTAGTTTGATCTTTTAATCTCAGGTTTTCAAAGATCATAAGAGATATTCTTGAATAAATAAGACCAAATTATGTTGAATTTTTGGTCATGTATTTAGGAGCATTTGAAAATAAAATGAGTTATCTATTAAGAGATAAAGAACCTACAACCCTATATCAAGCATATCAAATTGATATAGATATTGAGAAAAACTTGAGGTATTCAATGATGAAAGGACATAGGGTTGTGAGTGTTGGTCATTCTAAAACACCTCATGTAAATAGAACTCTTTGATTAGATAATAAAAATTCTTGTCGGGATGGTAATGTTGCTGCTCTATTTTCTCCATCATCACAATCTACAGATTCTAATGAACTCCATGTTAAATGTCATCAATATTTGAGCAATGTTGATCAAACATATTTTTTTCAAGGATTGTCTAAAATGAAAAGGTGCAAATGAGAATCACCACATGATTTTTTCTCAAGGTTTTTGGATGCCTTGTTAAAAGTCCCCATAATTTTCAGACCTGAAGATTTAGTGTGCATTGATCTATTTTGTGAGATCTATGAGTCTCGACTGAGTAATTTTCCAAAGGAGTTGAAGCCTCAAAGTTTGGATCAAGTTCTTGATTCGATAAATGTTATTGAGGGAGCCTGACTTACTTGTGCACAAAATGTGGTGTCTCAAAATGAAGATAGCAGCTATCTTACTGAGAAAAATCAGAATATGACACACAAAGATGAAATGTGTACATTAGAAAATGAAGATCCATATTGTATGGATGAGGACATTAATTGTAATCAGCTTACAATCAACACATGTGAAGATCCTTGCAGCAATAATGAAGAAGAAGATAAATCGTATGATGAAAAAATAGATATGCATGAAATTTTTTCTTGCAATATCTTGTGTGATGAAGAAATGAAAGAGATGCAAGACATCATTCCATGTCAGGTTTTGGTTAGTGGAAATATGGCTAATGTTGATGATATCTCCTCACAAATTAGTGATCAGGACATTGAAGATAGGAGTTCAAGCACTTACTCTAAGGAATCTAAGTATGGATTATGTAGTGATAAGTCTTCTTGTGATGAGGATGTGGATGACAACCAAACTAATTTCTCTTTTGATGATTATGAATGCTCTTATAAGGATGATATGGAGGCACTTTCTTCACTTAAAGAATGTAAAGACATGAATGTTGATGAAGTCACTTGCCTCCAAGTGAATAATCAAATTTCATTTGATGCAAACTTAGACTGTAGTTCAGATTTGACATCAATGGAGAATGCTAATCCTGTGAGTGATGAAGAATTTGGGGATAAACATATGTGTGTTTAATTTTGAAATCTCACAAGAAACATTCCTACTTATGACACTAATTGTCCAACTACCCAATCAATGCATTGAATGCATGGTCACATCACCAAATTTTCATAATTTTAAAATCTTAATTATTCATTATATTTTACCAAAAATAGTTGTTAGCATTTGAGAGAATTTTAAAAAACATTCCCCAGGATAAAAATTCTAGAGAAGTGTGGTCAAGAAAAGTAATTTCAATGTTTGTTATAGAAAATGACATTACTAGAGCAAGAGAATACAAAGGAGAGTGGAATTTCACATGATACTATTACAAAGGTTTAATTTTCTACCAATTTAGGTATGTAGCTTATGGAACCCTAGTAAAAATTGATAAATTTATTCTACAAATTAAAATTTTAAGAAAATCTTAAGAAACAATTATGAAAGGTGCGGTGGGCCTAGCTCAATTGGCTACAACATCATGTTGCAAGAAAGAGGTCACAAGGTGTAGTCTCCCCACCGTCCCCATGGTATTGGAGGGCTTGTCACACCAGTGTCATTGACCACATGAATTTTTTTTACTAGACACACTATAGTTTATAAGGAGGCAACTTCCCGATTCTAATTCCTATAGTATATAAAACAAGAAACAATTATGCAAAATGACATTATTATGAAGAAAAATCCAAAACCCATAGCTTAACCTAGCATTAGAAATGTAGAAAAACCTAGTTAATAGGAAAAATAAAAAACTAAAGTTAGATTAATCAAATAGTGAATGTAATCAATTCAATAACTCTTAACCAAAACCCTAGATTTGTAAAATTAGTAATGTTAGGAGTTTATATGTCATGGAGTGTAAATGAGTCTATAAAGGCAAAAGGCATGAAGTACAAAATTCAAAGGCATTTCATTTCTATCCTAGATTACCTTTACATATGGAGATATATCTAACATAGGCCTGGGTTATGTTAGTATTAAATAATTTCACAAGAGAATATAGGATACCAATACCACTAATTTAGTTTAAATTTTTTGTGTTAAATAGGTTGGATAAGGCTACAAATTTCATTGTACCTATGTAGCATCCTAAATTGGTGATGGAATGCATGAGAAACTACAACAAAAAAAAAAAGGAAATTAATCATGGGAAGAAGGGTCTTTGGAAAATTAAGTGTAGATGACATAAGGATAAAATTTGGCCTCCATTTCTATACTAAAGTGGGGTTTATTGAATAATATATTGCAAATAAATGTTTCCATGAAAAGTAGATAAGCATGATAAATATGAAATGGATGATAAACCCTAATAAATATGTGTCCAAATTACCTATGTTTTTATACAAAAGTGAATTTTATAATGATATTGGGGATATGGTAACATTTATGAGCATGGTTACTTGGCTTCCTAGTGATTCAATATTAAAACCCTAGATTCATTTCTACATTGAAGTTGTTCTAAATGGATATATATGATACATTGGGGAAATATCATTAGTGGAAACATCCATAAGAAAATAACTACTTCTCAATTCAACCACATATTTTATATGTAATCTTACCTAGTGTATTCCCTAGCAACAAGATCTATATCTGTTGGAATTGAAAGAGTAAGAACCCTTGGGACTAGGAATAAATAGAAATCGGTGTATTATTATTATCCACAATTGGAAAATGAAAATATAAATGAATCAATATATAAGAGTAAATGATTCTTTATCTATGTGGTTGGTCAAAAATGTGGAACATGATAAGGCTAAAATATTATTTGTAGATGTTCGATGCACGATTGGAAATAGGTGTTCAAGTTGGCTTGTCTAATTCCCCAAGTCTACCTACATAATAATTGAAGGATTCTTAGGTAGGTCACTCAAATTAAACTAATATGCTATAGATAATATGACCCTATTAGAATAGAGAAGTAAAAATATTCTCATAGCCTCATAGAGGAAAAACATAGATAAGGGATAAAATTACCCATTAACATGGGTTGGTATGTATGCAATAGTCTTAGTTGTGTAATTGCATCAGTTTTTTGTTTACATTTGCATAATCAATAACTCTATGATGAATAAAGAAATAATTATGAGACATATGGAATAATGGAGAAGTGTGTTTCCTCTTCCATTAAACATGAGCCAAACAATTAATATTTATTGGAAAATTTCTCTAATGACCATGAGGTAAGGAAGAGGTCTTATCAAATACTTTTAGTCAAAAATGAGAACTATTGGTACACATACAATACCCCAATAGATCAAAGATGACAAGAAAGTCTTATGTTTGAGCTACAATATGATTTTTTTTTTCAATGAGCTAAAAGAAGATCCTAACTAGTCAAAAAGAAGGAATCTTCAATTCAAAATATAACAAACAATATTCTGGATGATTTCATTACTTGGTTGAATTATCATAGACAAGCCTTGAAAGTAAGAAGATTGGTACTAAAATATATAAAATATACAAACAAAAAGATGAAGGATAAATAACATCTAAATTTACGTGTTCTCTAATTAAATAAGAGGAAGGTTCATGAAACCCAATTAGCTCAACTAGAAGAAGGAACTAGCACACTAGAATCTATTCTTATCACCAAGGTTAAAATTGTAACAACACTAGATGGATTTCAAGCTTTATTTCCACTTATCCCTTAAGTGTTATACCAATTACCACTTCAATTGCACAAAACACTACATCTACTTTTCTCAAAAACAAAAGGAACATCTCCAATAATAACTCACATAGTTGAAGAGTTACTAGGGAGAAAAAGGAAGAAGAAGTGAAATACAAAGGTAAGAAACAAGTGACGGTGAATCCCTCCACCTCCCCTCAAGTAGGAAAATATTTTTATCTCCTCCATACATTTCCAATACAGTCAAAATTATAGAATAAATAGAGAGATAAGAGTTATCCAAAAGAGAAGTCACTAGTACCAAAAGAGTGGAATCACCAATTATGCATGAAGTTGAACATGAAAATATTGTACAAGAGGATGGAGGTGAAGATACTTAGAACAATAGAGAGTTTGAAGGGATTCTCCATTTCATCGACACATTGTTGAGGATGTAAATAAACAAATACATTCAAGCATTTCTTTAACAATTCAAGAATTAAACTTGGTATTTCCCAAGGATTTTTTTTAAGAAGATTCAAGAGACACTCATTCCTAAAGGAATAAATGATATTAATAAATAATTTAGAACTCACATTGAGAAAGAAATAGAAAAAAAAGAATTGGTACTATATGAGGTTCACCAAGCAATATATGTGATTGAATAGATAGATGAAGGAAATAAGAAGGTTGATGTCAATGTCCAAATGAAATATAATTAAAATGAAAAGGATTAATCAAGGAAAAACCTAGTACACATGTGAGTAGGGGACAAAGGATAGATTAGATAGAATAATCTCCACACTATAGGATTTGACCCCAATTTCTAATGGCCTTTCGTCAGAATCTCGATGAAACATTGTCGATCGACCGACGATTAACAGAAGTCACATCGTCGCTCAAATTTCATCTACATCCCGATGGGCTACAAAATGTCAACCTCACGATGCATGCTCGCCAGAACCGTGACACCAACTTCATCAATCACGCGACGAGTAGTGCCCAGATGATGGGAGGCATACCTTCGCCAAACCGTCGGATTAACAATGTACATCCCTCGCCATTATGACACAAATTCGATGTATTGGCAATATCGTTGAGAGATCAATATTGTTATAGTGATCAAAATTGCTTGAGAAGATATATCGGGGGGACTAGTTTTTTGTCTCAGCGATAACTTTTCATCGGCGAGATAGACATATTGTCTCACCGAGGAAAGCATATCGGCAAGACATATATCATCGGAGTAAGTTCTGAATGTCTACCCAAGCAGCTATATGATGCCGATAAGATTACATCGACAGGAGTCTTGGCAACATAGTTTAGATTGAAATAGCGACAAAATTTTGTCAAACGAGCAATGAAATAGGCAATTCATTACAGCGAATCTTCGTCAGATACATTGCAAATTCGTCGGATGTTTTTTTAGTTTGTCGTAAATTCGACGAGAAAGTGCACATTTAAAAAAAAAAACCTATTCGTTGAAAGATCAAGACTATTACAACGATCAAAATTGCTTGAGAAGATATATCGGGAGGATAGGTTTTTTGTCTCAGCGATAACTTTTCATCGGAAAGATAGACATATTGTCTCACCGAGGAAAGCATATCGACAAGACATATATCATCAGAGTAAGTTCTGAATGTCTACCCGAGCAGCTATATGACGCCGATAAGATTACATCAGCAGGAGTCTTGGCAACATAGTCTAGATTGAAATAGCGATAGAAGTTCGTCGAACGAGCGATGAAATAGGCAAGTCATTATGGTGAAACTTCGTTGGATACATTGCAAATTCGTCAGAATTTTTTCGATTCATCGTAAATTCGATGAGAAAGTGCATTTTTTTTTAAAAACCTTTTTGTTGAAAGATCAAGACTATTATAGCGATTTGAGGCCTATTTGTAGCAGCAACAATGATAACTATTTTCTTGGTTGTCATACAAGCCATCTCCATCAATAGAGCTTTGAAATCAAATCCACACACAACACAATGTTCATAGTGAAAAGTTAGCACTTTCTTTCATCTTTGCAGATTGGTTTGATGCTTCAAACGATGCATTTCTTATATTGAAAAGTGCATTACTTACCTTTTTGAGCTTCTCTTTGTTTTGAGAGTAGTTTAATAATCTCTACTTAACAGGGCCAACCAAGTGAAGGTGGAAGCTCATTTGGCCCTTCCCCCCCCCCCCTCACATCACTCTCAATTCCCCATACTCGATCATATAATATTAATCATTCATTCATCCATTAATAACATATAACATTCATTCATTCATCCATTAATAACATATAACATTCATTCATTAACATATAACATTTTTTCATTAACATATTCAGATTCATTCATTAAACATATTTCATTTTTTCAGTTTTTACACACTATCAAAAATATGGCTATCATAATATGATTACAATCACTTTTTTTTTCTTTTTCTTTTTTGTAGCTAAAAAAAGCTGAAGTGGAGTATCATTTTCAAAATCATTTGTCCCCCCTTGAGTTGTTTCGAGCTCTGCTCATGATCTTAATGTACGCCTAGTCATGTACTCACAACCGTGTGGACACGGCTACAAGGGGGGGTCTGTTGCAATAGCAAAGAAATGTTAAATTGATATGTTTTATTATTATTGTTACACGTATTTCATTAATTAAAAGAACATCAGAGTGGTGCTCTTTACCTGATTGGGTCACATCATGTTCCTGATATTGTCTTATAGCATCATGCTCAACATGTTGAACACCCTCTAAATCCTGATCTGGAGTTGAAACACGAAAGATTACATTAATTAATACACCAATTGCAATTAAAAATGTTTAAAAGAACATTAGAGTGGTCCTGCTTACCTAATGGAGCCACATCATGTTCCTAATCTTGTCTAGCCTGATCATGCTCAACATGTTGATCACGCTCTACATGCCCTAAAGTTGAAACACAAAAGGTTACATTCATTAATACACTAAATGCAATTAAAGATGTTTAATTGTATTAATCTATACTACGTTTTGTATAGCACATGAATACATCTAGTACCAGGATGCACACCATGGCCTTCATCGGTAGGTTGCACTCCACCCTCACTAGGCTGCATTCCAATGTCATGTGTAGGATTATCATTACTTATCTGTGTAAAACAAATAGGCACATTATTATGGTGGAAATTAATATTGAACAAATTGCACAAGTATTCAATTTGAAATAAACTTTATTGAGTTTATTTACCTGTGTGTTGGATGCAGTGGAAGATTGTGTTTGCCCAGTCGAGACTCTTAGCTATTTAGTCAGGGCTCCATAGCCTTGGCTGAAGGCAATCTTTAGGTTCTCTTGTGTGGGCACTCTGTTGAAATCAAAGCCCTACATTTTTGCATGTGATCATGAATTTTTCTTCTATGATGTGATAAAACCAAAATTGTTTGCAATTTATTATTTGGATGCAATATTTCATTTATTGATACTTACAAATCATGCGGCTACTTTAATATAACCACCAAAGCCAAGTTTGTGTTGCCCGTGTTTTTCTAGTCTTGCCTTTGTTGCCTTTGATGTGTCGGGCAGCCTATGAAAAATTTGAAATACGTTAGATTATGTAAAAAGAAAGATTAATCAGTATATAATTAAATTGTTGATAGTATTACATACCTTCCTTGGCCCAGTAGTATCTTTCCTTTCTTCTTTTTAGCCTTCTCCTTTCCATCCGAAACCAAGTCCTTCCACTCCCTTTCTGGAATCATGGGGGGACGCTCGTACTTTCTGTTCTTCTCTAAATGTGACCTATATTGGTCCCTCACATACTTTAGATAGGTACCAACTTTCTTAAGGACCTTGGTTTGGTTGATGTTTTATCACTAAACAACACAACTAAATGGTTAATGAGCTCATCTTTTAAATCTTGATTTTGGGCATTCCACCGTGTACATATGGTGGGCACGAAGAGCTCCAATGAAATATCACTTAGATGTTTATAAAAAACATCATTTCCTACAATTATAATGTAGGCAAATATTGTCATTTTGTAAATCAATATAATAGGGCACTATCCCCACTATTAGCACTTACTTAAAAAAATAATAATAATAATTAAAACATTTTAAAGTACCTGGGACCTTCTCTATCTTTATGGGAAGGAAATCCTCGATCACCACAAATGTGACCGGAAATGTTCCCATACTAGTAATACGGGAAGATCCAGGAAATGCTGCTAAAACATCACCAGTAGTAGTGGCCTCTGCATCCATAGGTACTGACACATGTAGTGGCATGTGTTCACTGCCAGAGGGACTACCAAATGCCTGCATGGTATGTGTTGTCGACATTTTAGATGACGATATAGGCACAGATGATGGGGTCGGATGATGTGTTGTATGCGCAAGAAGATCAAGATTGACACTTGTACCATCCCCTACTTCTCGGGGAACACTTGCAGTACTTTGATCACGGCCAGCAGCATGATCATGAGGATACAAATAATCCTGTAAAAACAACACATATTTTAGTTCATGACATAAAAGAGTACAAAATATAAAACCATGAATGAACTTATGTTATAATTAAAGATCTCATGACAGCTTACTTCCAAGTTTTGTGCTCTCTGAGACAATATTTTAACCCTTCTTTTATCTCATCTATTTGAGGCACTATGAATACCAACTAAAGGATTTCTTGATTGCATTTTTTTTGGGCCTTCCTCATCATATCCATAGGGTTTGTGGAAAATGCAATGTCATCATCGCATAATAGTGACTGCACCTCCATATGGATGGTTTCCTGTACTACTGGTGCCTTTCCCTGATCAGCCAACTGCAACAAGAATATTAAAAACATTATCAAAATTAACCTAATAAACTCATGAAAAAAACATAATAATAAAACATTTTGTTCGTATCTAATTTATACAATTACAATGACATAAACTTGTTGGATAGAAGCGCCTGAAGATGGACCGCGATCTGTGCTCTGGGCCGGATCCTTCCTCATATGATCAATGTCCCACTGTGACAAAAATTAAATATAAAAAACATTACCGAAATGAAACCAATAGACTTACGAAAAAAAACATAATAATAAAATGGTATATTGGAGTCATTAATTGGAGGTTGGGTAAAATGGTATATATATATAGTACATACCACCCCCATAGTAATTGTGTTTGTATCTAAGTGATTCAAATTGTAATCGATTAGCAACTCTTTCCCTACAGTTATTGATTTTATCACACATACGAATACATAGTTTCCCTCTCGCGCCTCGAATATACAATTGGGTTGCTTATTTGTTGACCCAGGTCATGTACTATTTATAAACCCTACAATATTGCTTGATGCTTTTGGCCTCCCGTCAATGTACCTAGCCACTCCTTTATTTTGATCCTTATCTTTTAGTTGTATATAATTTGCTAATAGTGCATACCTACGCATACTTCGTGTATATCAAACTAGCTGCATCCAATCTTTGTAACTGTAACAGGGTCCAACATACTCCATCAACTCAGTAACTTTGTCGTAACAAAATTTTATGCCATCCATGCAAAATAGGCCCAAACTATGTAATGACGATGGTGCTATGCGATATATCCTCTCATTGACACAAAGATCAGTGTTTATTGGAGGAAGTTCCTTGGGTACCCATTGTTTTTGTAGATGTTTGTACCTCAAGGGTACCTCGTTGTCGCCTATGCTCTCATCATCATAAGAACATGACCCCCCTTCAGTAAGAAAAAATTCCATGCATTTACGAAATTTTCTTCTAATCTTTTGACCTCTAAATGATCTCCCTCTTTTAGACCTACTACATGTCTCGCTTTCCTCTTCTCTTCCTGAATTTCCCTCACTTGAGGAAGATAAATCTGACAATACCTATTTTGTGGTGCCTGCACTCATAAGGATGTTGGATGAAGTTCTTTCATGGTGATGTGATCTGAAGGTGACATTATGATTAATTTATCATTTCATCGCTAGAAATTGATAGGTTATAAGGTAATCAAGTCTTGATAGATTGCAAGTTATTGTTACTACCGTCCAAATGTGTCCATCACAAATCAAATCTACTTAACGTCTTTGTGCAGCATCTTTGCAAGCATAAAGTAACTTCAAATGATAGTTTGGAGTTAGTTCTTTCTTCTTTCAGCAAGTATTGTAGCATATTTTTGGAGCTTTCAAGAAAAAGATAGCATTGTAACTCATTTTCACGGACTTGTACTCAGCTGCATTTTTACCTTTCAATCAATAAAAGCAAGCTATTTTTCCTTCTCTCTTGTCTAAACTTATTAGCCATGAAACAAGACAACCATAAAAAAGGTAGAAAGGTTTGAAGAATGCAGTCATGATAATATTATATCAACCTTATTGGGTTCTTTGAAAGAAGAAGAAAACCATGAAGTTCCAAATCAATTTCTTGTACCACAAGAGCACCATAAGAGTAAGATGAAGGATATGATCACACCAAAAGAGGAAAAAGGAAAAACCAATCTAAAGCTTTCAAGGGGATGTCCTATCAGGCATCTAACTAGGATGGAAACTAGCAATGCATCACAAGTCATTATTGCACCCAAGCATGAGGACTCTATCCTACTATCCTATCCATTTTAAGATAACATGAATGGTAAGTGGATTTGTGGATTTGTTTTCTCCATTTATGAGACATTGCAATAGTTGGTTAAACATCTATCATTTCTTCATTTCCTCTTTGATGCTCACAAACATATGAAGCATTACAAGTTGCAAAGAAAGGGTAGCTACTTTCATGAACCAGTTAATGGTTTTATTTAGGTATTCCTTTCCTCAGTTAGTCTAGGTTAGGATAGTTTTTGTTTTAAGTGAATAAGTTTTGTTTGCACAGTTAGTTTGTTTTGAGTCATTTGGTAGGTTGAATAAGGTTGGTAGGTGTTATGTGGTGGAGCTTTTGTTTTCCTTCCCTTTGGGGTGGTTTTATCTTCATTATTTTTCTACTGGTCTGGTATTTGGGGGTTTTTTCTTTCTAGCCATTGACTTGCTATCAGCAGTACTTAGTCACTTAAGTCGTGTTTTATCCCTTTTGGCCGTCACTTCACCAGCCCCTTTTACCTATCCTTTCGGTTTTTCATTTTGACCTATGCGTCCCTGTGGTTTTCGGCCTATTAACCTTTACAATGTAGCCTTTGAATTATTTTTTGACCCCATGGGTTATTTCCCCATTTGCCTAGTGGTCCCCTTTCTTTAAGGTAACTATTTCACATGTGCAGATTTGTATTAGCCGATAGATGTAGGAACTGCGATCTTGACCATTCATCGCACACCTTGCAAGGTTTGTGCTTGTGTCATAGAAAATGTTGTGAGGCTTGCGAGATGCTGCCACTTATTGTGTAACTTGGTGGGGCTAGTTTTTGAGTGTTGAATGATGGACGGGTGATGATGTTGACAGCTATGTACTATTCGATGCATCTGGGTCATCCCTCACTGACCTCGCGCAATTAAAACTTAAGTTTCAATAATGCTATGAGGTACACGATGTGTTGATGCATGGGTTCCGGTGTTATCGATTAATGAATGAGGTGGAACATGCTGATGTGGTACCTAATGGGAAATATTCTTGCTCGCTTGCTGACTGGAAGGAGGATGTGTCATTTTCAAACTACTATTGACCAAATCTGGACCATCTGTCTGGCCAACTATATCTTTGATCAACGACATGTTTTCAAATAAACTGGTGTTGTACTATAGCCATTCTATCTCGCGCGAGCAAATAGTAATGGTCAAGTTCGACTTGGCCTGCGTAATTAAATGCTAAATAACCAATGGATTGCTATTTCAATTTTGCATTCTGGTTTATAAGAATTCCTCGGTGTTTAGAAAAGTAGCTATTATCTCAGTTCTCCATTATCACGATAGTTGACGCTCTGCAAAATAAATAGTAAGTGATACGAACGCCTTCTTTTGTAATTTCAGAATATATTAGCGTTGCCTATTGAATAATTGGCGATTGTGTCCTTTTCGATTCATGGTGAATTGTTAAGCGAATTGGTTGTTAGAGCTTATATAGGTCATTGCTAGTGATTTGTGTGCATATAAAAAAGTTTTCTGTAATGGCAGTCGAGAATAGGGTGTAATTGTTTGTTTTTCTTTAAGAAAACCCTAGTTCAAATCCCCTTCTATTTAAAATATATGGCATCTAAGGCACAAACTGTTGGTTCCCAGGCTACACCTAGGGGTTACTCACAAGATATTATTGATCTGTTGAAACCTTCTACGAGCAAGAAGCAAGAAGGAAGGATATTTTTCTATGGACCCGTGATTCATGAAGGTTTAATGGACAAACAGTGTACAATCCATGATGCCGAATTTTCGTACACTGGTTGGCAGCTCTTTTCCAATTGGTTTGGAAATAGAAATTTGCCTGTTCCTTTGTGTAATCCATGGAGACTGGACTTGGGTAAGCTAGTGGTACTGAATGTCTATGAAGATGTAGACTTATTAAAAGATATTGCTTCAAGGTACGATCCTGTGACTTGAATTGTCAGAACACATCTTGGCAAGCCTATGATTAAAGTAACCAGAGAGGAAATTGCAGAGATTTTTGGCTTACATGAATGGAGCTAGGATATGATTCCCATCAAATTGGAGGTCTTAGGGAAGAATACAGAAACACTAAGGGTTTGATAAGGAGATCCCTTTTGATACCCCATTTGGCTGTGTCGGGAAGAGGGAAGAATCAGAAAAAGGTTGTTATTGGCAAGAATGAGCATGAACCTTTCCCGGTAGACTACTTTGCCCCTCATTTCAAGAAGACCATCTGTGCACTATGTCAAGTTTTGGGGATTGACCTGAAGAAGACTATGCCTATAGAGATAATGTATATGGCTATCAACCTCCAACACCCTGGTTATAATGTGGTATATGACTTTGCCACTTACCTTGCAGAGAACATAGATTCTGGCTTAGCAGCTTTGAAGCTGGGAAAGAATTGGGTAAAATTCAGATGGTTTTCACTGTTGATTCATATGTTTTTATATAGTGGTCAGAAGGTATTTGAAAAAGATATGGAGTTGAAGAAGATGGAAGGAGATATTGAAATGCCTATCCAATATTGGACTAGGGTCTTAGACAAAAATGATCATAAGTTTGATTATGTCACCTTTCATAATAGTTTTGGATCTAAGTTAAGGAAAGCTTTAGTTGTTGATCCACCCAGAATTCCGAAAGAAATTCATGACTTTCTAAGACCTATGGAGAGCAGGCCTGAGCTGAATCTAACCCACAATTGGGGTGATATTATCCCCAATCACAATACTACAATCTTCAGGGTCTTTGGCACCAATGCCATCCTGTCTGTCCAACTTAAAGAAATTCCTCTCAGACTTGGTTTTGTAGAGATTATGAGGCAATTGGGAGCATCTCAAGATTTCCATTTGCCTACTGAACACAAGAAAGGAACCTTTTTCCTTGAATATACAACTTTTACAGATTTTGTTATGATAAAGGGAGGGTGGAGAAATTTACACTTGTTACTCAAGCCATATAGATTGAATACTATATGCCCTAGGAATTATGATCCTGAGGGTTTTATCTCCCAAATGAAGGCTAGACATCAGACTGGAACCTTTGTTCACAATTTCTACTATCCTAAAGATATCATTAAGAATATTTTTGATGAGGACTTACAGGATGAGAGAAAGGCAATGTACATTACCTATTCAAAAATGGTAAGAAGTAAATAGGAGAAAATACCTGGTTTTGATCCTGTACCTGATGCTAAAGATGAGCTCAGTAGGGAAATCTATGTTCTTGATAATTTCAAGAGCATAGTAGGAGTCTTGAAGGAGGAAAGGATTGTAGAAGGAAAGGGAAAGTCACATGTTACTGAGCAGCACCCTAAGATAAGAATCGAAGAAAGGCCTACCTACCAGCCTCAAGGGAAAATAAAAGTGTTTTCAAGAAGGAAAAGAAATAGGACAGAGGAAGTTACGATGAGTGGTGCATCATCCGTCCTAAGGAAATTAGTATCTGGTATTATTGATCTGGATTCACCTCTGAAGAGTTCAGAACAGATTAGCACATCATCCCCAAAGAGGCCTAGAACTGATAGTATGGGGGATGTTGGCCAGAAAGGTAATGATGAGGAGGATATTATTATAACTCTGAATGAAATAAATCTAGAAATTCCACTAGATCCAACTAACGTTGCAACGAGCTCAGGAGCCATCACCCTAATATTGGGGAAGGATGAGATTAAAGGAATTACAAATAATGATGATTTGAGAATGGAAGCCTACAAAGAATTCATGATGGATGACTCTTTTATCCATACCCATGCTTTTGAAGATTTTTTATGGAGAGCTCATCTCTCATCTTATACTTAGCAGGTAGCACATGAGAGAAGTTTGCACCCAGAGCTTCCAGAGCAAGTAATTCAGTCAAAGTTCAGAGTACAATTGAAAGAGAGGTTTAAGGAAATCAAACCAGAACAGGGCAGAACATTGGTTCAAAAGTGGGATATTGCTACTCCTTGAATGGGATATTGTTGATGCTATAGTATTTGATATAGTAAGAAGGGCAAATAAACCGCTTCTTGCAACAAAGGAGGAGGTGACATTAGCACTTAAAGGATCAACTTTCAGTGAAGAGTGGGATTCTCTGGCAATATGGTCACTATCTACAGGGTCTCGAAAACCTATTGTCGCTGAAACATCTGATTTTAGTGGTCATTTGATTATGAAGAGAGTTGCTGATACCCCTACCTTAGAGGTTGTTGACATGGTTGTGAATGTTGCCAAATTTATTAGGGCAACCATGGAGGATTTAACTAAAAATTGAGATACTCTGAGGAACCAGTATAATGACATTATTATTGAGTATAATAAGAGTTAGCAAAGGGTGGAAGAATTGGAAACAGAAATGGCCTTATTAAGGCAACAAATGGAAATCTTGAGATCCCAAAAGCAGGTTAGCTCTAGCCAAATTATTGCTGACCCACCAATTGATCAACCCCAACCTCCTGCACAAGGTCAATCTTGGGCTATGGTCCCATATAATATGGGACAAGTGCCTATTGCGGTTGAGAAGGCTAGTACCTTGAGTGAAGATCCTTCTAGGGAAAAGTTACTCCAGCAGATTGAAGAATATAAGGAGATGGTAAATCAAATCCGGGATGCAACAGGAAGGAATAATTCAGAAATTGTTGATACTATGTTAAGGCATCTACATAAATGGGTCCAGAGTAAGCTGAATGGTGGTCATGCGAATTATGCCTTGATGCTACAAGCACTTGAATTGTTTCCAAGGGACAAAGAATTGGCTATCCCTTTGCTAAATAGATGGGGCCCTAGAATGGAAAAATTGAAATTTATGGGAGTTGGAGCAAAGCAGCATGGGAATAAGTATCCTACAGTCATGAAAACATATCAATTTGTTAAGACTATTGTTGAGCAAAAATTCTAGGGGTCTGCTACTCCTATGGAGTCCAAAATCAAAGCACTGAAGGATATTTATGATGGAAAAGATTTGACTCCACTACCTCATATTTTGCATAGTCAGGATAGTGTCAAGCCTTTGCAGGAGTGGAAGGAGCAAATGAATAATACAATGACCGCCCAAACTCATGAGATATGCAAAAATGTTGATATTCGCATGTTGGAGAACACTTTAGAGAAGTTATCACTTGTCATTAGTTTCCTGGAGAATTTTTACAAGACAACCACGTCATTAATGATAAAGTATGTACCTTATCGAAAAATGGTGGACCGAGTGGTGGCTTTCAATTGGCCATTGGAGGAAGATTTTGAGTCATGGAAAAAGATGTTTATTGATGAACTTGAATTATAAATAATGGGGATGAGAGCTACAATTTGGTCATGTAAAATACAGGTCTGGCCTATGGTATTATATTTTGAAATGCATTCTCTTCCCAGATTCAGGTACAAATTGTGCAAATAAAATCAGCACATGGAGCGGTTAAAAGATGCTTTGGTGTTAGGGAATCAATACTTGGAACCACGCTTTCCTTTCCTCCGTAACAAATTAATCATCATTTTGTTTTAAGCTTTTCTTTTCTTACCAAGCAAATGATGTAAAGATAACTCATTAGGAATTAGCGGTCTAGTAAAAAATGGACATGTGTATCCTCTAGCCTAAAGCTTGTTTGCTCCCTTGTTTTTATAAAAGGGAATTCTGGACCGAGGAATAGGTCTGTTCAAGCTTTTCTTTTCTTACCAAGCAAATGATGTAAAGATAACTGATTAGGAATTAGTGGTCTAGTAAAAAATGGACATGTGTATCCTTTGGCCTAAAGCTTGTTTGCTCCCTTGTTTTTATAAAAGGGAATTCTGGACCGAGGATTAAGATACGTAGGATAAGAATCAAGTAGAGAGAGAGAAAAGAATATGTCCAATTTTTTTAAGCTTTGAATATGTTTGGGAACTTAGTAAATCATGGGGTTTTGGAGCATACTTATGCAAATCTTGTGATTTTTTTGAGTCTATTTTCTCTCCTATTGTAATAATTTGCATGAATTTTTAATGAAAAGTCTATCAAAGATGATGTTCATTAAATTTCATTTGTCATTTCCTATGGATTATGTTTGACTATAGCTTTGGTTCAATGGACCTGTTAAATGCTTCAGTTGTTCAATAAGTTCATGCGAATTAGCACATAGGATTTGCTAAAGAGTAATGGATTCATGTATTGATGAATGGATGGTAATGCCTTACATACATATCATAGATGCTCTAGATGAAAGTTAACCTATAGTTCAGTTTCTAGTTTGACTCCATGCTTTAGGATATGGCACTGGTACTCTGACTGCTTATTGTTCTTGTATTTTTTGTTATAGCTTCAGGCAATTTCACTCGAATATTTCATAAAAACACACTTAGGTGTTATTTCAATTCCTTGTTAAATAAGAGCTGAATTCTCCTGAGATATAGCCAATTTCTTGAAGGATTATCTTTTTTAAACTTAGACTAGAATTTATCTATTGTTTATCCACGTATGAGCAAATCATTCTCATCATGAATGACAATATATTTTAGGGATACCCTCCTGGATCTTATAGAGTCCGAACTGTAGGAGAGATAACAATTTTGTTGCATTTTTCTCGTTAAGTTGGCACAGTGCCTTCAGGACTTTTAAAATTGAGTATGGCAAGCTCATAGAAGCTTCTGCAGGTTCTACTTGGGTTGTAAAAAATACCAACATTATGCACTATTTTGGATGAGTTACAACATTATGCAAGACTATTTATCAAGTCTTGTCAAGTTCCAAGAGTCGACACCATGCCCAATGGATAAGTTTAGGCAACTGGTGAGGATGTTTAGCAGGCAAACATATAGAAGATGTCACCAATTTTTTTACCTAATTTAGCTTCTAACTCAATCAAGTAAAGTTGGGATAGTTTTTGCAAAAATAAAGATAAAGGTACACATTCAATTCTACTAAGTTCCATTCATATACACAAAAGTATTATCAAATGAATTGCAGTTCATTATGCAAATGTATACAAGAGAAAGATTGCACAAAATTTTCACAAATGTCTTTTATTGATACTTACAAATGTATGGTGTCCCACACAAGTTATGGGAATAACTATTTAAATACAATATAAGACATAAACTATACATTTGAAGAAATAGAAAGGAAAGAGCATATGGAAAGAGTAGGGATCCGTCATTGCCTAAATGATGAACCCCAAAGTTGAACTGTTGCCTAAATGATATACCCCAAAGTTGAACTATTGCATCATTGGAAAAGTATGATCAAATTCATCTATTATGAAGAATTGGTCTATGTGCCTCTAGTAATCACTATAAAAATGTGAAAGACAAAGCTATTTTATTTTTTCTGTCTTATCTTATACCATTTTACGAGAATGGGGGGGCCAATGTGCGAGAAGATCTTTGGAAACTAGGCATGAAAATTGCAGGTTAAAGAGAATGGGGGTGCCAAACTTACAGTACTCATTGTCCCTTGGTTGTCGATTTTCCCTGAGTGCCCTCAACCTAGTCCTTGGCACTGGTATTGACCTTGTTTTAGCTCCAAACTCTTCATCGGCGCTGGTATTGACCTTGTTTTCACTCCTCCAAAGTCTTCCTCAGTGCTGGTATTGACCTTTCACTTGTCCAATTTGACGAGCTACAACCTACTTTAGTTAGGTTTTAGAGTATGTTAATTAAATTTAAAAAAATTATGGTGCCATTTAGAGTAGTGAATATAAAGCAAGCAAAGCCTATTATGGCGCCATTTAGAGTAGTGAATATAAAGTAAGCCAAGCCTATTATAGTCATGAGGGAAATAATAAAACTCCTAGGATACTTTGTGAAACCATTTTCCTTGGTTAAAGGGAGGCCATAAAATATACCTTTGGATTTTTTCAATCTTCAAATATGAGGATTTGCAAGGTTCTTAGCAACATGAGTAATGGAAATGTGTGCAACAAGAATTTTTGAACACACATGGAATCTCCTTGCCAAAGAAAGGGGCTTCATAATTTAATATGATAATTTTTCTCAGCTCTAGAATCAACTTTTAAATCTTCTCCTAATAGGGCCAAAATCACATCTTCTTGTGTTTGAGAAGTCACCAGTACTGAACATAACCATCAAGCAACTTTTCATCAAGATTATAACATCACCGTCGATTTTGAGCACGTGCATCTCAGAGCCGCTTTAGTAACCTGTCATATAATGTACTAAAACTCGACATAAATATTAAAGCACTTTGATTAATAGTAATGTTATAATATTAATATATTATATAACAATATTATATTACATTATATGAATTATAATGATATATTTGATATATTAAGATTATATATAATCTATATATAGATTAATAGTAATTATATTAGATTATTAATATTATTGGTATATTATTAATAATATTAATATTGTATTAGATTAATAATAATTATAATATTGTTAAATGATTAATTATATTACAAATGAACACTGCTTTCAAATTCTTAGCTTTGAATGAATGGTTGAAGGACCAATGTTGAATGTTGCAACTCTAGTAGGCATGAATAGAAGTAGAGGAGATTGTTTGGGAGAAGAATTTTTTCTAGTGCTAGGTTATGTGTTAGGTTATATAGGGTTAGGTTATATAGTGTTTGAGCCTAGCCTCAAACACTACAATTAGGGTTAGGTTATGTGTTTTCTTTAGGGTTAGGTTTGGGATTAGGTTTATGGTTATGGTTAGAGTTTAGGGTAATCCAAATCATAACCTAACCCTTTCTCTCGAAACCTTAACCTTGACCCTAACCCTCACCTTTATCCTATCTTTATAACCCTAACCACAACCAAAACTCTAACCCCAACCCTAATTACCTAACCCTAAATATTATTTATTTTATTAATTAGTTGCATTCACTCTAATAACCCTAAACCTATCCCTAAACTTAACCCTAGCCCTATCCCTGGCCCTAATCCTAACCCCAACTCTAAGCCAAATATAAAAACAACCCTTAATCATAATTACAATAACCCTAAAACTTCATTCTAGATATAACCCTAATACTATAATCCCTAATTGTAATACTAAACCCTAACCCTAATTTCATATCTAATCCCAACCATAACCAAAACTCTAAATCTAACCCTAACCATAAAACATAAACCCTAATCTAACCCTAATCCTAACATTATTTTCCTAACCCTAACCCTAACTCTAAACCTAACACTAACCCAAACACTAAATCCTAACCCTAATTAAATACCCAATCATAACCCTAAATTGTAACATTATCCTTTGAATTGGATACTACATCAAAAATTATGTGTTACAATCATTGCTTCCATTGTTGGCATTTTTACATTGGGATGCATATATTTTTAAAATCAACAAAATCTTTTAATGTCTTGCCAAAATTAATATTATTAATTGTAATATCAAACTTATAAACATGTACCCAATTTAGAACATAAATAAGAAATATATGGTATTAGTTTCTTCAAAAAACAAAGTGATGTGGACTAGGACTATAAGGAGTATAATGAATTTAGAATATACACATAATGGATTTGTTGAAAAGGTTTTAGAAACTTTCAAACAAATGCAATTGCTAGATGCAAAGAAAAATTCCACAACCTGATGGAACTTCAGTAAATTGAAGTTGGGGTTAGAGGGTTTCTAAATTACTTAGGGTAACCTTCAGTATGGATAGGTCAAAACCCTCTTGTTATGTTTTAATGGTGACCTGTTGCCATGGTGGACCGGTCACTTAAGTGAGGTTTCATCCCTCTCGGGTTGTGCTTAACCGGCCCTATTTCACCTGATTTGCCGATCTTTTTGGCATAATGACATAGGTATTACACCGCCAGAAATTTCAATGCGGGTCCCACTTAAATGTCCGTTCGATCATAGAATTCGATCTTGACCATTTCTCGCAGACCTCACAGGTTTGTCTACTGGCGTCATCAAAGTAGTGTGAGGTTCGCAAGATATGGCCACGTGGCATGAATGGATGAATGGGTTTTCTTCCCAAGGTGTTCGATATGATAGGGGGCTGTCTTTTCACCGGTAATAGGCATACCCACTTAAATGTTCCATCTAAGGATAGATGAGCCGTCCGATCACAGAATTCGATCTTGATCGCTTCTCGCAGACCTCATAGGTTTTTCTGCTAGCGTCATCAAAGTAATGCGAGGTTCGCGAGATATGGCCACGTGGCATGAATGGATGAATGGGTTTTCTTCCTGAGGTGTTCGATATGACAGGGGGTCATCTTTTCACCAGTAATAGCCATCAATAATAGGGTAATCATGATCTCTCACACACCTCGCACAGGCAGAGTAAATATCTGGGAGAGTGTTGTGAGGTTCGCGAGGGATTGGTACATGGCTTTTCTTTTCGTGCCAGTGGGATTATATGGGACCCATTGTGTGGTCTGGGTCTATTCTTCTGTCGATGTGGATTGTCAACATCCATTGACTTGATCTCCACCCTCCGTTTATTAAAGTGCCTCCCAAATCGGTGATTCATTTATAGGGAAGAAGTGTGTGAGTTTCCCACATGGCATGTATTACTTGGTTGTTGCTCGTGTCATTAATGATATAGGTTTCTTTTCTCCTGAGGATCTCGACCTGATTTCCTCCTACGTGCAAATAGTGCCATCTTGCTGAGGGTATTCATAGTTATCCAGATCATTAACTGTGCAAGTGCTTGAATCACCTTCAAGTAATTGTACCCTGCATACTGGCTTGCTCTATAAATGCTAACTGAATTGTATGTAATCAGCATTGCATTCTCTTGTGTCTAAGTGTAGTAAGGTTTTTCTTCTATTTGTGGCTGTGCTCTATTTCTATCATGAGTAAATCAGTTAAGTGAAGGAGTACGAGGCTGGCTTCACCAGTCATGAAGAAATCTCATTCTCCCATGTCTCCCAAGGCTATTATTAGGAACACTGGGAAGAGACCAGTACATTGTTCATCCCCGATAATCATCTTGGATTCTGATGAATTTGAGACTGATTCTGATTATCGGTACTATTTGGCTTCCCTGGCCGATCTTATGGGAGTGGACGAGGAGGTTCTAGCAATTGAGCTAGTGTTTGCATTAACACTAGGTCCAGTTGTTTGGGAATATGCTCACAAGGTTGGTAAAGAGGAGGTGGTGCCATCGCTATCGCAGGCTCGAACTCGGAGTGGTTGCTTGTATCGGGGCCATGTTGCTTCTTCATGATTACTGGCAGTGGGTCCATTGTACGTGTCTTCTCTTCTCTTGTTGTTCTATCAAGTGGATGTGGATGTGGATGTGGATATGGACGTGCACGTGCTTTGCATGAAATTTTATTTTTCGACTGGTTATTTCATAACCATTTTGATTCCTTTGTTCATGCACAGTATCATTATGACAAGGAATGTAAATTTGAATTTCATTTTGGTGCCGAAATTCAATTTGGTGTCACAATGTAGCCTAATGCTTGTTGCTCTCCTATTCTATAAAGGAGATTTCACGGCTCATTGTGAAGGGACAAAAATTTTGCAATCCGATGCTTGGAAGTTATACAGTCCTCTTTATTGTTCAAGTGTTATGAACATTTTGTTTCAGGAAGTCATCCTGGGGTTAGGTTTATGTATAGATTAGTGTGATATGCTTTTTTAATTACTTATATCAAAAGAAATCTATAAAATTAAGATGGTTTACTCTCCTGGGTGTGTGCCATGGATTATGAATAGCTTTATCAAAGATTCATCTGTTCAGTTTCAATAGTTAATTGAAAATGTGATTCATTTTCTTGCTTTAACTCAAAGAGTTAATCAAATGCTTGAAAAATAAGTTACATGTTCACGGTTGTATATACTCAGGATGCTTGAAGAAGTACTATCTTAATATGATAAAATATCTCATGATAGTAATGCTATATGAGATGGGTTCATCATATCAGGATTTTGTTCTGTATGACTCCGTTTCCTTATGGATGCATGAAGCACTAGATAATTTTTGTGATTTTATTAGTTCAAGACTATAGGTTCTAAGCAAGGATATCCAAATACTGAACACAAAACACTTGAATACAACCTTGTCCTCCTCAGGGAGGTATTGTAACAAATAAGTGGGTCAGTTTCGTTGCTCTTTGGTACCGGTAGTCATTCTCTGGTCTACCAAAACCTTGAGATGATCACTATCCCTTTGAGTGTGTAGGAATTGTAATCTGTACATAGGAAGTGTTCTTACCAATCATGAGACATTCATGTGAACATGTTTAGGTTTACCCACCTTGGTCCTATAGAGCCAAAAGTGTAGGAGAAGTCAGTTCTTTATTGACTCTCGTTAGTTGGCCATTAGTGGTTGTAGTTGTCCTCAATAGGGGTTGGCTACCTCTTAGATATCTGCAACCTCTACATGGATTGTATTTTAAACACCAACACAACCTTCACCAAAATCCTTATTGGTTTCCTTAATATGGGAGATTTGGAACAAGGTATAGACATCCATCAAAGCATAATATGAAGATGATTTTTTTCAAATGTTGTGGTTGTAGATGCCCTTTTAAAATTTATACAGAATGTGGAAGGATAGAAAAATCTTGTGAACTATTTGACAAAATGTCTCAAAGAATTGTAATCTCTCAATTTATTTTAGTGTCTATTTTGTTATACCCCATGTCCCAAATTGGGTATAACACAATAGACACTAAAACAAATTGATAGATTGTTATGAGGGCAGTGATGAGACTTTTCTAATTAGAGTGTATTCCATGAGATTACAATTATTCGAGGCATTGTGTCAAATAGTTCATGAGCTTTGTCTATCCTCCCACATTTTGCATAGATTTCAAAAGGGCATCTACAACCACAAGATTTGAGAAAATTCATCTTCATATTATGTTTTCCTTATGATTGGTTGACTCTTATACTAAATTAATATGTTCAATTTATGTTTCCTACTTGATCTAACTATCCACAAATGGCAATTTAACAGTGGAAAGATATGATCCTACTTTGGTATAAATTGTATATGCAATATCAAGGTATGAATTAATATGTTCAATTAAGAGATGTTAAATGAAATGAATAAAAATAATGTAATGTAAATAAGGGAGACCAGTGCCTTATTGGTTAAAACAGAGTCAAATGAAAGCCTTTAATGAATGGTTTCTATCTAGCAGGTCCTCTAATTGTTTGGCATATAACTATAAACATGCAAGAGTGTAAATGATAAACCCTAGTTGAGGAAGAATATCAAATCTAATAATCTGATTCTTCTTAATGATCCAAATAGCATTCCTAGATTACTCTAATTTATTGAAAGGAATTTTAATTCTTCTTTAAAGAATCCAATAAACCAAATCACACAAAAACAACAAATGTGTACTGATAAATAGAATATATACTTGATACTTCAATTTAAACAACCAAGAAACATCAGATTGGAGACAATCAAATAATCACAAGAATCCAACAAACAATTGATACCAAAATGAAGCCACTAAATCAACAGTCTTTCATTATCTCCTTCAAAGTTCATACATGCAACATAGTCTCCTTGAATGCCATCATTTCTAAAAATTTAATGCTTACAGCAGTCTATCCTATTCTAATTCTATCTTCTACCCCTTAAATTTATCCAACAATGGATACTTATACATTAGTTTGCAAAAGGACATGCCTTTTCAAAAAGGTTTAAAGCATAAAAGGTTTAACAAATCCACTATTAACTAATTTCTCTTGAGCCACAAATGGACTATAGACATATGCTCCGTATAATCCTGGCGCTCATGAGTGTCGGCATGTCCCAACGCATCATGGATCACAATCTCCATCATTATCATTTGCTCATTTTGCTCACATGTTGCATCCAATATCACATCTTTCGCAGTGGGTGTCTCCAGCATCCCTTGGAGTATTATTTCGCACTCACTTTTCCATGTAGTCGCTTCCTTCATTTTCCCTTTATCATCACATAACTTGGTGAATCTATCTTCAGTAGCCTCTGTCAATTCTTGCATATCCCTTTGTAACTCCACATAGAAATCCCTGTGCCTATCCATAATACAATTGGCATATTTTTCAATCTCTTCATTACTAGTAGTGTCCTCCTCCAATTCCTCAATTCTTTCTAGAATTCTGCTATCCACTCTCCTGTGTTCCTTTATTGCATCTACGTACTGTGAATGTTTTCCCCAGAGTTTATTTAACCAGGTGGTTAAAAAAACCTTCCTTCTTTTTATTATTACAGCAAATTCATCCATTCTCCCTTGAGAGTATGCAATTGACCCTTCCCAATGGTCTTTTTTCTGTGAACTCTCACCTTGAGTGAGCATCCTTTTTGGTTCTCTTACACCACCTACCAAGTATTTCAAGTGTTCATTCTCTCTCAACATCCTCTCATTATTGGTTTTGTACATCTCCCTTTCCCTTATCAATGCTTGGATTTGGGCTTTATTCAACTTGGCTATATTTATCCCAATATCAGCAGTCGCTACAGGATCAACCTCGCCAGCCTTCAGGGTCATGACATGTCCGAATGCCTTTTTAGTATCAATAACAATTGATTTCTTGTGAGGAGGATACAAGGCCCACATCATCAATGTTTCATCATTAGGATTGTATCTTGATCCTGTGTACACCTCCGTCACCTTCTCTATACTGAGCTTGTGGGTAGCATTGTTATATTTTAAGAAACTATCAAAAACTAATGCAGAATTCATATCCAAACCTAGAAAAATCATAACACCTACCTTTTCAAGTAGCTCCCTCCCCTTTTCAGGGGTCATGTCAATCATCTCTTTGTCCACTTCATCCTTTAATCTTTTTAACAGTTGATCCTCATTCCCTGGAGTGACATTGTTAACCTATCCCCTTATCTCTTTCCCTTTTTGCTTATATAAAAATGTTTTAAACTCCGAGGTCTTTATAAATTCATCATCTGATATGAAAGACCTATAGTCTTCATGTCTTGTATCTACATCCATGGTTTCCTCAATGTCTATTTCTCTGGCAACATAGGCATACTCCTGAGTCTTCATTCTTGAAACTTTCCCAGATGGGCTTTGTGGCCTATCTATTTCTGAAATCCCATCAATGGAGGATAACAACTCAGCATCCAACAACTCCTGATTATGTTTTTCAATCACAATTTCAGCTTCCTCTGCCTCCAAGTTTCTGATTATGTCATCAGATTTAAAGGGCACATGATGGTACCCTCTGAGATTTACTTTTTGTCTGGCAGAGTGGATATACCCTTCTGGATCAAAGTTCTTTCTCACTGGTGCTTTGCTCATGTTGTAGTGCAATAATTTGTCTAGAATCAGATCATAACTTTCCTTGGATAATATAGTAAAATCACTAAAACACAATGTACTGGGCACAAAAGCCTGTTTCCCATATGAACTTAAGTTCATAACACTGGAGTAATCCATTTGCCTAACAATTTCAAGGTATGCAATTCTATCTGGAATAGTTCTGAGCAGAATGAAAGGTGTATCCTCAAAGCCATAAACCCTAATCATTGTGGCATTCTCTAAGCAATACCAATCCCCCCAGTTGTGGTTAATTGGTCCATTGTAATCTCTAGGCCTAAGAAACCTTTTTACTTTTTTAGATAAAGAATAATCACAAGGATGGCTAAAACATCTATACAAGGGTTTCACAAAGAATTCTTCAAAATGTAAGAAATTTGAATTGGAAAACCTATTGTCCCAAACAGCAATCCATAATTAAACAGGCAATGGCCCACCTTCCTTGTTGGATTGTGAAATCCTTAGCTCCTGGGGCCATAAACCTAACTCTTGTCCAAAATACAACACTAAGTGCATCAGCAGTGAGTAATTTTTGAGATGGAGAATAGAAGCACCACTCTTTATCGCCATCAAACTTGCATCCAACTCCTTAAAAACATGTGCAGCATAGTCAAATGATCTGGAATTGTGGTACTGAATGTCTGCAAAAATCACCATGGGCACAACCGCCATATGCTTAGGTACCTCCATCCCTAATACCTATCCCACTGAGTAGTAAGTATATTTTAGGTAAGGTTCGAAGAGGTCTACATGAAAGGGTGGCCCCTCACTGTCTTCCATTGGAGTAGGTTTTCCATGACACCTAATCTATGCAGAGGTAACCTCCACCCTTTATAAATGGTGTCCATCCTTTTAAACTCACTATCGAGCTCTTCACTCACCACTTTGTCACTATATATTCCCTCCATTCTGAAAACCTCAGCAATTGCTTTCTCAGATACATGTATCAATGGATTCCCTGACAAATCACATATAGCTTTATTTTTCGAATCATAGTGTCCGGCCAGCAATTTCACCAGTTCAACGTTAATAAAAACATCAGGGCACACTAATTTCCCTAAATTGAGCCTCCATGGATTGCATACTAGCTCAAAGTGATTTCTCATGTGGTAATGGAAATTGAATAACTCATAGCCTCTAATCGGAGTCCAAACATCACTTATAAATTTGCATTTGTCATCCAATTTGTCAACTTTCTCTTTGAGCTATGCAAAACACCTAGCTTTAGGTCCAGAACCAAGTAACTAGTCTATGAGGTCTTGATTTAGCTTCCTTTCAGTACCTTTTGGTTGCAACTTAGTCTTTTTCTTTTTTTCTTTTGATTGGCTTCCCTCCCTAGGTTTTCTTCCCTTTAGTTTTCCTGAACCAGTGCCTTCCATAATTCAAATTTTTATGAATTCTGAGAGGACGACAAACTTACTGTAACTTCTTCCAAACTCAAGCCAGGTGAATGCCTTAATTGCTCTGCTGGTTCCCTTGCTCTCCTTCGCTTTGAATTCTATGAGACAATGATTTCAATTGATCATACCTTGATATGCAAAATCTCCTACGCTTTGTGGTGCCATTAATGTCTTTTACTGATCGAGACATGAATGCTGCTTTTTTTTTTTGAAATTCTTGTTGCCACATCAGGGTTCAACAATCACCCACCCACCAAGACATCTTGCAGTTTCCACGACATCACAAGTCTCCCCGATAGTTTCTTTTCTTTTGATTTTATATCGCCATGACTTTCACCGAAACAACTATCGCTCAGACTTCATGAATCGGGCCAATGGTTCTTTGTCTTACTCCGAAAGTACTTTGTCTCACTGAGATGTTCACTTTATCGAGTATGTCTCCGAGACCAAGCAATTTGTTTTGGTGACAAAATAATACTCGCTATGATGTCTCTTAGATCTCCCCGTGGTGACATGTCTCACCAATACGCTTTTTCTTTGGTGAGACCATGTGCATTGTCTTCTTGACACCCTTTATCTTCATATGCTCAGTTCTGTCGGTGTAACCCGAGGGGTCAGTACAACTTTCTGAATTCTCACCAGCATCATTTGTCTCACTGAGTGAGTCCTCCCCTTGCTTTATTAGCAAGACTAATAACGCTACAGGCAGTTTTTTAAAATCTCTCTCCAATGACCAAAGTCTCTCCGATAGACTTTACGTTACTCCAATCAGCAAAAGGTAATTTAGCTCGATGTGACCTTACATCATCTCGTCGATACTTTTTGTCTTGCCGATAAGATATAGAAACCCGCATTCTCTCTATGTATAACTTGATCGGTGTGACCCTTGCTATGTCTTGCCGATACATTTAGGATATGTATATTATCATCGATGAGACCTGCATCAACTTATGCCAATATTTTCATATGTAAAGATTTTAATGTCAGATGAAGTTTATGGGGCATTATGGCACAATTTTAAATCGGATTTTGGTAAAATATGCTATGTGAGGATATTTTTGTTTGCATTATGAATCTTTTTTCAGAGACTAATAATCATGAAGAAATAATGAATTTTTCAAAATTTGACAGTTCCAACAACATGAAGGTTTGATGCTTCATGATAGTACTAGCATTTCAGTTATAATGATATATTTAGAGCTCATGGCTCTCCTTTGTATAAACATATCACAATTTTGAATAATATAATCAAGGGTTATGGTGTTCATCTCACTGTTATCATGGTGTGTATGATTTCCATTTTTGCTTTAATTCAAAGAGTAAATTAAAATGCTTGGATGGAGTCATAGATGGATATGTTTGTAAAGGGATTTCATAAGAAGTATTGAGTTAGGATAGAAATTGACACTGTTGTAATGCAATATTGTTAGAGATCTTATATGTTATGTGTTTGAACCTGTTATGGAAATCTAAATATTTGTGAATTAATTCGACTCCCCAATAGTATATGGCACTGGCCTAAATTGTATGTGTTTGTAAGGTTCTGTGTCTATTTGTCTTAGCTTAGAGCTTGCTACCAAATTGCAAATTAAATGACTATCTTATGTGGTGAAATGTCATTGTAATCATCTCATGCTCGAAGTAGTTGATACTATTGATGCTTTTCTATTATTTAAATTGATATATCAAGCATATATATATATATATTCAGTTTACTAATACACATTTGATGTATTTGTGTGATGTGATTATTTGGCTCTTTCAAGTAAATATTAAACCCTCCTAGTCAATCATAGTAACTAAAGAGTATTAATTGTATCAATAAGAAGAATCACATAACTAGGATTGTCATTCTATCTGAAGTAGAGTTTGTCAGTCATTTACTTGAACATTTATACAAGTTATAAACTACATCTGTGTGCCAAGCACTTTGAATTATTGCCATCATAGATTACACTTTTATAGATCTTCATTAGACTCCATACACCCAACAAGGCAGTGGTCTCACGTTTTCATCTTTTGGTTTATCCATTTTATATTTTACATGTGTTAAATGAACATATTCTAATATAATTCAAATATAATTAAAATTAAAAACATCATAAATTAATTATGTAACCACATAAGTCAAATATAATTCTTTCAAGAAATTAATATCAAATAGACAATACAAATTAATTTCATTGATCTTCTTCTTCATCCAACTCTTTGTCTATTTCATTCGATCCAGATTCAACATTGTAAGGATTGGTCGTATCATCATCATTGTCATTGATATCAGTTTCGATAATGTCATCATCCACACAGATATCATCTTCATGAACATTAACTCCTACATCATCATGATCTAGTTCCTCCTTTTTGACATCTTCATCAGGCACATCATCAACTAACTGTTGATCCTGATCATCATCTACATCATCTTTTATTTCTTCAGTATCTTCTTCTTCCACCACATTATACTTTATCGGCCTTCCTCTTGGATCATGTCTAACAACATATGACCAACCCGCTTTACCTGGAACCTTTGAGTAAAATACCTGCTCACATTGGCTTGGAAGAACATAGGGCTCATTTCTAGCTCACTCAAAATACCTTGTATTAACCATGGTAAATCCATTATCATGTTCAATAACAGTTCTCTCAGGATCATTTTCATTCAATCGTAGCCTATACCATAGGATGACGAACAAAAATAATTTGAACGACTTAAAGTCACACTCAAATATATCATTCAAAATCCCATAGTATTGATTTTCTGAGACTTCTGGATGTATGTCACTTCTAGATGAAACATTAGTCACCTGGAAGACTACAGTTATCCCAGAATCACAAGTTTTCTTCGTGTCATCCAACTTTTTGATTCAAAATTTACGACCATTGCACCACATAGCCTTGTGGTGTTTCACCTACAATATGTCAAACATGCCAAACTTATTGCAATATTGTCAATTGATAAACATATTTATTCTTGGCCGAATGTATGCAAAGAAAAACATCTCAACATATATATACATCAATATAATTGAAAATAATTAAATAATATGGGTGATTAATATATTTATATATGCCTGTTTATCTCTTAAACCATATGCTAAATCAATTTCCTTGGTGTAACATTGGAATCTCCATTACGATGAGCTTCTTTAACCAATGAAGCCACACCTTCCCATATTAATGCGCAACTAGATTGTTGACATCGTTCAATCCATACCATCATCCAATCAAGATTGTTTGCGATGTACAAATGTAGTGCATCCCACTCTTGACCAATTGTATCAAAAAAAAATAAAATTCACAAACAACGTATAATTAGTTAATTACCATGGTATACGACCTTAATTTATAAGTACAATATACATAAAAACCAAATGTAAAATGTATTCTAATTAATCTCTGGTGCAGGAGCACACCTAGGCTAACCTCCATAGTTAGGATATTTTGGGCTTGTATTTGACATTAGCTAGGTCAGAGTAATTGCATGTTTGTTTTGGACCTTAGAAGGTCATTTTTGTGGCTAGGTGAGTTAGTCATTAGGACTAAGGTCACCAAAGTTAGTCATTGTTAATAGTTTTTACATTGCTTAGCCTTAGTAGCTTAAGTTGGGATTTGAGTCTTAAATGTGTTCTAAACACATGAATGATGTTAGAAATATGCCATGAGGCCTTTAATGGTGTTGGTTACTCGAAATATAGGAGATAGAGGTCCTAAGAGTTAGGAAGGTGGCATAATGATAGAGTACTTGCCAAATGTTGTTACAAAATTGTCATGACAATAGTTGCCATTATGGCAAATGTTGCATGCAACTCGGTTACATAGGATCCCCTAAAGGATAGGAGTGGGGGATTGACCAACATATCCTACAAACATAGTGAATGGCATCTAATATGAAGCAGGCTCGAATTCAAGAAAGAGGGAGATTGTAATCAAGTTTTTGGAATAAAAGATAGTTCTGCAATTTTTGTTTTTATGTCAACTTCGAGTGTTATTGAGTGATAGTGATACTAAGTGAATTGGATGTTTTGATTTAGTGTTAGAGTCGTGTTCATGGGATAGTATTAAACTTTTTTCATTCTGCAAGTTGGTGCAGGAGCACCTAGGCTAACCTCTATGTTTTGTCATTTTGGCTTGTATCTAACCTTAGCCAAGTTAGAATGTTTGAACATATTTTTTTTTGACCTTAGATGGTCTTGCTTTTGTTTGGGCTAGGTGACCTTAGTCCTTAGGACTAAGGTCACACTATTTTTCCATTTTTAGTAAGTTAGTTTTCTTAATGTTTATTGTCTAGGGGAGTACAGTCTTTAAGTTGTCCAAATGCTTAAAGAGGTTGTAATGATGCCTTAAGGCTAGTTAATGAGTTGGTTCCTCAAATTCTTGAGGGAATGGTGGTCCTAAGAAATAGGCTAAAGGCATGAAGGAAGATGCCAAATGGAGAAGGTAGTTTGCATTGGTGGTTGCATGCAATCCGGTTACCCTTGGATTCCCTTGGGAATAGGAAGTGGAGGAATTCAACCAACTTGCCTAGAATCATGGAGTGGGCATCTATTATAACCCAAGGCTCGTATCTTTGAAGTGTTGGCAATTTTTAAAATGAGTTAGTAGTTTTGTAATGAAGCTTTTATGAATGAGAAAAAAAATATTGAAAATTCTATGTTTTTGTGATATACCGAGCAATCTTGAGTGAGTGTGCCACTTGAGGGATCGAATGCATTGAGTTCATGTTAGTTTTGTGTTGATAGCATAGTTTTAAGTCTTTTCCATTTGTTATTAATCAGGCTAGTTTAGGTTAGATTTAGTGTTAGTTGAGTCATTTTTATGGTAGAGCTCTTGCTGGTCCTGTCCTGACTAGTTTGTGCTCTCATGGCTCCCCCATGATCTCTAACCTTGGGAAACACCTAAGGGTGTAATGGTAAGGGAGTCAGTAGTGTGTATAGTAGTTAGTGTTAGGAAGCATGACAGAGATTGGAGGAGCTTCTCTTAGCAACTGATCTCTAGGCGAGTAGGTGGAGCCTGGTTAGAGAGCTAGAGGAGAAGTATTAAGGTTACTTGTAGGGAAATACCATACAGTACGGTTCTAGATGGGTTAGGGATAGGTCTTGATATGATAGGAGGTTAGAGATCTCATGAAGTCATTAGAGTAATGTTTGAGTAGGAAAACAGTGAATTCCTAGGAATTAGGCCTACAAACCCTACATACCCTAGGTTATAGGAATCCCCTGTACGGACACTGTCAAGCCAAAAGAATCATTGGGTGATTTAAAACTCTTAAAAGGGTACTAGAATATGTCTTGAGGTTAGTAAGGTATTTGGAAGAATTTTACAAACAATAGCAAAAGAGGACTGGTAAAGATTACTAGAATTAGACCTAAATTGAGGTCTTCCATTGATGCAATCTTGAAACTGACCAAAACAAGGCTCATGAACCTACTGAAATGGTTCTAATTGGAAATTTTATGAAGGTCCTGACAAGCACAGACACCCCTGCAAGGAAGAGAAAGGAAGAATGAGTTTGAAGTGAAGATGGCACTGAGAATTCTCTAAGTGAAGAAGGAAAGTGAGCAGGAATTTGAACTTATGAAATGTTGTCTGACCTCCAAGGTGAAGCACAAAGGGAGAGCTCTTAGAATAGGGCTAAGATTGGACTTAGTTGCCAATCAGGACCAAGAGGAGTAGGTTCCTAGGAGAGACTAGCTAGGTCTTTCAACAAGGTGCAAGCAAATCGAGGAGCTCATACATCACAAGTAAGTTGATTTAAGTTGTTTTAGTGTCTTGAATAGATAGGTTAAGGTTTAAGGGTTTTACTGGTCATGTCCTGACCAGCTTGCATTTTTATGGCTCCCCCATGAAATCTAGTCACAAGATTTTCCTGAGGGTAGATGGATGTGTTAGGGGAGCCATTGGTCTATACATATGTAGAGTTAGGAGTCATGGAGAGTGGAACAACTGTGTTTAATGTCAAGTCCTAAGTGAGCTTAGAGTGCCTAGTTAGAGGTTTGACAGTAATGAATTGAAGAATTTTGGTAGGGGATTGAGGTACAGTACGAAACAAGTATAGTTCCAAGTAGGGTATAGACATATCCTAACATGCTAGAAGGATTAAGGTTCTATCAATCCATTTGACTGAGGTTTGAGCAAGAAAACTAGTGAGGTCCTACAAACTAGGCCTAATAGCCCTATTTAACCTAGATAATAGGAAACCAGTGTATGGAGGACTTAGGAGTATAGAATCTTTTGAATCCTTCAGAAAATCCAAAAGGGTATTCAAATGTGGAATTGGTTTTTTAAGTTGTTTGGAAAGTTTGGGCAGGAACGAAGTAAAGGTCTCTGTCAAGGGCTATAAGAAATAGGCCTCCTCAAGACCAATTCTTGAAACCGGTAGGAAAGGAGTTTGGAGATCCTCCAATATGGATCTAGTTGGAAGTACATGGCATGTTTCCAATGTGTTTGGAACCCCTTTAATCAATTCAATTTTTGTGTGATGTTGGCACTTAAAGTCTTCTAAGTGTAGGAGAGAGTTTACACATAACAAAGTGGTGTTAGTCCTTCAAGGTGAAGCACAAGGTGTGAGACTCTTGGAGAGGAGTTGGATTAGGACTTAGTTAATCATCTAAGCCTAACAAGGACCTAAAAAATATTAGGTTCCCAGAAGAAGACAAGGAAAGGTCTTCTTAGCTAGTTGTGCAAGAAAGCCTTGGAACACTTACACCAATCTCCATGACCATCTTATAATTACCTGACACTTTCCTCAATCTACCTTTCCCCATCAAGTACTCCCCTTCGAATTTGTTAATGGAGTTGGGATCCCAAATGCGATCTACATGGATCTTTGCTGCAAACTTAGGAAGATATTCAGTAATGTACACCATGGTCTGGTATACCATGTATCCCTCCACCATAGAACCCTCGGATGTGCTCTCTGTCTAACCAAAGCCTTCAAAAATTTCAAGTGCCTCTCAACCATCCACATTGACCTTGTGTGTACAGGTCCACACAATTCAATCTCCTCAACTTGGTGTATGAGGTAGTGTTCTTGTGCATTGAAAAATGTCGAAGGTAGACACTTTTGCATTTCACACATTAGACGAGGAATTCTTCTCTTCCAATAATTTATATCTTCTTTATGGATTGCTTTAGATGACAACCATCTACAAGTGATTCAAGGCACAAATATATTAATGAGATTTAACAAAAATATACAATGAATTGAACAAATATCACTACTTACCTCATGTATTTTCCAAGATCATATATAACTTGCTTGAAATTGTTGTCAAAGTTGTCTGAGAGAGATAGAGGTAGAACGTACTACAACAATTATAAAATGATCTTTTCATTAATATTTTTCCAAAAGTAGTAAACATAATACACTGAAAAGTACATGCAGTATACAAATATATATATAATATACCAGAATAATTACCTTAATGAAGGTATGCCAATCATGCGTTTTCATCCCTGACCCAAATTCACCTTTCTTTGTTATGATATTGTTTATGTTGGCAGCAAATCCTATGGGAAATTGAATTTTTTGTATGACTTGTTTTATAGCATTGCTTTGCTACTCTGTTAGTAACCAAGGAAGGGCACTTATATTAATTTGGTCTTCATCGCTATTTAATTGAATGACATTTTTCATTGCATGACTAGTTTCCTGAATGTCACTACAAATTTTGACAATTTTTTCTTTGTCATGCCTTCCATCCAATATTTTCCATAACATTTTTGTCATATTCTTTCCGATATGCATTGTATCAAACAAATGCACAATTTGTAGCTACTCATAGTAGGGCAACCTACTAAATTGTCTGGGATAACTTTTTAGTCCCTGTAGAAGCTGACCATTAATGCCTTGATGACCTTCATGAAGCATAAAAGTTAAACAAATTAACAACGACAATCATTGTTAATTATAGCATGATCACAAAATAAAAATAAAAATTCAAAACATATCATAAATGATAGATAAACAATTTGATCCGATTTATAACCTTGATGATTAATTCTATTATATTCCAACATCCATAGGTGAGGTGTCATTCTTCGTGGTTTTGATGTAGTCTCTTCTTTCCCATTAAAAATATGTTTTTCAGTAGTTCGATACTTATGATTTATGTGGAGGAAGTGCCTATACTCATCAAACACCTACTTTCCTAAACTTGTTGAACGACGAGATTTCATCTTTGGACCACAAATTGGACATGCAAATTTTTCCTTTGTTTGAAGACCTGCAAATCATATATAATTGGATTAAATATGTCAATTTTTATAATTATATATAATGAATAGATTATTTCAAAAACATGCATGATATCTAATTCATTAAATTAAATATAGTTAAAATCATGCAGTCGAACGTTATAACATACCATAAAAATGTGTTAGCCCTAGGGCATCATGAATTGTCCATACAAGCATTGCATGGAATTGAAATTGTCTTTGTCCTATTGGTCTAGATATGTCATACATAGTGACGCCATTCCATAACTTTAGTAACTCGTCGATAAGAGGCTTGATATATGCATTCATATCTTTAACTTGGTACTTACCTAGTTGAATGAACATAAACATTACATAATTATTATAACTATTTTACTGTAATATATATAAATTCATGTACATGACTATTAAATGAAAAAACATATAAGTCATTATGCAACAAATAAGACAAATGAGATGCTACTATATTAAAGAAAATTGATGTAAAGAAATACCTGGAACAATCATTGCCAACATTATGTGCTCCCTCTTTATTGACATCCACGGAGGAATGTTATTGTTGATAACAAAAATAGGCCACACTGAGTAAATAGATCTCAGCTCTCCAAATGGATTGACACCGTCCGCTGCCAATGAAAGTCTGAGATTACGAGGTTCTTCTTTAAAGTGTGGCCATTTTTCCTCCATGTCCCTAAATGCAGAACCATCTGTAGGCATTCGAAGAATCTCATCTCCACTTCTATTATGTGCATGGTAATCCATAAATTGCGCTAAGCTTTCGCACCTAAATAATTGTTGCATATGTGGAATAATGAGAATATAACGAAGAACCTTGCGAGGCACCTTTTTTGTTAGTTGATCTGTTCGATATCTACTGATATGACATTTTGGGCATTCTATTGTAAATTCATGTTGTTTATGATGTATAATATGATCATTGGGACATGCATCTATTGCTTGAAAATCCATTCCAAATCTTTCATAATGCCAGATAAATCTCGGTATGAGCGAGGTAAAATAATTGATGGTGGTAAAAGAAATTCACCAATCAATCTACAACAAAAATAAACTTCTTAATATAAAGAATATTAAAGGTACATACTTCATCCTTTATTTACTAGCGATGAACTAACAACAATTAAAATAGATGAAAAAAAATGACATATATGACATACCTTAACATCCGTGAGATTTCTATGTTGGATAAACCATTCATAACCTTCAAGTTCACCAGCAACAATACAACAGAGAGAAGAGTTGTTTGGGAGCCTTCATAAAGCGGCTCGTATGCGTTCTCAAGTATAGGTAAATTATGAACATCATCAAAGTCATCTCGATCAACATGATCAGATGTGCCACTACATGTGTCATGGATCAATGTATTTGTACCATCATCTTCAATTGTGTTTTCTAGTGCATGATCATCTTCTTCCATAGGATCATTAACTTCATCTTCGATATTCACAGCTCCATGTTCCTCTGCTTGCAAAACCACATTCTCTGGGCCGTGATAATTCATATCGTGTGCCCTAGGGCGCCCCACCTTTATAATAATGACAAACACAAATAAACCATGATCATGATCAAGTGATTTTTTATATATATATCAAATGTTAAAATGATATAAACATTTACAAATTCAATCAATATAAACACATATAATGAACAACTTACCAATGGATGATAATCATGCTCTCCTTTAATGTGACCATGTTGCCTACAATGTTTCTCAGCTGTTGTGATTAAAAGTCTTCTCATCTTTAAGCCCTTGCAATTATTGCAAGGACAATAACATTTCCCATCACCCTTTCTTTTCAATATAGCCCACAATCTAGCAACTGTCTCTTCATTTTGTTCTAGACTAATATTATCTAACATGATTTTTCTTTACCAAGCTTGAATATTTAGATCTTCAAAAAATATCAAACTCACACGCACTCCAATAATTTTTAATCGTGCATAGGTAACAAAATATAATAATTATGATATTTTACACCAAAAAAATCGGCATGCAACCACCCCTGCAAAAGAGAAGATAGTCTGAAGTTAATGACCCCAAAAAACACTTTCAAATGCTAATTCCAGAAATTATTAAATTCTGATTTTACAATGATTTCCAACTATTATACTCCTAAAATCAGAATATTGAACTTGCACAACAAAATCTGGAAATGAAATTCTCAAAATGCAGCTAATAGGCCTCAACAATTAAGGCCTACTCAAGACTTTGTGAAGTCACTGCAAGGTTTCCAGGCCTTACTTGATGATTTGAGCAAGAGGATTAAAGAGTTGGTAAAGAGTTTTGATGACTGGAGTGGCACATCTTTACCAGATATTGTAGATGCCTAAGGAAATGTTAGATCACTGCAGCAATGGCAGGACAGGGTAGATGAAATCATTAACACTAGCACATTTTTGGAATCTTTTGAAAGGGAGGTGAATCAAGTAGCAATAAAGTATACAACTTACAGTGCAAAGGTAAATTAGGTGGTAAATTTTAATTGGCCAACGGTTGAGGAATATCAATGATGGGTAGAAAAGTACTTAACTGAACAAGAATAGGACAAAGTCTACAACCGGTAGTTAACAACTCAGCGGTTATGGTTATAACAAATTTTGGCTATGTCTTGGTGGCAGTTTTGGTGCAAGTTTTCAAAGTTTGAAAAAATGCAACAGTTATTCTCCAATGGATGGGATGAACAAGAAGATTCTCCAGAGACTCTGCTGTTGTAACCAATTTTTGAAATGTCATAAGGTGGTCCAAGTGACTAGTGATAGGTGTATTTCTGGTCTGATGCTTGTTGCTCCTTTATTTTCCCTATAAGAAGGATTTCAGGACCAAAAATATGGCCGGCTAGCAAGTTAGATATCTTTAGGTCAATTCTAACTGAAGTTGCAAAGCGAATTTGTAAAGAGCCTGATATTATAGTGAAGACACTATTCTTAGGTTCGGTGATGTGAGTGTTCCAAGGCTTGCATGCACTGCAACTAAAAGACCCAGCTTGTCTCTTCTAGGAACCTAGTCTCCTCTAGGTCCTAATTGGCTTAGATGATTAACTAAGTCCAATTCTAACTCTTCTCTAAGAGTTCTATCCTTTGTGCTTCACCTTGGAGGACTAACACCATTTGACAAGTTCAATTTCTCTTCCTCACTTAGAAAGTTCTAAGTGCTAACTTCTCACAAACATCATTCTTCATTGCAGGGGTTCCCATCCTATTGAAAACATTCATAACCTTGCATATTTGAACCATTTTAGAAGGTTCTTCAACCCTATCCTTACCGGGTTCAAGGTTTCACCATTTGAGACCTTAAACAGGCCTATTCCTTGTAGCCTTTACCAGTCCTATTTTGTCAATTCTTGCTAAATTTTTCCAAAGACCCTACAAAACTAAAGGTAGATTTGGATACTCATTTGGAAGTTTTAAAAGGTTCAATGGGGCTTAGGGCCTGACAACCTCTGTACACTAGTTTCCTACAACTTAGGACAATAGGGCTAAAAGGCCTAATTTCTAGGACTGACTGTAATCTTGCTTGGAACCTACTCAAACCATAAACTAAATGATTGACATGACCTTAGTTCACCTAGTATGATGAGCTATGATGAAACCCTACTTGAACCTATACCTATTCCCTACAGTACCTCTTTACCCTGCAAGAAATCTTCAAAGACATTCCTAGACCTCTAACCGGGCTTTGTCTACTCGCCTAGAGACTAGTGATAAAAAGAGCTCTCCACTCTTTCATGCTTCCTAATCCTAAATCTATATACATTAATGACTCCCCTAACATTTCCACCTATCCTTAGGTGTTTCCCAAGGCTAGATTTCATGGGGGAGCCATGAAAGCACCGACTCGTCAAGATTGGACTAGTAAGAACTTAAAACCAAAACAATTTGCCTAACACCAAATATCCAACTCTAAACAACTTGCTTATCAAATGAAAAAGACTAAGATAATCCTATAGAACACTAAACAAATACTAAACTCAGTCTCTCAATCCATTAAGCATCTCTATCATCAAAAAAGTTCAGGTTGTTCTTGAAAACACTGTTGCAGAGCTCTTTATTTTACTTTCAAAAACTAATTACCAATTACATTATGTCATGACATTCGAGTCTTGGGTCATAATAGATGCCATCCCCATGATTCTAGGGCCTGTTGGCTGATCTCCCACTTCCTATTCTCAAGGGAACCCAAAGGTAACCGAGTTGCATGCCCATGCGAACTTCTTTACAACATTTGGCATCTTTCTGTATGCCTTGATCCTATTTCTTAGGACCACTATTCCCTCTAGATTCTGAGGAACCAACTCATTTAATGGCCTTAAGGCATCTTTACAACAACCACTAAGTGTTTAGAACATCTTTAAAACTCTAATCTCCCATAGATAACTAACATTAAGAAAACTTAAATTACTAACACTAGCTATTTGTGTGACCTTAGTCCTAATGACTAACTCACCTAGCCCATAAAAGCAATGGTCTTCTAAAGTCTGAAAACAAACTAACATCCTAACTTGGCTAGAGTTAAGTACAAACCAAAATAACAAACATGGAGGTTAGCCTAGGTGTGCTCCTGCACCATTTGGTGTCATTTTGTTGTAGGTTTTAGTTTCATGGGTACTTAATTTTCAAGATAGTACTAGCATCTGAATGAAAATTACTCATTTCAAGGTCATGTATATCCATTGTATGAATATATTATTATCTTGAATAAAATGATCAAGGGTTATTCTGTTCATCTCACTGTTATGGTGTGTGATTCTCATTTTGGCTTTAATTCAAGGAATTAATTAAAATTCTTGAGTGAGGTTATAGATGACTATGTTCATATAAGGATTTGATAAGTACTATTGGGCTAGAATCGATGGTATTGTAAGGTAGTATTATCTGAGATTTTATATGCTATGTGTCTAGAAGATAAACTTGGTTACAGTAAAAAAACAACCAAAACCTTTGATATTATCTAGCTATGGCTCCCAAAACTATTGCAAATTGATCATTAGGGTTAAAATTGAAACCTTGCAAATATAATCTTTGTCCAAATCCATCAAGAATTTTCCATAAGTTATAAACAATTCCCTTATAAAGAATTTCTGAAGCCAGGTCTAAAATCTGGAAATGAAATTCTAAAAATGCATAAGACTATAAATGAAATCTGATGAGATGTTGCTTTCAAATATGATTTTCAAACCTAGAAGTACAAATCTGACTTCACAAATGAATTCTGGAAAAAGACAATGACTTCCCTCAACTTGGCGATATCTTCTTGAGTTTCTTATGATTTTCCCCAAGAAAACCGTCGAGCAAAACATTGTCACAATAAATAGTCGAGCTCATTTCAATTTATGCCTGCCACAATTTAACTTTGTAGGACCACCCCAATTTTGGTGAAATATCTTCGTTGAAACGTACACAAAACAATGGCTTGTCGAAATTCCGACGAACATCGGGGTAAATTTTTTTTTTAAAATGGAAATTCGCACAAGTGCCCGACGATACATCTGATTATATAGCTTTCGTCAGAAGGTTTCGTCAGAAATTGGGGTCAAATGAGTTAGTGCCACATGAAATAGGACTAGATTCCAACAACCCCACATGTCTTACCAAAAAACTACAAATCAAAGGGTAGGTGGAAATAGTTTCCTTTGATTTGAAAAATCTTATGCTAAGGATTGATACTCCTAAGATAAGAGAAAGTCTAAGGTTTTTCCATCTATCAAAATGGATGCATCAAGAGAGATATTGTGCATGTTGAAGGTCCAATTGTAGCCAAGGATAAAAAAGAGACAACTCCGACATAATACCAAATATCAACCATCAATCTAGGGTATTCAATCAAAGAGAAGGAGATAATAAAATTGAAATCCAATTTCAATGTTGTTGTGGAAAGAATACACAAAGATAAGAAGAAGAAACAATAATTAAAGAAATTTTTTTCCAAATTACATGGATACCTTAAGCATCTCATAGGTCCACTATAATTCGTAGAACAACTTCCCATTATCCATGTTCTTCTTTTGAGGGATGAACTCTCCTTGTTAGACAAGATGAAACATATTGGCACCATAATAGAAGAATGGATTAAAATGGTGATTACAAGAGAAAAATAAAAAATCAATAATGTTATTGAGAAATAGGAAGAGGCCTTATAATGGAAAAATAAATTTTAGAAATTGATTGATTATTGTGAGGCTTAGCTAGATAAAAATCAAATTGAATTTCTTAAGCTCAAGGCAATAGAAATTATAAGTGATAAAATTCTATTAAGAGAAAATATTGTCACCAAGGAAAAAAATCCCTCATATCAAAACTTGGATTGAACACCTTATATGGGAGGATCAATTATTAAAAAATGAATTAGTGAAATGAAAGAACTAAAAAAACTACTATAGACCTTAAGATAAAGGAAATGGTATTCATTAAGAAGATGATAGAGACAAGATTCAATACCCATGAGGCAAAAGATGAATATTTTTCAATATCTAAAATCATAGAAATTTTTGATAATATGTATGATCAAGCAAGAAATTTTGATATTGTGGTAATGACTTGAGCAACCAATGTCATGGTAGTGATGAATAAGTATAAGAGAAAAAAGAGATAGAGCTGCAGGATATGATCAAATCTCCATGACTTAAGGTTCTTATAAGTATAGATAGAAATTCATGAGAGATTATTATAAACGTGATATGAACAAAGCTCTTATTTCTTATGGTGATCTTTCTAGGAGGAAAAACCTAAAGGGTGGAGAGTATATTATGGAATAAAACAATGAAGTGGAGACTTAAAGTTCTTATTCTATAATTTTTTTCCTTCCTATTGGTTTTATGGGATTTTGGCCACCTACCAGTTTTCTAGGATTCTTGCATCCAACTTCCTTCATGCTATGTGAATTTAACTTTAGTTAATACATGTTTATTTTTCAAAGATGATAATTCTAGAGAACATTTAGCTTTTCAAATTAAATATGTTGATTCTTTTTCTATATTCTCATTCCTTTTAAATTATAACTATTTATTATCTTGATAAGATTTGGACTATTGAGTTGAAACTACATTTGGTACATTGTTGTCCATAAATGGGCCATGGTTATTCTATTTTGAGGACTAGAAATTGTTGGTAACTTTAGATCTACTAATGAATAATTTTAATTAATTATTTTCCTTCAATGATTCCCTTCACATAGATCATTGATTTTTTTTCTATACTTACACGATTGTAACTATGTTTCCAATTGAGTCATGTCTATTGCAAATTTGTAAATTTCTTATCACTATTTTGAAATATTAAGGTATTGCACCATTTTTTGGGTGTATCTTGATCTATTTCTTAATTTGATGAGTTTCCTTTTAATATTTGCATAATTTATGTGTATTTGTAATTATAGAACTAGAAAATCATAAATTAGTTATGATTTCCACTTGCAAATAAAAAGTGTATTTGTGTAATGTTTCGAAGAAATTATTTTAAATACTTATATTATTTAATACATAAGTGCAATATGTATTGAACCTAGAGGTCTAATGCCCATTTGTACACACATGCACAATTGGACAAACGTAAAGACGCAAAGGTGCAAGGAAATTATGTAATAGAATATGAGCACATTGCCCAAGGAAAACATATTAAACAAGATATCAGTGTCATTATATACAATGTTGTAATGTAGAAACATGTTTATATTGATCCTACTAGACTTCCTAAGTGGAAGTGCTAATTCAATAACAACTTGATGCAACTAGAGCAACATATATTAATTGTAAAAATAAATAAATAATAAACCCCAAATTTAATTATACCATTTAACTAAGCATTTAACACTAATTAATTGCCTCTTTATCTTATTTTATAATTAAATTTAAAATGATTAAATATAAGTCATTTCATAATCAAATTTTAAATTGAAATAAATAAATTTTAATGATCATCTAATTAATTTTTTTATAATATAAATAACAACAATAATTAAATTAATTGAAATCAACATTTATTATAAAACATATATTGAAATCAATTAACTATTTTATACAAATGTTAAATATGATCGAGCTTCAGTTGGTGTTGAGAAGTTGGTAAAAATGGCATCCAGATCATTTCATCAGTGCACAAGGAGCTTGAAATATTTGAAAAGTTGGTTCAGCATTGATCAAACTTTTGAGAAGTTGGTAAAAATGGCATGCAGATCGATCATTGCAGATGAAAGATTTGCTAACATGATCCGCATGCCAACATGGGAGGGTTGCCTTGGTTATATTTTCTTGTCATGATATGTTGTTTGTCTTCAAGGAACTTTCGTATGTCACACTTAATCCATGTGATATTTGTGCACTTACAAAATAGTGGTGAGTGCATATGGAAAAAATATTATGTTTTCCATGTGTATGTATTTTATCACCTTAATTATCATACACATTAAAAAACTAATTTTTTTTCCAAGATTATTTGAATGCAGGGTTGGGTACAGGGTAATGTGGTGTTTTTCGGCATGCATGTGTTTGGGATATGATTGATGTTTTCTTAAAGACCATATTCCTTTCCATGCAATGGATAGGTAACTTGTGGCTAGAAATCTATAGATTTCCCATGTAGTGATTTGTTATAGTAATAATTTAGGGTATATGTAAAATGTAATGTGTTTTCCATGAGTACATTATCACCAATTTTTATATTCACTTTAAAAATTCATCAGATCTTGCCCAAATTTACCTAAAGCTACTGTTGGGTACCTATTAGTATGGAACTTGTGGGTGCAATTTTGGATGAGATATGATTTTTTTGGAACACAACTATCTACTAAGGGGGTGAATCATTAGATCAATTAAAACTTATTATTTTAACACTTTTAAAGAAAATTAAACAAACATACAAAGATCATGCAAACACACAAATGCACATAATATCAAATATACATGGAATACCTAATATGGGAAAAACCATGGTAAGAATAGTTGCAATGATATACAATCCTAATCCAACCTCACAATAGAACCTCATTGGTTACAAATTTTAAGGCCAAAATCCCTAAGAAGACACCAATCACCCATTTTAAGATCACCAACTCTAAGGAAGCACTCACTCCCTAACTAAGCATCCACTTAGCTTTCTAATGGCAGGTCAACCAATCAAATTTACAATGAAATTATGGATCAAAAACTCCTAATTATAATTGAGTCAATTGAATCCAACTCTATGTTAAATAGACCTATTCTACAACTACTCAAATTATTCTTTGCTTATTTGCAAGAATTCTCTCTATTGTTGCTATCTCAACAACTCATTTTTTTGCTATGCTCTTCTCCCCCTTTTCATCTATCTTCCACACCTTTTCTATTTTGAATGAAAAAGATAGATGATATATTTTGTGTTACAGTCTCAGTATCTTCTTGCTTCATTCACTTTCTCAGTATTCTCAACCATACGACACTTCCTTTTGATTGATTTATCTATTATTTTATTCACCAAAAAGCATTCTTTCAAACACACAAAATCTTAGACACAAATTCTTGTAAAAACTTATTCTTTTACCCCTTTTAAATTAGATTAAATAAATATGCAGAGATCATGTGCAAACACACAAATGCACATAATACTAGATATACATGGAAAACCCAATAGGGTAAAGACCATGGTAAGAATAGTTGCAAGGATCTACTATCCTGATTCATCCTTACAATAGAACCTCATTGGTTACAAATTTGAAGGGTACAAACCCAAAGAAAACACCAATCCACTGTTTTAAGAGCACCAACTCTAAGGAATCTCCCATTCCCTAACTAAGCACCCACTTATCTTTCTAATGGTAGGTCAACCAATCAAATTTACAATGAAATTGTGGAGAAAAAATCCTAATTACAATTGATTCAATTGAATCCAATTCTATGCTAAATAGACCTATTTTGCAACTACTCAAATTATGCTTTGCTTATTTGCAAGAATTCTCTCTATTGTTGATATCTCAACAACTCATTTCTTTTCTATTCTCTTCTCCCATTTTTCAACTATGTTCCACACCTTTTCTATTTTGAATGCAAACCATATATGATATTTTTTTGTTATAGTCTCGGTATCTTCTTGCTTCATTCACTTGCTTAGTATTCTCAACCATACTACACTTCTTTTTGATTGATTCATCTTATTATTTTCTTCACCAAAAAGCATTCTTACCTCAAACCATGCACCACAAACCTAATTCACTATATTTTCTATATTTAGCATACACCAAACCCTAGATTTGATTTTCTTTAAATGTAATTCCTTGCATGAAGAAGCCATATCTTATTTTTTTAACACCTTTTCCTTTGTCCCACCATCTTCACATCTCATCACCAATCAAGGCTTGCAAATGGAGCGATTACAACAATTAATTTCATAATTTATGTCAGTTTCCACCATCTGACTAATTCTTCTAACATTTTACACTACCTCTAGTTGTTGGAAGAATGTAGCTTTAAATTTTGGCCATTGATCTCCAACTTCGCTCCATAATATGATGGTTATCATTTGAAATCTCAACTTTAAAACATGACTGACAAATCAAACAAATTAATAATTAATCAATTAGGCTATTATAATTCTTGGGGCGAATTCAATGCCATAACAAATAGATACAAGATTAAAATCATGTTTTAAAGCATGTATCTTTGGTGAGAAGCTTAATACATAAGTATAAATTCTTTCTATTTCAAGATCATTAATACTCATTTTAACTATCACTATATGGATAGCCATATTAATTAATTATTTATAATAGAATAACTTTATGGATTAAGGATGGAAATATCTTGCTACAATTTTTGCATGTTGGTACAAAGAAGATCATCTAGTTTCTATAATAATCAACTTCCTTATTCTTGACACATATTGATCACCATTTATCTTTTCACAAAGTATCCTAACAAATTAAGTTTACTAAAGTGGATTAAAGCTACAAAATATAATCATTTACATGCATAGGTTTGTGCCTCAATTCTTAATGCAAATACCAATAATTTTATACCTATGGTTCCAATTTTACTAAAGTGGATTAACACATTACCCTTGGTACCTATTCTAAACCTTGAAGAAACCCCTAAGTTGGAAAAGCAGTTAGCTAGATTGTTACCCTATCGATAAATATGGGAGATACGACATCCTATAATTTTTATGGAGGATTATAATTTAATATTATGGGGCAAGAACTTATGACCTTGAAGGATTCATTAGTTCTTTGAGACAAAGAATCAACAAAGTAAAGTTCAACCACGCAGAGAATTATTATAGTATGCCTCCTAAATGTTGATGTAAGTGGAGATTTGTAAGGTGTTATACCTCCAATAATATGAGTTCTTTGCATATCAAATCAGAGATATTGTAGTTGAACACCAAGAACCTTGTTTTTCAATCTCTCCCCTTTGCAATGGTCCTTGTCATCAATCTTCATATAGGAGTATGTGAGTAAGTTAGGTAAAATATTATATACATATTAAAGGGAGAGAAGGAGAAATAAAGGAAAGTATAAAGGGTGAGAAAATAATAGAAAATAAGTTTTCACCCTTTTCCCTTGATATAAAAGGGGGAGAAGACATTGATAAGAGTTGATTCATGTTGCCTTTAATGACAAAGGGGGAGATTGTCATTGATGTATCTATTGGAAACATGAAAAATACTAGGTAATTTTCATCAAATCATCATCAATGTGGTATCTTGCTTACCCTTCTTTACAACCTAGTAGAGTTGATCACCCATCTAAGCATTATTAATATGGTACCAATTTTCATAAAGTATCCATGATTTTAAGCTTGTATATGCTTACCACATTTACAACTATTATAATTACTATATTTTATTGTTGGCTAACATATTAATGTTATACCTATTATCATTGTCTATGATGAAAATATTTATAGTCCAATGGTTTAGGATTGGGAATGACATGAAGATCCACCTACCTGGTGGTGATAGGTGTGTACAAAATTAATTCCATCGTAATTATTAATATAAGGAAGAGGTATTTGATCGTGTTTATCAAAACAATGTGGATATGAAAATAAATTAGTGACTTGATAAGGCTAGGAAACTTTGAAAAGTTCCTTAAAGAAGGTAAATTAGAGGATTTAATGGAATATTGATATTTTTTAGTATAATGGACCTATCCTACATGAAGAATAAAAAAACTCATCAAATAGTGTATATGGGATAGTTTTCATCCTTTGAACCCAAGATCATCACATGATAATATGATACATAGTATCCTTGTCTATGATGAAAATATTTATACAAATGGATTAGAATTGGGAATGATGAAGGTTCACCTACCTCATGGTAGTAGGTGTGTATAAAATTAGTACCATCATAATAATTAACATAAGGAAGAGGGGCTTGATTGTGTTTATCAAAAAAAAAGCCATGAAGATCAAATTAGTGACTTGATAAGGCTAGGAAACTTTGAAATTTTTCTTAAAGAAGGTACATGAGAGGATTTAATGGAATATTGATATCCATTAGTATCATGGAACTATTTATGTGAAGAAGAAATGCCTCAAAGAGTCTATATGGGATATATTTCATCCTTTTAACCCAAGGTCATCCCATGATAATGTTATACCTAGTATCCTTGTCTATGATGAAAATATTTATAGCAATGGTTTAGGATTGGGAATATTGTTATTAATTTACATCATGTGTTTAACCTTTGAATATTTTAGAGAGGAAAATACTAAGCTCATGAAAAAAAAAGATGAGTGTGAGGAAATTAAATGGATGGATACAAGGATTATTTTCTTGATCTTATAATTCTTGAGAATGAGGTAATAAAATATGCATATGAGGTACTACTTTTAGCATAGAGAACAAACTTGCATTGAGTGATGAAGTGTACTATATATTTTTCATGCTCCTATCTAATGTGGAGAAAATTTTGGATGTCAATTTTGAGAAGCTTTTTTATGTGAAATGCTTTCAAATATTTCATCCACTAGTTGTAAAAATGTGTGAATAGACCACTTAGGTAACTCATAATACTAGTTTAATAGAATTTCTTCTAGAATCTTGGGAAATATAATAGTTAGTAGAAAATTCTAAGGGATGAGTTCACAAATAAATATTTTATAGGCATTGATATAGTAATTTGGATCCCCTTCTCTCTTATATATTTTATATATTGAACCACAATTTAAAGCTTTTATATGAACCTGAAAAAAAAAGAAACACTATTAACATGTGTGGTCAATACTAAAAATTGGTCTCTTTTATGTACAAAAAATATAGTGGTCACATAATATTAGTTACTCTAGGAAATTCCTCATTTGAGATGAGAGAGAGAGTGCATGAGGAATTAAAACATGAAGGAATATTAATTGTTGCTTATAGGACGGGAAGATATAAATAATGAATGAATCATATCCTAGGGCTCCATGGGATCACTTTGGATCAATCTCTAGGTATAGATAGTAGAATTGGTGTATGAGCATATGGGTGAGCATGGAAGGATATTTACAAATTTTGGTGACCTTTAGGTTATACAATTGAATGGAAATTTTATCTTTTGGGTGTTGGGATAAGTAAAAATGGATGATTTTGGTGACCTTTAGGTTCTACAATTGAGTGGAAATTTTATCTTTTGGGTGTTGGGATGAGTAAAGATGGATAATTTTGGTGGTAATACTATTATAAAGGATATGTGAAACAATAATTTTCTTTAGGTACATGTTTATCATTCCTCATTCCTTGCAAGAAGGGGACAAAAAAGTGACCATATTCTATACATGTCATAGACCTTGTTAGATTTAAACCCTTTAAGGGATAGAGAGAAATTGAGACTATATTTGTAGGCTTTTCTATCTATTGCATAAGGTTTTAGGAATAGATTATAAGAAATTAGGATTTTATTAGGAATATTTTCCTAAACAATAGCTAGGTTGTTCACATTACAGTTTAGAGAGCTAAGAGGAAATCCAAAACATATTCCTTATAGTAACTATAGAGGGTGAATATTTACACTAGTTCCAGTAATAATCATAAATGTTAGGATGTGGGATGAAATCAAATAGTTTAGAGCAAGTGATAACAAGTTCCAAGTAGAGGTGCACCACAAAAATAGGGAATTTGGAAAAATGCGAGGTTCAAACTCTATCATCATAACTATTGGGTGAACTTAAAAGCTGTTTCTCAAAAGTAACCTTCTAGAAAAAAATGAGTTGTGCCAAATGAGGTGGAATAGTTAGAAAGGAATACCTCACATATTTTTTCAACTTGACCATTTACTAACTCTTAACTAAAAAAATGTGAGTAGGGTATAGTGTTACCTAATTTGGATAATTTCTCTTTAGGCTACATGATAGTGAAGGAGGCATATTATAGGTGAATATTTGGGATATATTTCTCCTTTTCAATAGGGGGAGTTAAGATTATGATTTTGACTTTTTTCTTCTTATCTTACCTTTTATTCTAAAACCATTTCTAGATACATAGTTAATAAGATGTTTAAATGATCCATTTATTTCCTAGGAATTATTAAAAGAGTCAAATAGCCTACATCTTAATGAAACCCTAAATTTTATTTTTAAAAAAATACACGAAAAATCTAATACCTATTAACCCCAAACCCTAAATCCTAAATATTAAAAATTTCAATAAAATCTTTAAGAACCTACCTAAAGCACTAATAACTAACAATGTGGGGGGAGGAGATCTATAAATTTGAGTTAGGATTATGTTGTAGAGGACTATTAAGAACCTTTATTTTCTATCGGTTTTCGTGAATGTTGAATTTCAATCGATTTAAGTATTGGGTAGGGTCACAATAGTGGGTACCCATTATGAAGAGTCGTCCAAAACCCACTCTTGTTGTGTATGCAAGTGAAAATGAGCTCGCATAGCTTTGAAAAATGCTTTATGAGTACTCTTATAAAATGGATATGCATTCATGGTTGGTAATTTTTTAGGCATAGGACCCCAAAGCATAATCGGTACCCATTCATTGTGGGTACGTTATTATGATTGGGGACCTATTTCTAAATGAGTATTTATTTTTTTCAATATTATTTTCAAGCTTGACGCTCCCACTAAAAGTGAGATTATTAGTATATAATTATCATTTTATAATAACCAAATTTATTTACTCTTGCTAAAGAATCATGTTCAAACATCGAGTAATAAAAAATGAAGTTTATGGATTATAATTCAAAGAAAAAATTTATATCATAATTTTTTCTCCAATTATATTAGATTGATTATCAATAATAGATATAATATGGCCAAGGATAATTGGATACGAATACTAGTACTCACAAAGGAATTATCTATGTAGTACAAATCAAAATTTCTAAATTTATATTAATGCTTTGTATGAAGGAAAGGAAAAGGAAAGGAAGGAACTACTATTAAGAGGGAGTGTGCATGAAAATGACACCTCTTAGTGGCTAATTTTGCATGCAATATCTAAGGCCACTTGTAAGCCTTACAAGCATTAATGAGACCAAAAGGAACATACAAGAGATACGATCATTGTATGCAATATGTATGATATTTTTTCAAGCTGTATTATATAATTCATTTGGACATATTGTAATTATTTTATCTATAGTATTCCGCTTGTAAATACTTATATTATTTAATACATAAGTGCAATTTGTATTGAACCTAGAGGTCTAATGCCCATTTGTACACACATAAAGAATTGGACAAACACAAAGATACAAAGAAAATATGTAAATGAATATGAGCATATTATTCAAGTAAAACAATATTAAACGAGGTGTCAATGTTATTATTTACAATGTAAAAACATATTTATATTAATCCTCCTAAACTTCCTACATGACTCTTGCATCATGCAGCTCTGCTCACGATAGTGGAATCAGTGGTCGACCATGATGACGATGAAGAGGAGGAAGGTGATGAGCATGTGCACAGAAGGCGCAGATCTGAAATAGAAGAAGATTTGACAGACTCCTCTGCTGCAAGAAGACATCAATCAAGGATCTTGACTAGATGGGCTGCACGACAAGCTCAGGAGATGATCATTACAATGGAAAGACAGAATGGAGAGGGAGGATGAAAGAGCTGATCGTGCTAGGGGAAGAATGAGAGCAAGAATGGCTCACTCAGAGATTGCAGAAACCCAAAGAGAGCTGATATAGGTGGAAGGGAGCATACTTTGTTGCATGAGGCTCCTGAAGCTGGACACAGGCATGAGGAATATAGAGATTGGGACAAAAGACAGTTGGATTCAGAGAATGTCAGTAGGGAACAATCTCCTGAACTTAGAGAGGGTGAGGCAAATTGTAAGGGGATGGATGACTGCAAATGGCATCACTGAAAATTCATCTAACTTGACTCATGGCAGCGGCCACAGGACAGAGTTGCTCGGTGAAAATGAAAGAGAGAGAGTAAGATTAGCCAGAGAGTGGGTACGCACAGCAAGCCAGCAGAGAGATGTTCGTGGTAGCAGGCGGGAACAATCTCACAGGCATGATGTTCAGCCTGGTCTAGTACGTAGACACCGCGAAGTTACTTAGAGTGGATTGGTTGCTGAGATGGAGGAGAGTGAGGCAGAGCATGTGAAGAGGGATGCACTAAGATTGCGAGGAAGGCAAGCTTTTATGGATGCACACCGCAACCTGGAACTGAGGAAGAGAGGCCACCTTCAACAGCTGCAAGGGAGTTGGGCCAGTTAAGACAACGCAAGACTGTATCTGGACTACAATTGAAAACTACTGTTCGTGGTCAAGCTGTTAACCATTCTGATGGAGCTGGAAGCAACATTTCCAATAACTTCAATACTTGAAGAAATGATCAGTCCGGATTGGAAGAACTGCAGAACACTTTACAAGATCGGAGCACGATGCAAGAAAGTAATCAAGCTGGAAATGGGCAGGATCTTAGAAGAGAGATGAGGGAGGTTGAAGGAGGTATTGGCGAAATGAGAAGGGATGCACGAGAAATTGGTATGGAAGGTGTAGATGGAGACTCACAGGAAGCTACTGTACAAGATGATTCAGAGAATGCAGATAGGGACTGGCAAGGAGATGCTGCTCAAGTTGTGGACATAGAAGGTGCTATTCAAGATGTTGGAGGCTTGTATGGATATGCAGTTGGAGCTACAACGATCTGTCAGGCAAGAAGTATCTGCAGCTCTAAACCGCTCAAATGAAGGTCAAAGTGCACCGGATGAATCGTCTGTTGTGAGATGTGTACGTGTCTGAAATGGGAAAATGCTCAATTGTGGAGGTGATCCGAGCCTACTGTGTGTAATATGAAAGGAGTATCTTCACCTATAATTTTCTTTCTCCCTTCGCCACCAAGGGAACAGAGCCACAAAGTTCTTACATTAGATGGCCTTTAGATGGCCAATTGATGTGGCAGTGGATGCCTAAATTCTTTATTTTCGTTAATATCGTGTACATATGTATGTAAAGGTGCTAATGTCGACAAGTAAAACTTTTTTTTAATCTATTTTTAGTTGCCATTTCTGTTTACAGCAAAGGATAGGTAGTATTGGATTAGGATTGAATTTCATGGATAATATTTTTAAGAAAAAATAAATAAATTTTATTTTATAGAGATTTGGATTCACACTATTAAAATAATAGAATAAAACTTAAATTAAAGTACACTACTAAATTATCATATAAGAGATAATCTTTCCTATTTTATAGGGATTTGATTTCACACAATAAAAATAAAAATAGAAACTAAATATTAAACTATTTGATTTCAAGCATTACCCTTTATTCGAATTTTCTAAATTTAATTAATTTTCAAAATAAACAAATACATACGTTTATAACAATTAAATAAAAATAACTAAAATTATTTAACAAATAAGAAATTTTCAATTCACAACACAATGAAAAAGCCTCAAATTAAAGATCAATTAGGTGAATAAGGAAACTTTCCCTACACTCTAATGAAATTAAAATATAATTTTAGTTCACAATTTAAAAGTATATAAAACCTCTTTTCCTTTTCAAACTATTTATTTTCAGAAAACTTTTCTTGTATTTCTCTGTTCTTTTATTTCTCTATTCTTTTATTTGTTTGTTTGCATGGAGATGATGAGGGTTTACAATTTCACAGAGAATCCATGGATTGAATCCCAACCCTCTACATTTTTGAGTTTATACAAGTCTATTCTCCAATCTAATTCTGAATTTCCTTGATTTCAAATTTTCTTATCCTCTATTTTTTTTTCCTATTGCAGATCCAAAGAGGAGTTGAAACTGGAAAATCTTCAAGAAGGAGGAATTTTCATCTTCCTCTACTCCTTTTATTTTCTCTCTCTTCTTTATGTATTTTAACAAAGATTATTCTATTTCCTATTTCATTTTCTTATTAGTTTAATAAATTAAAATCCTAGCCTATATTTTTTTATTTCTTTGTAGATCTAAATATTTTTTGTTTTGCATGATTCTATTTTTTTATAGATTTGGCACTACGAACCCTCCATCAATTTTACTTTGCTATGCATTCAGAGTATCAAATTGATGAAGGAAGAATGATTTCTTTGTCTTGTGTTTGTAGGAAAAAGGAAGAATGATTTATTTGTCTTGTGTTTGTAAGAAGAAAGGAGAGTTTTCTTTCCAAAATCCTTTATGTCAGGACCAAATTACTTTTAAAAGAATGGGTTAATATGCATTTCCTTCTAATTTTCAGAGACTATACTTAAATAATGAATACATGTGCATCTGTAACTTCACTGAGAATTCATGGTTTGATTTGATTATTGATTTGATAAATTCAAAACCCTAGCCTATATATATTTTTATTTCTTAACAAATCTGAAGATATTTTTTTGTTTGCATGATTCTATTTTTTTTAAAGATTGGGCACTACAAACCCTCCATTGATTTTACTTTTCTTTGAATTCAGGTTACTAAGGAAATGAAGGAAGTAGGATTTTTTGTTTTGTGTTTTTAGATTTGCAAGAGAGGGTTCAAACCTTTCTTAACCCTAATACATGGATAGATATTAACTCAAAATGGAAGATCCATACCCAATAACCTTCATACATAAAGTGAACAAATCAAATAAAATTAACACATAACAAAAAAATTCTACACATGAAAAAAGTGTTTAGAAAAAATCAGAAGCTATCTATTATTATTATAAAAAAAAGAATTAAAACATTCCAAAATAGACTCAAATGCCTACCTGTGTGCTTTAACCAAGTTTTATGAAGCCTTGATCCCAAATTCTTTAACCTTTCCTCCTCTCAAAGATACCAAGCCCTTCCTCCTGATTTTGAAAAAATGAAATCCTCCCAAAAATATAAAGGTCACCCCTTAATATAACTTCAAAAAAAAAAAAAAAATTAAAATTGTCTAAATTCATTGAGCCTAGGGAATAGGTGTTGAATATTTTTCTCTAAATTAGATTTTATTTTCCGAATTCATCACAAATCTTCTAGGTCACTTTTCAAGGCCCTAGAAAACTTGAAAAAACATAATATACATTCCCACATGAAACCAACTCATATTTTATCACAATAGGTGGTTAATTTTACCAAAACCAATTGTCTAAGTTCATTGAGCCTAGGGAATAGGTGTTGAATTTATTTCTCCAAATTAGATTTTATTTTTCAAATTCATCACAAATCTTCTAGGTCACTTTCCAAGGCTCTATAAAACCTTAAAACACTTAATATGCATTCTCACATGAAACCAACTCATAGGTTACCATAATAGAGGTTTAATTTTACCAAAAACAATTGTCTAAATTCCTTGAGACTAGGGAATAGGTGTTGAATTTGTTTCTCCAAATTAGATTTCATTTTCCAAATTCATCACAAATCTTCTAGGTCACTTTTCAAGGCCCTAGAAAACTTTAAAAGACATAATATGCATTCCCACATGAAACCAACTCATATGTTATCACAATAGAGGTTTAATTTTAACAAATAATGAAGAATTTCCCAATAAAATACCCCTAAATTATCCACTTAAGTTCAAATCTGATTTTTTTCACTAAAGATAACCTAACCAAATATCACTTAAAAAAAAGATAAAATAATATTACACAATAATCAACATAAATTTGCATATGTGTATTTACACAAGGAGACCTTAAGCCTCTCATAGTACCGGCCAAGGTATACTAGAAAATCAACTCAAGCTAATATACTAGGTATACTAGTACATTCCCACATGAAACCAACTCATAGGTTATCACAATAGAGGTCTAATTTTACCAAAAACAATTGTCTAATTCATTGAGCCTAGGGAATAGGTGTTGAATTTGTTTCTCTAAATTAGATTTTATTTTCCAAATTCATCATAAATCTTCTAGGTCACTTTTCAAGACCTTAGAAAACTTTAAAATACATAATATACATTCCCACATGAAACCAACTCATAGGTTATCACAATAGAGGTTTAATTTTACCAAATAATGAAGAGATTCTCAATAAAAGCCCCCTAAATTATTCACTTAAGTTCAAATCTGAATTTTTCACTAAAGATAACCTAACCAAATATCAATTTTAAAAAATATATATAAAATAATATTACACAATAATCAACACAAATTTGCATATGTGTATTTACACAAGAAGGCCTTAACCCTCTCATAGTACTGACCAAGGTATACTATAAAATAAACTCAAGTTAATATACTAGGTATACTAGTACATTCCCACATGAAACCAACTCATAGGTTATCACAATAGAGATTTAATTTTACCAGAAACAATTGTCTAAATTCATTGAGCCTAGGGAATAGGTGTTGAATTTGTTTCTCCAAATTAGATTTTATTTTTCAAATTCGTCACAAATCATCTAGGTCACTTTTCAAGGCCCTAGAAAACTTTAAAAATAATAATATACATTCTCACATGAAACCAACTCATAGGTTATCACAATAGAGGTTTAATTTTACCAAATAATGAAGAAATTCTTAATAAAAGACCTCTAAATTATCCATTTAATTCCAAATCTGAATTTTTTCACTAAAGATAACCTAACCAAATATCACTTTAAAAAAATAATATTAAATGATATTACACAATAATCAACACAAATTTACATATGTGTATTTACACAAGAAGACCTTAACCCTCTCATAGTATCGACTGAGGTATACTAGAAAATCACAACAATGGTTTATTGATAACCTCCACCAATTTACATTTTTCATGGAATTCTAACCTACACACTTCCACTCATGCATCAATATATATAAGGAAAATAGTTGAAGAAACATTTACCATGAATATGGAAGCAAGGAACAATGATAGTGACATAGTTTTTTGTTTCTCCTATTAACCACCCATAGTTGTATATACGGTTGTTAGTCTTAAGTATTTTTCAAACTTATGTTTTCACGCATAGAAAATTATGCAAGAATAGTAGTAGATATATGTATTTTTTTAATCTTTAGTGGCTATTAGTTCATCAAAAATATGTTTAATAGCTAGTGCAATAGATACAATTATTTGGAATATTTTGTAGTTCTTGTATAAACGTATAATTTAATCAATATAATTGTAGGCCTTGTGCCTTTTATTGAAAAAAAAAATGACTATTAATTAATATACACAACATAGACATAATATGTCAATAGTGGCATAGTATGACAGATAAGTTTTTGTGGCTTTATCTTTCCATCAAGGTTCAAACTCCATTGGGGTGTAATTGTTGAATGTTGAAACTTGGGATGAGGTCCCCTATTAGTGACCTCATCAGTTCATAGCTCCAGATCAAAAGCATTTATCCCTTTAGAAAAAACATAGACATAATATAATTAGCAACATTATCAAGACACTTTAAAATAAATTACAAAATCTAAATTTCAACTATCTAGAACACCTTATCACATAATCATATGAAGACTATATAATTTAACCATATCTATGAGGCTTCATCATTAAACAAATAATTTTTTACTAAAATCCATCTATATCTAGTGTGAATAGTAAAATATAAATCTAGAAGATGTGAGTAGTCCAAAAAGAATACATTTACCAAGTCATCATCAATCCAAATCTAAACTACTACTCTAATATAGTATCATTAATCATAGTTTATGGTCATAAGAAAGTAAAATTATGACAGTCGCAAGAAAATAAGTTTATCAAAATATAGTGTAAAATTGAGGAGGAAAGGTGGAACTCACAAGAAAAGGTAAGTTTTAGGAGACTCATGCTCTAATATTTTTTTAAAATACCTTGATAAAACATCATTATTTGAAATAATATGATTATAAATAATGATGTGATGATCTTCATGTAGTCTAAAATACATGATTGCTATATTGACATGTATTTGTGTCCTTGTTTATCTTTGTCAAAGAAGGCCTACATTATTAGGTACTTTATTTGTTTCCTTTTATTGAAATTTAAATATGTGCCCTATTAAATTAAAGGGGAGTGTTACAACATAATTTAATTAGTGTCCATACTCTTACAACATAAATATATTTTTCTAATATAAGGTTATTAAATCTTATGTTTATTATATTCTTTAAGAAGTATGTACCACTTAATAATTAATAATATAATACAAAATATTTATAAATGGAAGTTTTAAATAGGTGTTGCAAGTATATTCTAAAGTATTTGGTCATCTGTCATCCTATATTTAAGGATCTTCTCTCTCATCGAGAAGAGATAGAATTTTGGGAGATTGGTAAGATAGTGAAATTTATAATTCTATACAGAAGATATATAATTGGCTATGTGGGAGTGAGGAGAAGTGATATCCTCATATTCTATCTAGAATTTTCAAGATAGTTTTGTAATTTTTTAATAATATATAATGATTATTTATAAGGTATTTTACCTAAGAAAATTCCCCATGTATAAATTAAATAAAAAAAATTTGATTGAAGAAAAAACGGGTTTTACAGGGACTTGAAACCAAAAATTTTACAAACCATAAAAAGATAGAACATTAGAGAACCCAAGAATAGTACAGTTGAACACTAGAGATCAATAGGAAAAAATAACAGCCACCAGCAAAAATCAAGCAAAAGGACAACAATAAACCGAAAACAGCAAAAAACATAGCCAAACCTAACCAAGAGACTTTAAAGTCTCAGCTACTTCTGCTTCCAGGTTGTGCAAATCCTAAGCCACCATCTTTAGGTCCTTGGTCTCCAGAGGCATCACATCCAATCTTTTCTTCATGTCAGTTCTGGTTCTCTTTGAAGGCCCCGACTCCTCTGCCTTGTTTCTGTTCTTCTCAACATCTAGATCCACAATCAGACGACCTTGATGAGTGTTATCCATTTTTTGAACCAGAGCTCTTAAGATAGTGGAGTTTTTTTTAACGATTCTATGGTTATGTTCAATAGTTGCTTTCAAGGTTTCCCAGATCTTTTCAACCTCCTTTTCTAGGTTCTTGAAATCCTTCTTTAAATTTTTAGTGAAGTCAACCTCTTTCTGGAGGTAATCAGCCATAGCCATCTTCTCATCCACAGTCCATAAGGCCCCAACTGAATTTTGTTTAGCCACTTTAGCTTCCAGGATTTCCATTTTGCTAGTGATAGCCCTGTTTTTAAGATCGAGATCCTTAATCTCATGAAAAGCCCATTTCAAAATTTCAAAATTGTCGACCGCTCCATTTTTGGCCAAAGCAAGGATATCATTGTAAAAATCCCTTTCTGGTTTAAAAACTGGGTCATCAGGATTCAGGTCCATGCGAGAACTAGGTCTTTTTTCTCTATCAATGGAGTGGAAAGAGGCATAGGAAAACTCCTTTCTAGAAGGTTCGACATTTTCTTCATCTGGAGAGTCCTTCGAATAGGACACCAATTTTTCCACGGGGGCTCATCCCTCATCTTTTCCTTCACCAAAGATGCTTCGAGAGGAGTTATCTGAGGACCAACATTTTTATTTGAGGGCTTAGCAGAAGGAACATTCTTCCTTTTTTTGCTAGGAGGGAGAGTAACCTCATCAACCCAAGCCAGGTCTGAACCCTTAATATCCTAAAATGAGCTAGACTCTGTGTCGTAACCCTCTGAGGCTGAGGCCAGGATAGGATTAGAAATAATCGACATATTTTGAAGTGCTCATTAATGAGCCAAATAAGGCCAACATGTAGGACTAGGTTCTTATCATGATTTTTTCTAAACTCCTCAATACTATTGTTCAAAGAACACAACAGGTAGTAGGGGAAAGAAACCCTAACCTTATAACTGAAGTGGTTGAGTAAAACAAAGTGGTACCCATAGAATTTGGTGAATCTCCATTCCAGCTTTAGATATTCCATTAGAACTCTGAGCACCTCCCTCCAAATTTTCTTGATCCTACTAGATTCAAAGTAGCTATTGGAGACTTTAACCAATCTCTTTTTCTCCTCCTCCAACTTCGAAAAGCTGATAATAGCTTCATCTGAGTATTTCTTGTCATGATAAAATTTCATGCCATTAGTTGAGAGACCAGTGACTTCTCCAATGAGCGCCTCATCCACTAGTACCTTCCTCCCAAAGAGAGTTATCTCCCCTTTATTCCAATGTTTAGTGAAATAATCAGTAGCCCTGGGGTCTGGACCATGAAGTCTTTCAATGAAAGGTTGAAGCCCTCCCTTCTATATTTTCTTCCAGACCTTGGAATTATTTTTATTCTTTATACACATAGTCGGCTCAACTCTTTTCTTGCTTCCTCCCATTGTTGTAAAACTCTTGTTCTGATAGCCCGCACCTTGAAAATATAGACTTATGAGTCCACAAAAAAACCAAAGCACCCACAAAATGTGCAAGCTCTTCCCATCTGTCATATTAATTATGATTCTACCATCAAATATTATGATATCTCGATACTTGGCACCTTTCTCTTTAATCATCTTTAAATGTGGCTTCTCTCCCATGAGTGCAATAATAGTTGATTAGGGCTCTAACGTCAGCATCCAAATCTTTGTAATTCTACCATGCCACCTGTCTATTCTGCTATTCCCTCATTGGCAAAGAAGTCTACCACACCATTCGCTTCCCTATAGATATGGGAAATTTTAATTTTTTTGAAGTTGGATAAAGTGGCCCTAGCTTCATCAATCTAGTATTTTATAGTCCATGATGGGGGGGAAATTTGAAGGAGACAATCAATGATATTTTTTGAGTCGCCCTCTATCCAAATATTCTTAAATTTAATACTTTTTGCCAAATTAATAACATGGTAGGCTCTTATAGCTTTAGCTAGATGATTTTTTTTGTATGCCCAAAGAGATAGCTACCGCCACAATAAACATGCCTTTATCATCACCTAAAACACCCCCACCCCCTACCCTTCCCAGATTCCCTTTTACCGCCCCATCAAAATTTGGCTTTTATCCAACCCCTGGGAGGGTGAAACCATAAGACACCATCATAGTTCTTTTTAGTTGGTTTAGAAGCTTTGGACACATCTCCTTTAATCTCCCAAACTTTGGCCATCTCAAAGTCATAAGCCGAGCAAACCATAGAATTTATCAACACCTCTTGAGAAGGAGACAAGTTGAAATTTTCCACAATGAGCCTAAATTTTTTTTCAAACACAAGTTTCTCAGTAGTTTCCTTATCCCTGAATAATCTATTGTTTTGCTCCTTCCAAACTCCCCAAGCAATATAAGGGAAATTTAAAGACCATAACTTGTGAATATGAGGATTAAAGGAGGGCGCCACCCACTGAATAAATTGATCTTTAATTTTACCAGGTGACACCCAAGAGATACTCCAAAGAGAGTAGAACCTTACCCAGGTAGAATTCACAAAATAATAGTGAATAAACAGATGGTTAGTCATTTCCATTGCTTTCTTACAAAGGTAGCAATGGTTGGGGATCTGAAAACCTCTCTTATAGAGGCTATCCATCGTAAGAACCTTGTTCTGAAGGAGAATCCAAAAGAAAATATTAACCTTAGGGGTTAAATAGATAAGCCAAGGTTTGGCCCAAAAGGGAGGAGGCTCAAGAGATAAAGACAACAAAGAGACAACCAAAGAAACAAAGTAGTTGCTTGACGAATTAGCCGTCCAAACCAAGATGTCCTCCTGAAATTTTATTTCCACTATGAACGTTGTAAGGGAGGATTGGATCAGGGCAAGATCCAGACTGATTTGACAAAGGTTCACCCAACTCCCATCCCTCCAATAATCTTTAACTAATATTCCAAAAGTATCCTTACAAATATTTGCCCACTGTTTGAAACTGTCAAAGGAAATTAAAGGTTCCTTCATAATCCATCTATCCTCCCAGAACCTCACAAGATTCCCATTTCTTATGCTCTAGCCCATTCCCAAGTGAAGTATTTTTCTCCCTTTTGTAATATCGTTCCATAAGCCAAACCACAAGGCAGACATTGAGAATCCAACAAAGAATTTAGAGAGCCATAGTTGGCCAGATATTTACTTTTTAAGATTTTATTCCATTCTCCATTTGAGGAGAAAATTCTCCAAATCTATTTAGCAAGGAGAGCACTATTCATAGCTATGATCTTTCTGAGGCCCAATCCACCTAGCTTCTTCGGTCTACATACCAAGTCCCAATCAATAAGGGGTGTACACCTCCTTTCTTCAACCCCAGAGAAGAGAAAACATTTCTAGATTTTCTCAATAGCTTCCACATATGTAAAAGGAATATTAAAAAGACAAAGAGCATAGATCAAAAGGTTTTGAAGAGTGGCCTTGAGGAGTTGAATCTTACTAGCTTGATTGAGAAGAGCTCCTTTCCACCTCGCCAGATTTTTATTGAATTTTTCCAACAAGGAGTTCCAAAAATCATGAGAGGGCTTAAGTCCCAAGGGCAATCCAAGATATATTGAAGGAAGAGCATCTGTAACGTAGATAAAATGGATGTTGCACATAAAATATGCTTAAATCTAATCTAACATGCATAAATCTAAATCAAATAACAAAGAAGGAGATAAATAAACTAAACAGTAAATAAAGTGAAAACATAGAATAGTATCACCGAATATCAATCCATTTCCTCGAATTATCTTGATTGTCCTCTATTTTTTCGTATTGGTATTCTTGCCCTCAGATTTTTTGTATGTATGCAAGCATAGCCTGTATGTATGTCTAAGCAAAATATCAAAGATTATAAGTTCTTCTAAAAAGTATTGATTTCAGGAGGAGGAATAATGCCAAAGATCAGCCAATTTATAGAAAGTTGGTTTTCGAACGATTGACTCAGATTCGAAAGAGATCAACGATTGAGATTGATGAATGCCATGCGATGTGAGTTTTGTGTTAGTTAGAATGCAAGTTGGGAAATTTTGCAGGATAAAGATTAAATTAAAATAATAATTTAATCTAGTGTTAAGACTTCGAAAATAGAGTGAAGAAGAGTTCAAGATTAAATAAATGATTTAATCTTCAGTTGCAAGTCTTTCTAAAATAGAAGAATTAGACTTTGAATGAAAAGCATAAAGTTAGAACTTGGAAAATGATCTGTTTGAATGCACACATGAATTAATTAATTAAATAAAGATATTTAATTAATAAATATGTTCATTCATGAGTTAGAACTAGTTAACTGACTGGTTGTGATAGAGAGTCTCTTCGCATAGATGATCAGATATTGAATCCAAAGATAACTGATGGATTCAAATAGATCTCAAGCTAGATGGTGAGTGAATAATTAGATAACTAGGCGATAGAATAATGTGATAGAAACAATAAATTATGAATTAAATGTTAATTTTAAAATTCAACATTAAAAAATTGAAATGATTTAATTAAATAAATAATAACTTATTTAATTGATTGAAAAGGTTAATTGAATAATTAAATAATTTGAAAATGAATATTTAATTATAGTTAAAAATATGATAAAGGGGTAAATTAAATAATAAATTATTTAATTCAGAAAGAGAATTAATTAATTAGCGATGTAATTAAATAAATAAGATTCATTTAATTAATCAAAGTTGAATAAGGGTCATAATGAATTAATCAAATAATTAAAAGGTTATTTAATTAATAGAAGACAGATATGTAACTTAGAAAATAATTAAATAATTAACATTATTTAATCATGACCATGGATATTAGAAAATTATGTCAAAAGTGGTAATTGCAGGCCTAGACCAATTTTCAGTGTCTACAGTTTTCCCCTCTTTGATACATTGTTGTTTTGGCTTTTGTGTCAAAGAAAATTAATTGAAAAAAAGATATGCCCTAGTGAAAGTAGGGCGAGGAAGGATGACGAGGAGGTATTGGTATGCCTCCTCGAGAGAACAGGTGGATTAAAAGAACACAAGTGTGCTCTCGACATGGATGAGAGAACTAGAAGATGAAGGACAAAAGGGTAGAGGAACATAGATAAGGGTGGTGAAGATGCCAAAAAGAAGAAATGTTAGAGTGATAAGAAATATGTTAGTATGAAACAAGAATGGTTATTTGAAGCAAATATAATCTTTGATATTTTTCCATATATATACTAAGCTTTGCATTTTATCATCATTGGGCAGGACTGACAAAAATTGATAGTACACAACATGATATGAGATAGACCATAGTGTACAAAGTCATCCATCTACGAAAAACAAACAGTTGCAGACAAGGAGTGTCTTAACTCATACTAGGGGCAAGATTGCCCTAGTATTTTTATCTAGACAAACCACAGACATCAAAAAAAAAAAGACAGGTCATGAGATGTCATTTCTCCTCTAAATCCTTCATGGTGCATCCTTGAGGAAACTAGTAACATGACTCAAAATACAAATTTAAAAAGATAGTTGACAACCAGAAATCAAAGAAAAAGAGTCTTGAGACATCCCTGAGAAAGCTAGTAACCAGACTTATGCACAAATCGATAATAAAATAAGACAAATTAAGATATAAAGTCAAAAAGCCAATAAAAGTATTTTCCAAAACTTGATCTTGTGTAATTGTTTGATGTTTGAAATAACTTGTTGTGAGGGATGACACATACCATATAAGACGTTGAGTCTGGTTTCAACTTTGTAATCATTTGTGTAAGGCATGACAAAGCCTGGTTTCAGAATTGCACGTGTCATATAAGACGTTGAGCTTGATTTCGTTGATGTGACAAGCTACATGAGACTATGATAATTGACAATATCCATTGACAAGAAAGACATATCTTTTTTAAGACATAAGTTGATCACTTTGACAATGTGTATGACTTTGACTTGATGACAATTTTGAGATGTTTGTCTTGTTGATGCGTGACTTGTTTTGATGTCGTGACTATTATGAGTGTGTTTTTGTTAATAGTGTATGACTTGAGATGATGTACCCTAAAGGAATGACCTAGTGCGACCTCGGGGGCTCATCAATTGATAGCCTTGCCTACGTTGTACACGCAGAGACCTTGTAGTTCAACTGGACTTTAACTGACATAACTGACCGAAAATATGTACTTAAGTTGATGATATGTAATATGTGTGAGTGAATGTGATAAATGCTATTGGACTAACCTAAAGCGGTCTTAGGGGCTCATTGATTGATAGACTTTCCTGTATTGTACATGCAAAGACCTCGTAGTTCAAAACAGCCAATGACTTTGACATGTACAAAGAGTCATGATTTTATGTATGTGAGATGTGAGACACCTAGACAGATAGGCCTAATGCCTTGGGGGCACATCAACTGATGGCCTTGCCTACGTCCAGTCGCAGAGGCAATGTAGTTCGACTATGTCTAAGATTGACTTGACATGACTGACTCTTACTCTGTTTGTGGGATTTTTGACATGTTTTGATGATTTTTTTTTTTTTTTGGAGTTTTCTAATGTTTTTGGATTTTTTCAGGACATTTTCTAATGTTGAGTTGCTATGTGATGGAATGGACTTGATGTCAATTGTTCCAAGTAATTGACAAGACAACCATTTATTATGAGTGAAGGTAAAAAGTCGGATTGGAATGATGGTAGACGAAGGAGCGAAGTCGACTACACATGGCGCTTGTTTGCCAAGTTTTCACCATGGTACTTATCCATAGCACCACCGAAGTGGTTTTCACTATTGGAAAAATTATTTCTCTTTACTATTTCATTGATTTTTCAATTTTTTTGGTGTTACAAAGATGCCTGTTTGTCAGGTTTTCATCAACATAACCATTTTTTTTTATTTTGTATTTTTTTGATTAAGACATAGTTCTTAGAAGCTACGAATAGAGCCTCTTCAGATGAAGGTTGTTGATAGGTGACAAAAGTGGTTCACCTTCAAGGGTAGAGAGTTGATACGCTCCTGATCCAAAATCTTCTGTGACAATATAGGGCCCTAACCAGTTAGGTTCAAACTTACCTAGTTTTTCTCATTTAGTTTGATTCATGGGGTTCTCCATTAAGACTAGGTCACCAATATCAAAGTGTCGATTTAGAACTTTCCTATTATAGCTATGACGAAGATGATTCTGATATGCTTGCAAATGATCTAGTGCCTTTTGTCCTCATTCATCTAGGAATTCTAACTCCTGCAATCTGGATACACGATATTCTTCATCATCAATATGACCTTTCAAGGATACCCTCAGGGAAGGAATTTCAACCTCAATAGGTAAGATAGCTTTAGATCTGAATACTAGGGAGTTTGGAGTGGTATCGATGGGAGTACGGATGCTTATGCAGTAAGCCCATAAGGAAGGATTAAGTTGTAGTTGCCAGTCATGGCTAGCGTTATTGATAGTCTTTTTGAGGATTCTAATAATGGTTTTATTAGATGCCTTGGCTTGGTCATTACCTTATGGGTAATATGAAGTGGAAAAATTATGTTGGATATGGAATTCTTTGTAGAGTTGGTGGACTTCTTGGTTTTTGAATGGACGGCCATTTTCTGTGATAATGGATTGAGGTACACCATATCGACAAATTATGTAGTTTAGGATAAATTTGGATATTTGTGTGCTAGTGATGTAGGTCATGGGAATAGCTTCAATCCATTTGGTGAAGTATTCAGTGGCGGTTATGATGAACTTATGGTCATTGGATGATGGAGGGTGTATCTTACCTATGAGGTCATGTCCCCATTGGGAAAAGGGCCATGCTGAAGTAATCAGATGGAGCTCCTGTGCTAGTGCACGTATCAAATCTCTGTGTATCTGACACTATCAACATTTATTGACAAAGATATATGAGTCCTTTTCCATTGTAGTCCAATAATAACCTAATATCATAATCTTGTGGGCTAAATTAGGACCGCTAGAATGGGATCCACATATACCCTCATGTACCACTCATAAGGTTGTTTGTACTTCTTCCACATCAATACATCTCATTAAGGTGTTATCTAAGGTACGTCTATACAAGGTAGCTCTGATGATGGTGTATTTGGCACTTACAGATGAAGGTTCTACATTGGTTGTTTGATAGGTCTAAAGGCAAGAATTGGGCATTTAGATAGTCGTATACATCCTTGTACCAAGGGGAAGTAGGACCAACAATCGTACACACCATCGTAGAATCAGGGACATCATAGGTAGGAACCAACAACTGTTCAACCAAAAACTCAAATTTAGGCACGTTGCTAGGAATATCCAATAAGGAACACACAATTACCATAGCATTTGCTGCCCTATTCTAAATATGTGGTATTTGTTGAAAGGTGATGTCATCAAAGTACTGCTTGAAATTTTTGGTCATGTGCTTGTAGGGGGAAAGTTTCTCATCTTTAGTTTCATAATCATCATTTACTCGTTGGCCTACTAGCTGAGAGTCTCCATAAACATGTAGACTCTTAATCTTCCATTGGGCTACCATTCTTAGTCCTGTCACTAAAGCTTCATATTCTGCTATGTTGTCGGTGTAAGGGAAAGCAATCCTGAATGATTTAGGAATAGTATCGCCTTGAGGTGTAACAAATAGTATGCTTGCTCCTGAACCACGATTAGTATGTGACCCGTCAAAGTATAATTTCCATTTGGTTCTAGTGTCAACTTTGAAGATAAACTCATCAAGAAAATTTGCCACTAAAGGATGGTCTGCCTTCATGGGTGCATCTGCTAACTAATCTACAATTAATTTTCCTTTTATAGCTTTCCTCTCCACATATTGGATGCCATATTCACTAAGTATCATCACCCATTTAGCCAATCGGCCTGTTAATGCTGCTTTACTTAGGAGATATTTGAGAGGATCAATCTTTGTGACCAACATGGTTTGGCGGTTTAGCATATAGTGTCAAATTTTTTGAGTAGAAAAGACTACCGCAAGATAGGCACGTTATATGTTACTCTAATTTAGTTCATATCCCACCAAGGTACAACTGATGTAGTACACTACCCTTTCATGACCTTTATCATCATTTTGTGCGAGAAGGGCTCCTAATGTTGACTGAGTTGTTGAAATGTAAAGTATCAAAGGTCTGTCATCTATAGGTGGTATTAACATAGGTGGAGCAAGTCGATAATCCTTGATCTATTGGAAAGCTTCCTAATATTTAGGTGTCCATACAAATGGTACTCCTTTCTTGAGAAAATGTTGAAATGGGTGTATTTTGTCTATTAGTTGTACTATGAAGCGCCTGATAGACTATAATCTTCCCTGTAGTGTTCTTAGTTGACCAATGTTGGCTGGGAGAGGCATTTCTATGATAGCTTTTACCTTTGTTGGGTCTACTTCAATGCCCCTTCTAGAAATGATATATCTTAGAAGTTTCCCTGATTTCACTCCAAAGAAACATTTCTTTGGATTTAGTCTAACTTTGTAATTTTCTAGCCTTTAGAATATCTTGTCTAGAACTTTCAAATAATCTTCCCTTGTTACTGATTTAGCTATGAGATCATCGACATAATCTTCCATGAGAGTATGTACAAGGTCATGGAAAATAGTCGTCATTACACGTTGATACGTAGCTCTTGCATTCTTAAGCCCAAAAGGCATAACATTCTAGCAATATGTTCCCCACGGACATGTGAAAGTTATCTTGTGTTGGTCTTCAGCTGCGATTTTGATTTGTTTATACCTAGAGAAACTATCCATAAGGGATAGCATCTCATATCTTGCTGTAAGGTCTACTATCATGTCAATGTTCGGCAAAGGGAAGTCATCCTTAGGACACGCCTTGTTGATATTTCTAAAGTTTGTACAAATGTGGATGCCCCCAGTTGGTTTAGTCACTAGCACAAGATTTGAAATCCAGTCTGCATAGTCTATGGATCTTATGAATCCAACATCCAATAGTTTCTTAAGTTCTACTTTGGCCAGTAGAGAAATTTGTGGATGCATCTTCCTTATCTTCTGTTTGACAGGCTTAATACCTGGATGTAATGGTAGACAGTGCAATATTATATCTGGATCCAACCCAAGCATGTCAGCATATGACCATGCAAATTTTATCTGTCTCTTTGTGAAGAAGTCTTGAAACTCAGGTTGTTCTATCTCTGTCAAATATGCAGCAAAATATATTACCTGAGGGTTTTCTTCTATTTTTATGTTGACCTCAACAGAATCTTCTACTAACATTGGTGACTTTTCTTGAGCAACTGGGAGAATGTTCAAACCTTCATCCTTGGGTGCCTCAGAGAGGTTTTTGCCCTCAAATACATCGTTTATTTTTACTATTTCTTCATCCAAAGGCGCCTTTTAGTTTTCACCTAGGGACTTGTCATTTTCCTCATTTTCATTATTTTTCTTTTTATTTTCATTTTTGTGACTATAGGTGTAAACAGACTCCCAAAAATATGCTTTGTCATCCAAGTCTATGGTAAATCTAGCTTTATGATCCCCTCTAGGTATGCCTTCTCGAAGTCCCATGAACTTAGCTATTGCTTCGTCATTCTCGAATATGTCTAAATGGGTGTACCTTGTTGATCCCAATCGATAAGTTGGAAATATACGAGGGGCATGTCATCATCAAAGTTATCAAATGTGGAGGATGAAAAGGTGAATATAGAGTGGTTGACATGGTCATAGAAGTTTTGGACTAACTCCTTTTTGTTCTTTTTCCTATGGATAGGTAAACTTTGATGTGGGACTATTGTAATGGCTAGGTCATTAGAATATGGTTTGTTAGGTGCCCAAGATGCATGATCAAGGGTTTCCCAATAGTAATTTTTAAGCCATTCTTCTTTGTACAAGGGATTTTTATTATGGGGGCTAGATGGATTTGGTATAGGTTTTATCATTTGGTCCAGTTCCCCAAATAACTTATCTAGGTTCATGGTGTTGGTAGAGGAAAGGGAATCACATTCATAGTCACTCGAGTGAGGGGATTCAACGTAAACTAGGTCAAGTGGTTTGTGAGATATCTTGATGTCTTCATAAGAACTTACTTCCTCTTGAAATGGTGATGAATTACTAGGAAAGCCAATTCTAAGCAGTTGAAACCCTAGCCCTAGGCGTTTCGGTCATGGTGAGATAATGATTGGTTCACTCCTTCCATTCTGATGTAGTCCTAACCCACTATGTCCATCATAGCCTTTGCTTTGCATTATCATAAAGCCTTTTCCATATTTATCTTTAGCTATTTGAATAGACGGTGAGGGGTATCCATTATCTTCCTGGTACAACCAGGAGGTAATATCATCTTGGTCCACAACTTATTCACTTAACTCTCCCCATTTTGTCAATTTCATTGTAGGAGGAACATGAAATGTGACTATGGATTGTCTCCTATCTGCTATGGGTAAACAGTATGTCTTAGGTGGAACCAGCTAACTGACACAATAGGATCCCTTCATGTGATATTCTCCATAGCCCTTGTCTTGGATCTCGACCTTAGGAGTGGATAATGGTGGCTATGATGAAATGGACTTGGTATGATGTGATGGATCAATGTACGGGGAGAAAGTAGATGATGAAACTTCTTGATTAATTGGCACCTGTCGTTGTAGAATTTATCGTAGGCTTGTGCAATATTGAAAAGGATTTGGATCACCATCAATCATGATCTCGGTGCCATTATACGAGAATTTAAGACACTGGTGATATGTGGAAGGTATGGATTTCATTGCATATATCCAAGGTCTACCTAACAAAAGGTTATATGGAAGGGTGAGATCCAAGACTTGGAAGCTAGTGTTCATCGCTGTAGGGCCAATTCTAATAGGGAGTGTGACAACTCCTTTGGATGATCTTTCCTCATCATCATAAGCCTTGATGACTATACTCTTAGTGGTGTCCTTGTATGCTTCTAAGAATCCTAATGCCTTAACCAATTTCAAGGTACAAAGGTTCAAACCTGCTCCTCCATCTACCAAGACTCGTCTAAATTTGGTTTGATGGACTAGGACTTCAAGGTATAATGGGTCATTATGATTGGTCTTTTTAGTTGAATAATCTTGTTGATAAAATGTGGCATGATGGGAATTGGTTAAGTATCCTACCATTTCTTTGAAACGATTGAAATATAAGTTGGTAGGGATAGTTGTGCTATGTAAGGCTTTGTTGAGAATGGCTCAATGATCAGGTGATAAAGTCAATAGTTCCAAGATGGATATCTGTGCTGGGGTCTTTCTTAGTTGATCAATAAAATTATATTTAGACTTGGAAGACTATGTACGTGGCTCAGAAGAAGGGCCTGGAAGAGTTATCTTAGTTCTGCATGTATTTACATCACATTCAGGATGCTTCTTAATGGTGATGGTATGGATATTTTCATTTGTAGCTCAAAGGTGATTTATGATTGTACCTTTGCCATAGTCATACTTGGTATTTTCATAAGTGGCCGATGCATTATTCTTAGTTCCCGAACTGGAGGCCATTCCTTTCCCATGGTCATGTAATGGGTCTTTCAAGACCTTATGATCATTGTTCTTGATATTTTTTTTCCCATTGACCTCTATGGTTCCATCTTCAACAAATTCTTGTATGATATTCTTCAATTGTCGACATTGTTGTAGGTTATGTCCCTTTGTTTGATGGTATTCACAATAGGAGTTATCATACCACCATGAGGGTTTAAACTGTCCAGGATCATATTGTTTTGGTTCTAGAGGTTTGAGGAGATCATGTTTAATTAGTTCTTTGAAAATTGTCTTGATTGGTTGCCCCAAAGGGGTAAATTCTCATTTAGGAAATCTCCTTTGTGGTCATTTTTGTTGTGAATTCTGGAAAAAAATTGTTGTTTGATCTAGATTACCCATCACATCTTGATTAGGGTTGTAACCTCTAAGTGTGATTACCGGTCCCTCATGTATAATCTTAGCATTAACAATACCATCATTTGTAACATTTTTTTTTCTAGACCAGAACTTGTTTCTATCATTGGGAGTGTTTTGATGTTGACCAACTGGGTCCCTGCTTGGTACTTCAATTTCTCCTTTATCAATAAGGCCTTTTTCAAGTATGATGCCCTTTTGTACCAATTCTAGGAATGGAGTACAAAAATGTACCCTTAAGTCACTTCTCAGTTTTGGATGATTATTTTCAAGAAATATTGTGACTTTTTATTTTTCTAGTATCTCAACTAGACATCTACTAGCTAAACTTCTCCATCTCTAGAAGAAAGTGGTGAAACTTTCACATTTTTCTTGCATGGTGTGACACAAGGTAGCTATTGTTATTTCATTATCTATAATGAAGAAAAAGTGTTCGACAAACTTCTCAACTAATTAACCCCATGATTGTATGCCATATGGTAGTTTAGAGAACCATTCCCGTGTTATCCCGACAAGGGTTTGCAAAAATAGTCTCATCAAGTATGTGGGGTCATATGATATGTCCATGCATGTTGTAGAGAATTCTCTAATGTGTTCTAAAGGATTCCTCCTCCCACTATACCTAGGTAAATTGGGTATAATGTATCCATGTGGGAAGGGTGTCATGTATATGGCTTTGTCAAAAGGACATGGACATAAATCTTGCATTGAGATAGTTCATTTGCCTGACATAGACATGTTATCCATTTGTTGTTGAAGGATTTGCATTTGGTTTTGAAGAACATTTACTTGTGTCAAGGATATTTTTTTTGCGCTATTAGGATCAATGTAGGTGTTCTAAAATGCTATATTTTGTGACGGATTTTGATTTGGCAAGGAAATATATCCTGGTTGAATATTCTATGATGGTGTAGGTATGTATCTTGTCAAAATGTTCTGATTTGGTGTAGGAATTTTTCTCTTTGGAATTTTCTAGTTTGGTGTAGGAATATTTCCTGTTGGAACATTCTGGTTGGGTACAATATAGTGTTTCTATGAGGTATAGTTGTATTCATGCCAACTTTGGATGTCTTACCAGTAGTGTTTGTACCAAAGGGGTTTGATGAAGATGCCCCTGTAGTGAATTGTAAGCCTTGGGTTATGTTCAATGGGTTTGTGTTTACAATTGATGTTGTTTGAGTTGGTATGGCAGTTTGTATTATTGTGGTAATTTGAGGAATAGATACACTTGACGTCATGGTTTGTGCTCGTTGAGTAGATGTTGTTTTCAAAGTGTGAACATCAAATCCTGGTGGTAGTGTGGCACCTTCTACTAGTAACTTTGCTAGATATTGTTGGGGATCATTTTCCAGACACTCATCCATAAAGGATTCAAACTTAGGATCTTGTACAATAGCATCTATGTCTTCAGTAAAAAAATTTACATGTGTGTCTCTAGTGACATGTTTTTCAAGCAAATTTTTGTGTGGTCTCTCTTTCCATGATGGTTAGTTTCTGAAAGGATTGACAAATTTGTTAGGGTCCAACATTGCTTTGTATTTCTTCTTAGACCTTGTTTCAACCATGAAAAGTTGCTCAAAATGAGGTAATGCAAACTATGTCTAAAAACTAATATGTCTTATTTCTATGGTTTTTGGGATTTTTTGAATATAAAGGATGTCACTAAAAATTAAGGATTGTTCTACAATGATGTATATTAGGATGATGTATGCTAGGATAGACAATATGCAAAATCTCGAGTAGACTATGATGGAAATGATTCTAAGATGGGTATAACCTACCACCTATGGAATAAATCCAAGCAATGATCTAACTTTACCAAAGAACCTGATTGTAGGACAAAGACAACTAACAAGGTGAATTTCCCAAACTAGACTATTGAGCTGGAAAGATTCACTAATAGGATAATAGTGACTAGGTTCAATGATAACAACAAATCAGAGCATAAACGTATCCAATGACGTAGAAAGTTGTTCTATTCTATGATATGAAACTTCCTATGAAGTGTATGAATGTGTGCAACTTAAGATGACTAGTGCTAAGACGTAAATGACACCTAATAATGCAAGTCTTTGAGAAATTTTTCTAGTTTTTGTCCAAGGTTGATTGTAAGAAACAAAAGTGAAAAAGACAATTTTTCTTTCGAGCTGAGTTTGCAGTTTTCAAAAAAAATTATTGACAATCAATTACGGTTCACATTTCAGATGCGTTGATAAATTTGACAGATGCATTTCTCATATGCGGTTAATTGACCAAACTAAGTCTTGAATGTTGATAGACAATTGTGGCCATTTCTAAAAAATGTGGTTTAAACTATGACAGATGCGACTCATAAAGAAGATGCGACTCACAAAACTGATGCGACTCAAAAAGTATATGCAACTCAAAATATAAACTCTGTGAAACCAAATCTATTGACAGACACATGTGGTTTTTCGTTTAACATTTGCGACTCATAAAGACACATGCATCTTGAAATATGATAGTTGCGACTCGTGAAGACACATGCAGTTCAAGTTTTGACAATTGCAACTTTGTTGACAGTTGCGGTTTTTTTATGACAATGTTACGACTGACTCAATTTAATGATCAAGTTTCAAGAAATAAAGCACAAACAAGCACAAAAAACAAAGTATTTTGAGTTTCACATGTTGAATCTGTTAAAATAAGAAGACAGTATTTAGTGAGTTCTTACTTGGACTTTTCCAACTATGCATATTCAAGGTGGATGAATAGTAGCTTGACCGCACTAGCTCCCCTCCACGACACTCACTTATACGAGGCAATGAAGCTACTGTACCCATGAAACTTCCATGGCATACATTTCATCTCTACACATGAACCGTAAGAATGTAAGACAAATTCATAGGTCCGACCAGTTGCAGTAGGAAATAGATTGGCATTTTGGAAAAACTACAACAATGTTTTTAGTAAGGGCATTCCATTCATGGGACACCATCTAGTACGGCGAGAGACCATTTCTTCCCTTCTTGTCAGAACAGTGAGCATGATTTTTAGGGTTTCCCCCAAAAATCCACTTTTATATACCGACTGGAAGTCGCTGGTGACAAGCATGTTACTGGTCTAAGTCATCTTGGCATGAGTACTTTTTCCCACCAAGATAGCCCCAAGTTCTAGAGTTAGTAACCATTTCTAGAGTCAATAACCATTTCTCTTACACCTAGGATCACATGAATGTGCAAGGGGAGAGGATACTTTGATATATTGAATCGTAAAGGGTAATAAAGAAATGTGCTTTCACACTAGACAAAGAGAACACTGGTTAATTTTAAGCCAAATGACAATTATCTAACTACCAAACATAAGAGTTTTTAAAAAAATTTAAAGTCTTCGACAATAGATTTTGCATGCACCTGATTAGTAGTTTATTGGTTTTCTTAGTCATTCGTCCTGCAAAAAAGAAGATGTTTTGGTTTTTCAAAGTCTTCTACGCTTTGTTTTGCAAAAACAATGTATCCTCCTAAAACATAGCTACACACAAAAGATTAGCGAAAAAAAATACAAAATGAAAATTATCAAAAACGCAAAAATATGAAAGTTAAAATGAAAATTATTACTAGCCAGATGCATCATTTCAATTCACAAATGCGTCATGATGTTGATAGTCAGATGCATTGTGGATGGTCTCGAATGTAGCTTGTGTCATCAGATACATCATGGTATTTATCAGATGTGGTTCATGAACTCAGATGCATCATTTTTTTAGTTAGATGTGGTTTGTCATACGATACCTGCAAAAAAAAAATGGGAAAATGGAAATGGATTCGCGAAGTTTGAAGTGTGCTTCACGTCGGGTTCACCAAATGTAACGTAGATAAAATGGATGTTTCACATAAAATATGGTTAAATCTAATCTAACATGCATAAATCTAAATCAAACAACAAAGAACGAGATAAATAAACTAAACAGTAAATAAAGCGAAAACATAGAACAGTCTCACTGAATATCAATCCATTTCCTTGAATTATCTTGATTGTCCTTCTCTATTTTTCCGTATTAGTATTCTTTCCCTCAGATTTTTTGTATGTATGCAAGCATAGCCTGGATGCGTGTCTAAGAAAAATATTAAAGATTATAAGTTCTTCTAAAAAGTATTGATTTCAAGAGGAGGAATAATGCCAAAGATCAACCAATTTATAGAAATTTGGTTTTCGAACAATTGGCTCAGATTCAAAAGAGAGATCAACGATCGACATTGACGAATGCCATACGATGTGAGTTCTATTTCAATTAGAACATGAGTTGGGAAATTTTGCAGGATAAAGATTAAATTAGAATAATAATTTAATTGGTGTTAAGACTGTTCGAAAATAGAGTGAAGAAGAGTTCAAGATTAAATAAATGATTTAATCTTCAGTTGCAAGTCTTTGAAAATAGAAGAATTAGAATTTGAATGAAAAGGATAAAATTAGAACTTGGAGAATGATTTGTTCGAATGCACACATTAATTAATTAATTAAATAAGGATATTTAATTAATAAATATGTTCATGCATATGAGTTAGAAGTAGTTAATTGACTGGTTGTGACAGAGAGTCTCTTCGTAGAGATGATCATATATCGAATCCAGAGATAACTGATGGATTTAAATAGATCTCAAGTCAGATGGTGAGTGAATAATTAGATAAATGGGTGATAGAAGAATGTGGCATTAACAATTAATTATGAATTAAATCTTAATTTAATTCAACATTAAAAAATTGGAATGATTTAATTAAATATATAATAATTTATTTAATTGACTAAAAAGGTTAATTGAATAATTAAATAATTTTAAAATGAATATTTAATTATAGTTGAAAATATGATAAAGGCCTAAATTAAATAATAAATTATTTAATTCAGAAAGAGAATTAATTAATTAGTGACATAATTAAATAAATAAGATTCATTAAATTAATCAAAGATGAATAAGGGTCATAATGAATTAATCAAATAATTAAAAGTTTATTTAATTAATAGAAGAAAGATATATTTAGGAAATAATTAAATAATTAACATTATTTAATCATGACCATGGACATTAGAAAATTATGTCAAAAGTGGTACTCGTAGGCCTAAACCAATTTTCAGTGTCTACAACATCCACTCTACAATCAAATTTTTTTGCTATCCTATTCTACCTTCTAATAGAAGTGTTGAAGAAAAATAAGGAACTTTTTTGGATATTAATCTTTTGACTAGATGCTCCTTCATAGTTGTCTAGAAATTTTCTAAGATTTTTGGCTTCAACCATTGTTGATCTCCCCATCAATATGGTATCATCAAAAAACTGTTGATGAGAGAAAACTAAGTTACTAGACAAAGGATGTAAACCCATCAGGGCTCCTTGATCAACCAGTCTATTCAGGTTCCTCCCAAGGCATTCTTCCATTATAGTAAACAGAATAGGGGAGATGGGGTCTCCTTGTCATAAACCTCTAGAATTCTTAAAAAAATGTGATGGAGACCCATTGACCAAGATAGAGATAGAAGCAGTAGAGATGAGTTGGCTAACCATTTGTATGACTCTTTTGCTGAAGAAAAACGCTAACATAATCTTGAATAAAAAGTCCCATTCAACATGATCATAAGCTTTGGAGATATCTAACTTCAAGAGAAAGCCCTTTGTCTTAGAAACAAAGAGAGAATGAATATTTTCATGCATCGTTATTATCGAATCCATAATCTGCCTTCCAAGAACAAAGCCATTGTGTTGAGGGAAGATTAAGGAAGGTAGAATAGTCAAAAGTCTAGAAGTTAGGAATTTAGAAATAATTTTGTAGAATGAATTACAGAGGCTTATGGGCCTAAAAGCTTCAAAGTTGGCAGCCCCAGGATGTTTAGGGATTAGGACCAAGAAGGTCGCATTGAGTTCCTTTAGGATACTTCTCGATCCAAAGAATTCCTTAACAACATTCACCACATCCTCTTCAACAATCTCCCAGAACCATTGAAAAAAGAACATCAAAAAACCATCAGGTCTAGGGGCTTTATTACCTTCAAAAGAGAAAGAAGCTCTCTTTATTTCTTCTTTTGAAGGGATGGCTGCAAGCATTTTGTTATCTTCCTCCTTAGCAAGATTGGGAATAGCCACAAAAAGGACTTGCAAATTTTGATTAACCCCACAACTCATCGATAGGAGATTGCTAAAAAATAGGACAACTTGTCTCCTAATATCCTCCTCCTTATCAAAATGGACTCCATTTTCCTCAATATGAGTTATCCTATTCACAACATGGTGTTTTAGGGAAAACATATGGAAATATCTAGTATTTTTATCCCTAGATGAGAGACATTGAACCCTAGATCTTTGTCTCCATAAATCTTCCTCTTTAGCTATTATGCCATGCATCTCCACAAGAAGCTCATTTTCTTTCTATCTAAACTCCACATTGCATCCCTCTTGTTGGATCCTCTCTTGGATTACCTTCAGATCCGACTTTAACTCAGTTTTTCTTTTGAAGATATTACCCAAAGATTCTTTGTTCCACATTCTTATCCTATTTTTAACTTCTCTTAAATTTTTGGTGACCCTAAACATAGCAATCCCCGAAACAAAAATATTCCACCATTTCCTAACCTCATCACGGAGCTGAGGATGAGACAACCACATACGCTCAAATCTAAAGCGAAATTTTTTTTAGCCACTATTGGGTCTGCCATAAAATTGATAGGAAAATGATCAGAACCCACCCTCGAAAGGGCTTTTAAAGAGAAAAAATACTTAAGAAACCATTGATTAGAAATTAAAGTTTTGTCCAATCTTACTTGAATAAACTCCTTACACACTCTTCGATTTGACCAAGTGAAGGAAGGCCCTTGCAGCTTTAGATCGGTCAGCGCTTGATTTTTGATGAAGTCCAAAAGCTCCATTATGCTTTCCATATTAACCTAGGAAACTCCTGACTTTTCATTATCCTACAGTGGAGTATTGCAATCTCCCATAACTACCCAAGTTTCATTAGTTTTTTTACAATGAAAGGTAGCCAAATCTTGCCAAAAACGCTTTCTAGCCCCCTTTCCATTAGGGGCATAGATGTTGAAAATGATCCAGCTGAAATTATCTCTAGTATGAGTAAATCTGGTGGCCACATGGTTATCACTTTCAAACAATGGTTCACCTTTTATTAAATTAAGATACCAAAAGGTGACAATACCTCCTGAGGCACCTTTTGAACTATTCCCCTAAGCCCCACAAAACTTAAATAATTTAATCTTTTCCACTTTTTCTTTAGGAGTTTCAGATTCCTGAACCAATAAAATATCAAGTTTATGATCCCTAACAAAATTATGCAACACATCCCTCTTATGGAGGCTATTCATCCCCTAAATGTTCCATGAGATGATCTTCATTTCTTACTTGGAGTGAGATTTCAAATTTCGGGAATGGTTTTTAGAACACCATCTACAATATCCTACTTGCTATCATTCTCCCTGTTCCATCCAGCAGATCTTCTTCCTTGAATATTCTTTATGGCTCCATAATCTACCTTTTCTCTAGTTCTCATTGAGATGTCTTTTGGTGTACTCAATTGTTGGTTTTTCTTATTCCTCCTCTTATTGTTAGAGCTAACATCCTCTCTGTTAGTTTCTTCTTGACTCTCCTCCTCCTTCCTAGACTCCCAATCTTTCACATAAAAACCTTTCTGGTCTGGGGGAAGAGTGTCCATCATGCCATTTCTATTTTGGAATAGGTTCACATTTAAACACTCTATATTTTGGCTTGAGTACACAAAGGATTCCTTCACCATATCCATGGAATCTATAGACTTCAGTATCTGATCTGACACCTTACTTGACTCCATACCAGCAGAGGCTGGAGATAAAATGGGGATCCCAATATCCAACCTAAATTTTTTGTCTTTGATTGGCATATTAAAACCTTGTAAAGGGATTTCATCGACTCCAATCTCATCTTTTTCCTTCCCCAAGAAAACATTCTCAAGATTGTTGTCCAAAGGCATCTAACACTCAAGGTCTCCCTCTCCATTCTATAGGTTCCTTGCATTATTTTACTTCTCTTCATCTTCTGCTTCTCATTGATGTATTTTAGCCATGTTATGTTCTAGATCAACTTGAGTCCCCTCGTCCCCCTTGTTTTTGGGCATTTCCTCTACATCCACCTTCTTTCTGATTTCATTCTCTTCACCCTACTTCTCTTTATTTTGTTTGTCTTCCCCATCACTCTTCTTTTGCTAGACTAGCCTCGACTTAGGTTGGGGATTCCCCTTTGGTTTGTTGGCATTAAGCAAACAATTCTTAGCCCAATTCCCAGATTTTCTGCACTTGAAACACACAAAAGGGATTATTTCAAACTCAATAGCTTGAACCCAAGAACCCAACTTAGATTAGATTTTGAGAGATGATGAAAGATCAAAATTTTGGGATACACCCGCATATATTCTTGCAAACACTAATCATCTCTTGGTTTTCGTCATTGGGTCTATAGACAAGAGCTCACCAAAAGAGCTAGCTAGGCCACTAAAAACATCCACATTCCAATATTCCAATGGAAGTCTAGGGAGTCTAACCCATACAAGGACATTTTCAAAAATAGAGTCTGAAAGATCCAGGTTAGTGGTCCATTTCTTTAGGGCTAAGGAGGACTTGCCTATGATCCAAGGACCTCCACTCCTCACAACTTGAATGTCCTCCTTACATGAAAACTCAAAAGCAAAATAGCCCTTAGGAAGAGTTGAGACAAGAACTTGGCCATTAGTTCTCCATTTTTTCTTAACAAACATCTTGACAACCTCAATATTTGGTCTAGGCCCCATAAATTTACCAACCAACACTCTATCCATTAAAGAGATATTATGATCAATGACTAGATCAGGGATAGAAATAGCAAACTTACCCTTTGCTAGTTTTGAGATGTTGCAAACAGGAGGGAAAACCAATTTTCTATGACACCAAATAGAGATGACCATTGTTTAGGCTTGGGTTCTTCCCCTCTAGCGGTCCCCACCACATTTTTGGTGTTATCAAACTAATTTCCATTGGTACTTTGATAAGGAATCTCAAATGGAGCAGCTTGCCCTCCTGGGTCCACCAAGATGTTTCCACCAGGATCAGGAACAACATTATCATCCTTACCTTACTTTCTGGTCAAATCTTGCTTTGATTCCCCTATGATTCTTTTGATTCAGTGCTTCTATGGTCTGTGCCATTGTTTGAAGATTCAAAATTCCAATTTTCCTGCCCGTTCACTCGCACGTCCTCCTACTTACCTATTTTCTACATCTAGCTAATTTTCATGTTGGTTGTTAAATAGCTTGTTAAGTCTATGATTTTTGTAATTTTATTTTATTTATTTGTATTTATAAGTTATGACTAGTTGCCTCAAATTATATTATTAACATGTTACTCTTGGTATTCCCTTGTAAATGGGTTCATTATCATTATCTCTGTGATACACAAAGTTCATGCTCATCTCTTACTCAAAATCATAATGGTTTTGCTAACAAATGTAACTGAATTTCTGGAGGAATAATTGGATCAGTCCACTCATTGGAGAGGTGCCCAGAGACTTAGTCATTTTTAATGACGAACTCCGTTATCAATTTCATTTGCACTCTTTTTCTCTCTCATTCTTTTCTTTCATTACTCTCTTTATAATTTCATTAATTTAATTTTGTTGAATGTTTTAATTAAGCATTTATGGATTGTAATTGTTAATGTTAGCATTCAAAGTATCTATGATAGATCTATTAAATCATATCAGCTTATGAAGATAGAACGTTGCATTTGTACCATCAAGAGCAACATTTGTTTCAATATCAGGCACATCATTTTATTAGTCTATTTTCATTATTTCTATCCTTTCTTAGCTTTTTTGTTTTTATTTTCATCTCGATAAAATAATTGCATTATTTCTATTTTTGGATTTTCCAAAACTTGCTTGATTTGAGTTTTTTTTATAGCTTGTAGGTTTTTCACTACATTTGTTAGGGGTTTCACCACATATATTTCATCTGTGAGCCACAATCTCATTCTAGAATGTTGCAGTCACTTTCTAGAATGGTGTAGTCACTATCTAGAATGATGCAGTCACCTTTTGGAATGCCATAGTCACCAACCTGTTTGCAACATCTGTCTCAGAATAGTGAGCCACATTTTCCTATCATTGGTAATAAGGAGTTTTTTTGAAATTTTTGCACTTTATGAGCTCTTCTCATTCAGTAGAATAGAGGTTTTTTTGGTTATTGATTTCTACTTGGTAGCTTGTGGCTTACATTTGGGAGAAGACATTTTCCTTTGAAATTACCAATCTATCTTTTGCAAGGTTTTTGTTTGTCTTCATTTAAGATAGGAACATTTTTTATTTTTTGAGGCTTAAAATAAATCAACTTATTTTCTTAATTCGACACACTTCATTGGTTAAAGGAACGACAACTAGCATTTTCACTCATTGGGTAAAAATAACAACTTGCATTTTCACTTCATCGGTTAAAAAGAACATTTTGCATTATCACATTTCATTTTGGGACCTAAAAAGAACCAAGTGTCTTTGCTTTATCATAGTTTCAATTTGGGATTAAAAAGAATCATTATTTTCTTTGTTATGTGATCTTTTTGTTTTGACGTGTATATGCTCTTCCCTCACATGTTAGATGATCTTGGGAATCAAAAATATTTCTTAACACTTTCATTTTCACACCAGACATTTGGTTTTCTATAGGTTAATGAACATTTGTAATATGAGCAAGCACATGTGTATTCCCTATCCTTGCATTTCTATATGACCTTAGAGATCAAATAATCATATTTGTCTCGCTTTTGTACAAAATCCTTTAGAAGGGCCTTCCCTTGAGACACATCCATATGGAGAACTCATTGGTGAACCAAAGTGATTTTTTCCCTTAGTCTGCTATATTAAAGGATAAGATGAAAGTCAAGTCCAAACTGCCATTAACCTTCACAATACAGTGCCAGTCTAAAAGGGGAAACCACCCACATTTATGTGAGTTTTTTCTTATAGTATCCTAGTAAGGTTGGTTAAAGCCTTAAGTGGATTGCTAAATGCTCACGAGTTGGTAATTCCCTGAGTAGTAACTAAAATCCCATTAGTTGGAGGTGACCCTATTGATTGATATATTTTTCTACCATTCTCAATGCAAGGGTTGCACATCACACCTTGAAGTTACTCGCAATATGGCTCCCTTGAGATGAGATAGAAATCCCTGTATTAGCATAAGCTACTTCTAGCTTTCTAGGGAGAGGGTGATTGGATCATCCTTCCAGTCTTGGAGATGCCTACCTATCCTCTCTCATAAATACAAGAGTGTACACACCCCTTAAGGTGTCAGTACATTTGAGTTGAAGGAGTTTCCAAGTTGTGGGCCGAAGATTTACTACCATTGGTCATTGACCTTAGGATTAGGAAGTTATTTATGTGTGTGTAGTGTTTTTGAATTGTGATTAGACTATGTAAATTGGGTTTAGTAACCCTTGAACATACACTATATGCAAAAAATCTAGACATTCAACAATCAAGACATGTTTTTAGATTGTTTGTGGTGTTTTCAATCACATTTCATTCTAATCATTCCTCCTCATCTCAATCATCCCAACCTAGTCATCATAACCATCCCTCATCTCATCCTATCCAATCCTTTCTGATCCTAATCATTCCTCCTCATCCTAATCATATCATTCTATCATAAGCATCCCCTCCCATCATAATCCTTCCTCTTAATCAATATCTCACCCATCTCATCCTAATCATCCATTTTCATATCCTAATCAACTCCCAACCATCTCTCTTCACCCTAATTATCTTTATCCATTATAATCATTCCTTTTCATCTTAATAATCTTTTCCTTATCATCCATAACCATCCTAATCATCCTCTTCCATAATTATCATCATTCCTCATCCTAATTATCCTCCTAATCATTCTAATCATCCATTTCCCTCCTAATCACCCCCTTCTTCCTAATAATTTTATCCTAATCCCCCTTCATTCTAATCATCTCTTTTAATCCTAATCATTCCTTTCCATCCTGACCATCTCTTTTCATCCTAATTATCCTTATGCATCATAATCATTCATTTTCACCTTAATTTCCTTTCTGTTATCACCCTATCATAAGCATTCATAATCATCCTAATGATCCCCCTAATCTTTATAATAATTCATCTTGTCCTAATAATATCCAATTATCTAATCCACATCATCTCAAGTATCTCAATCATCCATGCATCAATTCTGAATCCATCATTTAGAACCCTAAGCTTAATTACTTTTTCTAATCTAATAGAGGTCCTAATCATTATCATAACCATCCTCCATAATCCAAATCAAAATATTTCTTTCCTAATTCATTATCATCCTCAATCTCCATCATCATCCTCATTCTTCATTATCATCCTTAATCCACATCCTTCATTATCATCATCCTTCATCACCACATAGACTAGGATGAGCCTAACATATCAAGTCCATTTTCCATATCATACCTCAAGATTTTTTTGAATTTCTCCTTGCCAACTACTTTAACAATCACATAAAATCCATGATCATGTGTCCCGCAAGTTGATTCCAAGAGATCCTAAACACCATCCAAGCCTCCATGTCATCCTTTCCCTCCATTAACAAGGGAAACCAAAATGTCTTCCATGTTCAACCAACACCCATCCATAACCATATCTCACACACTTTACCTCCTATTCAACCCATCATTAATCCAAAAGCCACCATCCAAGAGCATAAAAAATTACCATCAAAGGAGCATCAAAATTCAAAATAAAAGGAATACAAGAGCCCATGCAAAATCCTATTTCACAAAATGCTAGTCCTATTCCTCTAGTTCCACCCACTTCCACCTCATCTATCTCATCCACCACATCCATTTCATATTTTTCCACCTTCAAAGCACCTAAACAAAGTCAACCATGTCACTCACTTGACGTCATTCATCCAAAGCATGACATCACAGATCCCTCTTTATGTCAAGATCAAAGTACTCCTTGTGATCCCATTCCATCTCATGATTCTATCCTTATTTCCATCCAATAAATCCTTCTCGATGATCATTATATCCAAGTTGATCCAATATTTGATCAAGATCCTATTCCCAACCATGGAATCCGAGATAAACCTATCTTTGACTAAGATCCTCTTATAGCTCAAGAAACAAAAAGTTATCCCCTTTCATATCAAGATCAAGCCATCCCTTACATACCCCCACATGATCCCCTTTAATATCAAGATAAAAGTATCCCTTCCATACCATTTCATAATCTTACCATATCCAACCCATTTGATGATCCTAGCATATCCACCTCATATCATGATCCTATCATACCACCTCCATGGAATGACCCTAGTCCATCACAAGAAAAAATATTTCCATCTATTACCCCATCTAATGATACCCATCCCAATCAAGATCAAGATATCTCATCCACTCCATCACATTATCTAATTCCACCTCATGATCCCCTTCCACCTCATGATCTCATTTCCAATCAAGAGAAACGTATCCATTCTATCACATTCAATGATCCCCTTTCTCCAAATCAAGATCACAAATTATAACTTCTATTCCATGTCATGATCCCATTCCATCTCATAACCAAGAACAAACTATATCATCCACCCCATCACATGATCCTACCCTAAGTTAGATCAAAGCACCATTTCACCTTCATGCCATGATCCTAATCCTCCACAAGATCCCATCACCCCTATCCAAGCTACTCACAAACCCAAAACTTACCAATTGGGTTCCCCTACTTTCATCCAAGTTGGTTTCCTCCAAGAACCTATCCTTCCTTCCATACCATACCCTCCTCAAAATGGACTCACATCTTGTTTTCTAAACAACAATCATCCCATTGGAAAAATATTTTTTCAAAAAATGCATTAGCACTTGGCAAAGGGTTATGCCTTCATGAGAAATGCATCTTATAAACCCTTAACATCAAAGAGAATCCAAAATATCATGGCCTTGTCTATAAGTCTCTAGATGTTGGTACTCCTTCCACCCACCTTAAATCCAAAATCCTACCATCTAAATCCAAACATTCATATTCTCCATCCTCCAAATCTATTTTGGGTCCTTATATTCCAAAACCCAAGCCTTCATCTCATCCATCCATATTGGGTCTTTATGTCCCAAATGTTGATGTTATTCAGCATCGGTCTGCACTTCCCAAGGAAGAAATAAAGTAAATATTATTTAAAGCAAAGGGCCGACCCTATAGTGTTTCACATAAATGAGTTATTGAATGGCCGACCTAAAGAATATTTAATTGTTTATTGTAAAGGCCGACCCAAATGAAGTGGCGCCTATGTAACATATATATACAAGGTCATTTGGTTATTGAAGACATCCAAATCAAAAGAGAAAGTTCGCTATTATGATTAAGGCAGAAGTTCGCAATTACATGAAGAGCAGAGTTCATACTTGAGTAGAATTCGTAGTCCTAGAAGAATCTCATACTTGAACAACAGATGAATTCGCATTCATAGAAGAAGTTCATACTTAATCAGCAGATCATCATTCCTATAGCAGTAGACTATTCTTCAAGGAAGAGCAGATTCATTTGTATCTAAGCATCAAGGAAAAGTGCGAAATCCTTAGCCATTGCTGGGCTGTGTTGTAAGCAAATTTATGTCATTATCATATATATATAAGAGAATCATTTGCTGGGTTTTTCTCCCTCAAGAGGAGGCTTTTCCCAGGGTATCTTGTTGTGTTCATTGTCTTATGTGTTGCATTTCTTTTGTACAATTGATTATTTAATCTGATCTAAGAAACACTAACACCAAAACCCAATCTATCTTCCCTTACATCCATCTTGGATCCCTATGTCCCAAAATAAATTCCTTCATCCTCTCCATCCATCTTGGTTCCTTACATTCCACCACCTATCACTCCTATTCCAAGATCACATTATCCTCTTTATCCATCACCTCATATCCCTAATCAAGATAAATAAAGGTACACACTCTTGAACCATTTCCAACATACATACACCAACCCATCTATAATACATCCAAATCATTCATATCCATCCAAAAATCCCATTTCTCTTGAAGTAATTTGGATGCCAAATCTCAAATACATAAAACCAAAAATAAAATAAAATTGAAGGATCAACATGTCCATGAAAAAAAAGTGATCTAAAATAAAAAATATAAATCCCAAAGGCCACAAAGTCCCATGAAGCAAAAATCAAAGTGAAAATCCATGTGGATTCAGAAAATACTCATAGAATCAATGCATCCCAAAGAAAAATCAGAATTAGCATCTAAACTTGGTTATCCAAAAGCTCCATCCAATTCTACGTCCTCCACCCAGTCTAATAATCCTATATCACCTCCATCCATTTTGCATTCTCATATCCAAAAATCCACATCCACTCCTCCATCTAAATCTCCAAATTCAAAAGTCACTAAACTCTTTCACAAATCCACCACCCTTCAAGGTGTATGCCAATGTTGATCTTTTCAACCTTTCTATCGACTCATATACAAGTTTTTAATCAACCCATCCATTATCCAACATCCATTTTTCATCCATCCATCCTTCTTATCCTATCCTTTGCATAAATCCATATCCCTTACCATTCTCTCATCCATTTCATTCCCCTTACCATCATTCTACCAACATCTATGATCATACCTCTAATTGTCCATGATCTAATGGAACACATCTTCAAGGGATACAATCCGTGGAACTAGATTCTTGAGTCCTCACTTCATATCCCTATGATTCATCCACCATATTCCAAATCCACTTATCCATATCCTTATCCTTCTCCATCCATCCTATTCTAAAAAAAATCATAAAATAAGAGGAAATAGAGAAAAAGAAAAAAGTAAAAAGTAAAGATAAATCATTCATACAATTGTGAAAACCACTTCTTGTGGTGCCTTGGATAGGTACCATGATGGAAACCTAGTAAACCTACATCATGTGTAATCCATTACCCTCTTTCACTCTACCTTAGGGGCTAGTTTCATCCATACTATTCTACCTACCACACCCCACTTTATCAGTCATCTCCTATCCATTATCCTACTTGCATTCATCCTCATGTTTCCCTTATTTGATCTTGGCAAGGCTAAGGATCTTCATATACATCATGCATTATATCCTTCCATCCTTCTTATCCTATCCATATCACTCATTCTCTATCCCTAATCCTATCCAAATCTACCTTCTCTTCCCATCTTTGATCTTGATGAGTAACCTAAGGGTCAGATATCAATACATCCATATCCTATATGCTTGATCTTGATCATCGTATCCATATCCTCCATCCTACATCTCTTATCCTAATTCCATCCTCATGTCCTATCTAATTCCTCCCTTCTTTTTGATCTTTATAAAAATAGTGGCCAATATCAATGCATTCATATCCTTTATGCACTATCATTCCATATCATACATCAATCATCATCTTCCATCCATGATTCCACTCTCTCTAGTGTGGGGCATACTAGTCCCTTTCCACTAGTCCTTGGTGCTCCATATTCTAATCCTACATTGACCATTATACTATCTCAATCACCATCAATTATCCAAAGTCCTCTCTCCTATCCAATGAATTCCTCCATCCTTCCATATTTTACCATGTATTGGTTCTCCCTTGTCATTGGATACCATTCAATCCATTTATCCTCTATCCTAATCATTCAATCCTCCATCAAATATTATCTTATGTAATCCATTTATCCTCTATCCTTCCAATCCAACCATCCCCCAACCATCCCCATCTAATTTCATTCAATGTAATCAATCGTAATCCGTGCAATTCAATCTTGCAATCTAGTGCATAATCCATAAGTAATCCATGATTTCAATCCAAATCTATTGATAATATATTGATTAAATTTAATCTATTATCATCATAGGGATATGTCTTTCCCAATCCTCACATTGTTTTAGGATGTATCCTTCCCATATCAAACAACGTCGCCATCATCATCATCAATCATATCCATCAATCAATTTCCATCTCGACTTGGAGAATAGTTCTTGGTTGCTTTTGTTCAATTTTCAATGCTTTCTTGTGTTTTTTATCATTATTTACATTTCTCATGGTCTTTTACATTCTATTATCACAAGGGCATCATGGTCTTCCATATCATGGTGTTATGGGGCATATGTTTTCACTTTATCTTTTTTATCATGTACTTGGCACATTGTCATCCTAGTTCCTTAAACCTTGGTGCATAATGTCAAGTACAATATTAAATATAGGTTTCTCATATCATTGTAGCATAATGATCCTCCATCCTTCCTTTAAATCCCTACTTATTTGATTATTCATTTTCCTATTTTTTGTCTATAATTAAATAATAATTATTAATTGTTTAATTATTCATTAGTTTTTTCTTCTATAATTAAATCAATTATATTTATTTAGTTATTTTTGGTTGGCGCTTGGGGTTTGCATCCCTTGAGGTCATAGGCTCAACTCTGCTTTGTAATGGGAAAGGTGAGGGTCAGTAAAAATAGTGTTTTAGTTCTTGCTCCACTAAATTGGGGTATATGAATGGAATTAGCCATAAATATTTAAACCTGCTAAGGAGGAGGCAAGAAAGCATAAATTTGTAAGTTTCAAGAAACCTAAAAAATTAGAGGTTAGATGATTTTTAAAACACATGGCAGACCAATAGTCAAGGAAAACATGACAAACCAATGATCATTTTTTAGAAAATGGCAAGCTTCTTGGCCCTCAAGGCCTTCAATACTATGGTAGTAGGAGGCCACATCAGTTTCATGGACTCATTCACAAGCTAGTTACATAACATGCAAGACAAGATTCATATTAGGTCAAAAATAAATATGCAAGGCCTAACCGGATACCATTTTCAACTCATGTACGACTGGACAAAGGGAAACAACAAATTTTTGATATCTGTGGAGACAGTGGTGTTTCATTAAGGAAAGGGGATAAGGAAGAGCCTAAAAATCATTATCAAAATGATTTGGCTATACAATTATAGTGAAAATGATCTCAAAACTTTCAAAAATCCAAGACACATTCATGCAAGTATGACTCCATTTGATAGAGACAAAGACCAAAGGGGTCGCTTCAATCCAAATAAATTGCATGGACAACAATCTTGATGGAATGAGGCATCTAGTTGGAGACATGTCACACAAAAAAAGGGGTTTTATTCTCACCCTTATTTGTAAAAGAAACAAGGGTCAAATTATAAAAAAAATTAGGATGGGAAAGTGGACAATGGTAACTGACTACTAAAGTTTCAAAAGAATCTGAAGCATAAATAAAGTGATTTTTAAAGGCAAGGGTTTGCATAGGCAAGAAAATGTATAAATGCTCAAGGAAAGAAAAATGGAAAAAAATTCCTCTAAGGGTTAAAAAAGAAAGTGACAAAATGGAAAATGCACAAAGGCAAGAATGGATGCATAAATATTTGCAGAAGAATGAATTGACAAACCAAAATAAGGCATTGAAATCAAGGACCGATGTAGTTAAGGTTCTTGAGAAGGATTTGGAAGCAGAGAATAATGGGACTATAAAGATCACATTTCCAAAACACCTCCTATAGTCATAAATCACAAACTTAAGAGAAAAATTCCTATTCTGTAAGTTTTATAATCTAACCATTGATCTAGGAAAGCTAAAAGATTTAATATTTCGTGAGTGGGAAGGTGCTGAAAATGTTTTTTTATCTAGATCAGAGTAAGGGTATATTTGTGGTTATTTTTAGAAATAAATCACAAAAAGATTTTTATAAGGTTAATTCTTGGACTTTTCAATGTTCTAGTATGTACATGCAACCCTAGACTCCTAATTTCAATTTTGAAGAGTTTTTCACTAGATTTGTTCCTTTCTAGGTTCAGATGTATGCATTACCTTTGGAGTATAGGGAGTTAAATTTGATATAAATTATATCAAATCATGTAAGAATCTTTCTCAAGCATGATTACCTTTTATTCAAAAATCCTTCAAAACCAATAAGGGTGTGTGTTTTGGCTGCCACATTGAAGGATCTCCCAACATAAATCCAAATAACATCTATGTTTGGAAAGTGGTTGCAAAAAATAGTCTTTGGGACATCTGATAATGCTTGCATATAGTGTCACACTTAAGGCCATTTTGTTACTGAATTCTCAAGCATGGGAAACTTGCAAAATCAAGTAAATTATGATTGGTTCTAGCATGATAGGATGCATGAAAAGGAATATTTCTTGTTAGAAAAGAAGGTTGATAAATGTCCCAATGAGGTTTTGAGTGAAAAAGGTTGTCAAACTAGTCCTACAATCAAAGAGCAAAGATCCAAGGTAGTCAAAAAAGATGGGGGAGGAAAAAAGAATTATGTCGTATCAATTATTAGATGACCAAAATAATATTTTTCCTTATCCATGGAATTACACAAAATGAGAGAATTGATGAGGCATAAATCCATTTCTTATACTATAAATTTGTATTCCCCATCTTTGCCTTAACTTTTTGAGCATCAACTGGGTGATATAGTAAGAAAACTAATGTTTCAAGATACAATAAATCATCTAGCTACAAAAAATATGGTTAGTAGGGAGGAGCCTCTGTGTGATTTTAAAAAATATCTCACTATGTCTGAAGGGTTACAATTGCAAGTTGCATGAAAGGTTCAACGTGAAATTAAAGTAGATAAGTTAGAAATCCTAGTAGAAAAAATCCTATTATTAGTTGGGTTATAAATTTTTGATAAAATTTCAAATGAAATAGATGAGGAGGGGGGAATATGGGAAGGTGAATCTTTCAAGGAGAAAATGGAAATTGATAGTGATTTTGATATAGTTGAAATCCTTGGGGAAGAGAGGTAGGAAGTCAAATATTACAAAGTTGAAAGTGGAGATTGAAGAAGATGTGCAAAAACAAATATATGACACACTCTCAAATTCTACAAGTAAGCAACTGAGGAGAGCCTACTGCTCTCATTGTGTACAATGAGGATCATATCCTGGAATGTTAGGGGTATTAATTCCCCCTTGACAAATATTCTCGAATCAAATATCAAGTTGATGTTTTTGGAGTGGATATTGTGCTGTTGTAGGAAAGAAAGACATTAGTGGCAAAACATAAAGCTTCAATACAAAAATGGGAAATGTGGAAATTAGCTCACTCACCTAGTCAAGGGGCTTCTAGAGGTTTGGTAGCATTATGGAATTCTAAGTTTGTAAATTTAATACCAAATAAGAATGAGAGAAATTGGCAGTTAATGGAGGTAATGAAATTTGACTTGAAATTCTAGTTGTTGAATATATATGGTTTGACTTCAACCATTGATAAGAATAATCTTTGGGATGAAATATCACAACTAGTAAATTGTTTAGGAGATGTGAGAGTTGTTCTAATTGGAGATTTTAATGCAATAGCTGCATTGCAAGAGAAGAAGAGAGGTATTATTCCTCTAGTTAAAGTGATGATAGATTTTTCATTCATCAACACTAATGTATTGAAGAAAATTATACCAACAAAGGGAAAATACACATGAAAAAATAGATGAAAATATTTTTTGTAGATAGTAGAGAGGTTGGACATGTATTTGGTCACTTAAATTGGTTAAACTTGCAACACATGTTGGAGCTAGAAATATTTCCATATGTAGGGTCTGATTACTATGCAATCTTTCTCAACATATCAAATGTGTCTCTCCCTAAATGCAAATTATAATTTAAATTTGAGAGCATGTGGTTTAGGCATCCGTAATTCATCGATTTATTGAAGTAATGGTGGATTAATTCTCCATATGAGTAGGGTTTGAAGATGTTTCAGTTGTGTAAAAATCTAATGTATGTAAATCATCAAATTATAAAATGGAACAAAGAGACTTTTAAGAATATCTTTCATCAAAAGGATTTAGTTCATAAAGAATTGACTGTAGTTCCTGTGCTCATTATTCTAAATGTCTTAGATGATTCAAATTCTGAGAAACAAAAAAAATTATAGGGGGAATGGGAAGAGTTATGTGCAAGGGAAGAGAGATATATTGGAGGAAAAAGTCACAAGAATTATGGCTGAAAGAGGGAGATTAAAATACTAAATATTTCCATGCATCTACTCAGATTAAGAAGGTTGCAAAAGAAATTTAGTCTATACAAGATATTCCAATGAGGAATTTTCTTACCAAGGAAGAATACATAAGAAAATAATGCATTCGATTTCATTCTGAACTTTTATCAGTGCCCCAAATTAAGAGTGAATAGGATGATAAGGATGAAAAGGAGTTGTTGAAAGTGATTCCTACAATCATTAGGGAAGAGGATAATGATTGCTTGTTGAGGCATTTTTATTTAGACGGAGTCAAGAAAGTGGTATTTTCTTTGCCTCTAAATAAAGCTCCTAGATTGGATGGGTTCAGTATTGTCTTTTTTTTTAAATGTTAGGATATTTTATGCTTTGACAAACTTTGGGCACTATAGGAATCCAAGAGGAAAAGAATAATGCTTAAGCAGTTCAATGTAACAAATATTTCCATCTTGCCTAAAGTAAAAGAGCCTAAGTCTTTTGTAGAATTTAGATTGATATCCTTATGCAAAACAATATACAAAATATTCACTAAGGCAATTTATCTAAGGTTGCAGCCTATAATTCCAAAAATTATTTCTCTTGAATATGGGGGTTTTGTTTCAGGAAGAGAAACTTTTGAAGGGGCACTTGTAGCTCACGAAACTCTACATATAATATCTACTTCCAATAAACCTTCAATAATTTTCAAGTTGGACATGATGAAGGCTTATGATAGAGTATATTAGAGTTTTTTAAACAAATCACTTGCAAAAAAAAAATTTAGTGAAAAATGGCGTAGATGGATATTATCTTGCTTATCAGGATAAAAGTATGTAGTCATTCTCAATGGAACTCCCACAGGCTTCTTTGGTGCAACACAAGGAGTCAGGAAAGGGGATCCATTATCTCCCTTTTTTTTCATCATTATGGAAGAGGCATTAAGCAGATTCATTTCATACAAACATCATAATGAGCTATGGTAGGGTATCAAGATAGTAAACAAAGGAATTACAATCATGCATTCTCTTTTTGCAGACGATACTATTTTATTTGGTAAGGAAACTATTGCAGAAGCTAGTCAGTTCAAAGAGGTTTTAGATAAGTATTCTTTAGCATCTATTTAGATAATTAATGCACCTAAATCAAAAATATATGTTTTTAATACAAAGGATGCAATAAGGAATAAGATAGTGGCTTTGTTCAGTTTTCAACAAGCTGCTTTGCCATGCACATGCTTAGGGATTCCTTTCTTTTTGGGGTCAAATAAGGCCTACTGGGAAAAATTAATAGAGCGGTTAAGATCAAGGATCCTTTTATTGAAGGCTAGGTGGTTGTCTCTATCAGGTAGAATTATGTTAATAAAATCAATCTTTTTCAGCAATTCCTAACTATTTCTTGGAAGTCCTAAGAGAACATTAGCCAATTATAGAAAAAATGAGAAAATCATCAAGTGTTTTCTTTGGAAAGGAATTATTAATGAAAAGAAAAAAATTCCTTTAATCTCTCTAGAAGGTATGGCAGGGGAGAAGTGTCAAGGGGGAGTAGGGATTCACAACATTTCAATCAGAAACAAGGCTTTTGGGTCTAAACTTGCTTGGAAAATGTCTACCAAGCCAGAGGTAAAATGGAGAAAAATAATGCAAGAAAAATAAACTCCAATTCCATCAAGAATTTTCACAGTTTCTAATCCACCAAGGGGTTCTTCCATGTGGAACTTTTTGATTTCTTGTAGAAAGATAATCACTACATATATTACATGAGAAATAAACAATGGGGAAAGTGTGAAGTTTTGGAGTGATTCTTGGAATGGGAAACCTCCTTTGCAAAGTATTATAGATTTGTAAGATGCAATGAAAAATTTAACTGAGGCTTGGGGGAAGAATTTTTAAGACTATGTATAAAGCATAGATGAAATAATTGGGAAAGTGTCTTGGAAATTTTTTCTGAAGTACCTCGCTAACTGTTGAATAGAGCTCTTTGCTCCAAAGGTTATTAAATGATAAAGTGGTATACCTTTCACCTAAACCAAATAAGATTATATGGGATGCATCTAAAGAAGGTACTTACTCAGTCAAACAAGGTTATAGAGATTTAAGTTGAGCTAGAGGTCAATTGGAATCTCAAAGAGCTTACTCATTTTGCTGGAACAACAAAATTTTACCTAATGTAGGGAGCTTTGCTTGGTTAGTATTAAGAAAGAGAATACTAACAAGTGATCAAATAACAAAATTGAAAATTGAAGATCCATTCAAATGTCCATTATGTGAAGATGTATTAGATTTTGTAGATCATTTACTCATTTAGTGTAGTTTCACACAACAATGCTGGCATTTTGTAATGAATAAGTTAAACCTATTCACTCCCATACCAAAAAAAAAAAGGATTTGTTTCAAAGTTGGCCAATCCTTTGCCAATATTAATTATTTTCTTGTATTTGGCAAGTGGTGCCTACATTACTCATATGAAACATTTGGTGGGAGTAGAATATGCATTTTTCCAAGAAAAATTATTTATTTGTTGAAGCTACTAATGTAAAGATTGAAAAGGCAATATCTATAGTTGTAAATATGAGTGTTCAAAAGCATAAAATAATTAGTTATGTATTCTCAATTGGGGATGATTTAATTTTTTAAAATTTAAAGAGTATATAACACCAAATTTTGACAGAAGTCTACACAAAGGTAATGTGAAGAAGGTGGATAGAAGTAAAATTAGATGGAAGGCCCCGTAAACAAAATATGTAAATATCAGTTTTAATGGAGCTTCCAAAGGTAATCTAGGTGAGTCAAAACCAAGCATATGCATTAGAGATTCATTTGGGGAAGTAATAGTTGTGAGCTCATTGCATCTTCCAAGAGGTAGTAACAATGTTGTAGAGGAAAAAGCAGCTCTATTGGGTCCAGAGTTAGCACTAAAGCTTGGTATAACAAGAATACATGTTGAAGGGGATTCATCAATAATTATCAATGCTTGCAAAGAGAGGAAAATTCATGATTGGAATCTAGGCTATATTTTGCATAGTGTTTGGAATTTCCTAGATAAGTTTCAGTCTTTCATAATCATGCACACTTACCAAAAAGGTAATAGATTGGTCGACTATCTAGAAAACATGGGTTGTGATAGTCAAGAGTTATCCATAGGAAATGATGCTAATAAAATTCAATTATATCATGAGCTAGTGGAAATTATTGTACAAGAAAAATAAGATATAATGAAGTAATAATTCTTCAAAGTTCATAGGGTGGATTGTATACCAGTATTTTTGAAGTGGATTCATAAGTAAAAGCCAAGACATGTTGGTCTGATATTTAAGTAGAGAGTGAAAATTGAAATATCCTAGCACATGGGAGATGTGATGTCAAATATTTGGCCTCAAAGGAAATCAAAGGTTGTCGCTAGTGTTAATTTTTAAATATAAATTTTTTCTGAGTAGTTGCAGTCTTATGTTCCATGCATAATTAATCATCATTACATGGCGCATTCAATACTATGAGGTGGAAAGTGTTACATTCTTACGGTGTGAATGGATTAATATGAAATGATAATCCAATCTATATTTTCCCATATGGGTAACATAATAAGCGTGCCTCCTCCCTTAGATTGTCATTTGCAAGTCTGGATTGGGAAATGTGAACTAAGGGAGAATTCCTTTAAATCAACGCTCCTCGAGGCTTAAACATGGTTTAAAAGGGTTTGATGAAGTTTAATTTTCATTTGTTTAGCTTCCAGTGGGTGGTTTCCATCAACTCTAGTTTTTCTCCAATGCTTTACTCCGATGTCAAAGCTTTAGAACTCAAAAGGGAAGAAATATTTGGGTCTTCTTCAGGGTGTATTTTTTAGTTATAGGATGAAATATCATCCCATAAACTATAGAGCTCCGATTGCAATTCGATCATGGGAGATACCCTTTTCAAATTGTATTGAGAAGGAACATTTGCAACAGGTGTTCAAGGTAAATTTTCCAATTATTCTCAATTGCATCAAATCAGTAATAGGAGAGGAAATTTTACATGCTAAATCCCAGTGCATCATCTTTCCTGTATATCTTTTGTCCATTTTTATCTCCAATTTGCTAGATTTGGTGCAAAATTTTAGTATAATCCAATCTATTGCAAAAAAGGTAGTGAATGGAGTTTATCTTGAAGATAATGATCTATTGAAGAGCATTCAAGCATATGATCTCACCTAAGGTGAGGGTTTTTTGGTGGGTTGTTTCCAAGACATTATATTTTGTACAAACAAAGGTATATTGATGCATATGAGGGTATGAAGTTGTCGGTTCTCAGAGATTCTTCCAATTACTTGAATATAGCACTCAATAGGCATCACTTTGAGTTTAGAAGGGATGAAATTGAAAAGTTTAAAAATAAATATCATGCCATTTCATTTATTAAGACCCATGATTTTCTATAAGGCCTCCAAGTAAGCACTACACCACCTGTTCGAAGGGAAATTAGAGAAAATAAAAAAGTACTGAATATTAACATTACACTATAGTCTCAAGCACTAGAAACAAACCAAGTGTTCATGGTGGTTCAAGAGGATTAAGCATAAAACTTAGTCCAATTTCCTTGCAAGGGAAATCAATGAATTTATGCTTACAATTTTTGTTTCTACTAGCAATGTTTTGAGAAATGGTTAGGGTGGAAGTGTTGAATGAATATGGGTATGAAGCTATAGGTAGTAGTTAACTTGTATAGGGGTATAAAATCAGAAATTGGACATATTTTTTGGGTTGTTGGGTAGTTAGAAATGGTTTTATGATACTTGATCTAGCTTGCAAAACTGACTCTCTTGCCTTCTGTGCCAATTTTATATTCACCTTTATCATTATTATTATAATATAATATTGAGGCTACTAAATTTTTGTCTAAAAAAATATCTTGTCCTTTTCCTCCACTTTTAATTAAATTATTATTTTAATTAAAAGTCAACCTTTTCCCTTTCTTCTATAATTAAATAATCATTTTTATTTAATTATTCACTTTCTCTCCTAAAAATAAATAATTTTATAATTATTTGAATTGCTCTAGCAACCTCTTTTTCTATGACATTCTTATCTCTTCATCCCATTTAGTTTCCACCCTTGATAAGGTTTTATTAACTTTTAATCTCCACTGTCCATCCTTAACTAAACACTAATTTAGCCCTAACCCTATTTCTCTTTGCTTCTAAGAAATCACATCCATTGATCAACATCATTATTAATCTTTCAATCCTAGCCTTTCATTTGAAACTAGATTTCTATAAAGAAGAGGCCTCCCATACCAATTTCATATGGGCATATTTTATCCTACTATTATGCTACTGGATTAATGAGAAATCACATTCAAATCCTCAAATACTCAACATAACACATTCAATCTTTTGAGGTTTGCATATATTTGATTTCTTTTGAGGTTTGCATGTGTTTTGGTTTGATTTAAGATATTTTATGCATATTTCCATTACATATCCATTGTACATGCATACGTATTCATATTATAGTCAAAGTATGTCAAGGAAATGTTGAAGAAGTTTGGAATGGAAGAGACTATATTAGTATGTACTCCGATGGTTACTGGCTACAAACCGAGTAAGAGTGAAGAACCTCCTAAGGCTAATTAGATAAAGTAAAGATAAATGATTGGAGGACTGCTATATCTAACTATTACTAGATTGGATATCATGCATGTAGTTTGTCTTGTGGTTAGATTTCAAGAAGATCCCAGAGAGTCACATGTGGCAGTAGTGAAGAGGATATTCAGATACTTGAAGGGCACTCTAGAACATGGTTTGTGGTGTCCAAAGCATATTGATTTCTCTCTAAGTGCTTATATAGATATGGATTGGGTAGGTTATGTGGATGAAAAAAGAGTACAAGTGGTGGTGCTTTCTTTCTTGGAAGGAGGTCGGTGTCTTAGCTAAGTAAGAAGTAGGATTCAATGTCATTATTTACTACATATTTATAATGCATTATTGCAACATAATGTTGTGCATAGGTGTTGTGGATGAAGAAAATATTGAAGGATAATACAAGTGCTATTAATATTTCAAAGAATTTATTAATGTATTCAAGGACAAAGCATATTTCAATTTGGAATCACTTTTTGAGAGAGAAGGTTGTAGAGAATGAGGTAAAGTTGGAATACGTGCCTACAAAGGATCAAGTTATATATATCTTCATGAAGGATCTTCCTAAGGATACTTTTGAGTATCTCCAAGAGAATTTTTGGGTTATTGCCCCTCATTTCAACTAGATGCATAAGGATATGTATCAATCCAATGGATCTCAAGATTCATTACTCTGTTTTAGGCTGATTTTTGTGGCTACCTCTCAAGGGGAGTAGGTAGTGTCATTGTTGGTTGTTGTAGTCAGGGGGAGTAAGTTTTTCCATTTTTTTGTGTATTGGTGTTGTCCTCTAAATCCTTGTCAAAGGAAGTGAATGCAAAGGTTGAATAGTGGTTATTTTTCCTTATAGGTATTACCTTTGAGGGAGAGAAAGTATTTGCAATTGATGTCATAGGGAAGAAAAGAATAAATAATATTTTTTTCCATTTTCCATTAATTTCAAAGGGGGAGATGGAGTTAACTGAAAAAAAAAGTAGGAGAAAATCCTTGTAAAAGAGAAAATGTTGAAAAGTATATGTTGGTATAAGTGGAAGCAGTGTGCATTGTGGTGTGTTGGTTATTTTTAAAAACCCAACTTATTCTCAGTACATACCTATGAACTTGCCAAGGATAATTATCAGTAAGGGAAATGATTGGCCAACACATAAGTAAAGCCTTTGGGTCCTTTACTTCTTCACTTGAGGATTTGTGAAACCTAGGAGGGTGATCCTAAATAATAGTGTTTATAGATACCAGTATGAATCTAGTATCAAAACACAAAGGAAACATAAAAGAAAGAAACAAGTAATTTGATTATATTATGTGATCATCAGTTAAGTCGGGTACCCCAATTGGAGTATGAATTCTATACCATTCTAGTGCCATATTCTAGGAAACAAAGTCAAACCATAAACCTATATGATTAGATAACAACTTTATATTTCACAAAAATACCCACAACCTTGAAAATACTGCATTACAATATTTCCACTAGGTATTTCCATAATTAACTTTTTACTAGCATCCTTACACGAAGTTTATATCAAACCCACTATTAAATTAAAGAATTTACATACGTTATTTGAATGGATAAGCAAGAATGAAACAACACATCTATTGAAACTCAACAAGGACAAATAAGATAGCCATTGATTATCATATTCATAGCTTCTATAATTCGTATATAGGAGAGAAAATATACAAAAAAAAATTAATACCTAGTTATCTATATTGTTATCAAAAAAATACATATTGGTTGATCCCTTTCTAGAACATATTATTGAAAAACCTGTATTCATTTCCCTTGTATCTATTTTCTTTGAAAATATGATTTCTAATTAGCGGTTTACAATTTAACTTGTAAATTAATTCCAATTACAAAATTCCTCGATCGAAACAGTATTGAGTGACTATGATTTTAACCACTGAAATTACAGAAAATTAGAATGCACTTGTTCTTTATCCAAAATTAATAAATCATAAACTAATTACTTAAATTCGTAATTACAAAAAATCAAAGAATCAAATACTGAAAAGAATTATGAGATGGAAGAGAAGAATAGAGATCATGAGCTTGATAACGGAGTTCACTCAATTTGAGCTATGTCTCTAGGTTTGCTTCTCAATGTTGGACCTCTTTATTGATATCGCCAAGCTTCAATAGCCTTCTTACAATATCCAAGCTTTAATCACTCACAATCTCTCTCTTTACAATTTTACAATTCTTGGTGTAACAATACCTTGTAATTTCTCTCCTTCAGTAATTCTCCACCTTACCAGGAGCATAGAAACTCTCAAACATCTCAATGAAAAAACTCACCACCTACACCCCCTTTTATACATAAAAAATTCCTTAATAAAGCTTAACCACCTTATTTAATAAAAATAACAAATTAACCCCCCCTTTGGATTTTATAATTATAAACCTTACAAAAAAAACACTAACCCATTTATAAAAAAATAATAACTTCCCCATAAAAAAACAATTTAGTTTGTTTAAGCCCTTGACACCTATTCATGGGCTCATTTGGTTCTAAGTTGTTAAGTTGTTTTTCTTTAAAATGGAGGGTTATTTCTTTGTTTTTTTATGAGTTAATCTTTTTTATTTTTAGGAGATTTGGATTCCACCAAATCCGGTTGGGATCCCACAAAATCCAATCCCACCAAATGGATTTTGTGGAATAAATTTCCACCACTTTAATATTATTATTTTGAAATAAAGCATGGTGTACATGAATTTTTCGATATTTTCACCACATCACCTACAATTTCCACATCAACATCCAGTCAACTGCCATGTCACATGTTGACGTCATCATTTTGACTAAAACTTTGGCTAGCTCTATTTTGCTCATACGAGCTCCGTTTTCGAAACCGAATATAGTTTTGGAATCAACATGACAAGCACTACAACTTGGCATCATTTTTGTTTAATTTTGAGATGATCATTTTTTTTCCTTTTAGAATGCCTAATTTGCCTATTTGATCGGACTGTTGACTACACATAACTTCTACATACAGACTCCTTTTGAGCTTGTTCAAGTTCCGTCAAGATCGTGTCGGTGAGCTCTGTGTGATGATGTTGGTTTCATGCTATTTTGAAACTATGAAATTTTGAGGTTTCATAGATCCTCCTGGATCATTCCTCCCCACTGAGAAGATTTTGGACATCCAAAAGGTCTATTTTATGTACAATTTGAGCTAGAGAAATGACGCCCCACTTGCCCAATATCATCTATATTTCCCACTATAATTCTGAACACCTGACTCATTATAACAACAATCAAGATTGCACTGAGTACATTAGCCATATACACATCCACATCCAATGTTCTTACTACCAACCATACACTGCTGAAAAGTAGAAGACAATAACAAAACTTAATTTGCGAATGAGAAAAAGAATGTACCAACATCATGCTTGTCTTTCATAACTGGAACAACCTTAGAATCAATCATGCTTTTATGCAATGACACTTCTTGTGGTATAGACCTAAGTGCCAAATTATTTCTTGCATTAACTACCCTTTTCAATTGCCCCATTGTCACAAAAGAGTTATCAGTCTTAATGGGATGAGAATGCATAATGTATTCAATTCCTTCCTTAAACAAGTGATACTGATTATGTTCCCTATAGAAGATTTCTTTTCTTTCATGTAAGTATGGGCTACCCAACACAATCCCACAGATATCAAGTGGAACCACATAAAAGTCAACCTCATCTATAAACTTAGACGTTATTGCAAATCTTAAATTGCATTGCTTAGTTACTCATAATCCATTATCATTTCAAACCCAACCTAATGGATAAGGTTATTTATGTGGCTTTTTTTTCAATCCCAACTATTTGAAACAACTTCTTCTGAAATTAGATTAACTTGGGACCCATTATCTATCAGTGTATCAATCTTAGTGTTCTTAGAAATCACCCTTATATGAGATAATTCACATATTTTTCTATCTTTAGGAACAGCATGACTTTTAGAAGTGGAAGAACATGAAACATCAGTGACAGAATCATTACCAATAAAAGCTTTACCTTTCAAACCCACAATTGAAGTCTTTGATTCATCACCAGATTCCATACCAAGGTCTTGCATGATAGTTGTGGACTTATGCTTACCCTTTCGATCCTTGAACCACTTAGGCTTATGATCAAGACGCAATTTCCAACATTTTTCATCTTCATGCCATTGCTTCTTTTAGTATGAGCAATAAGGCCTCTCATCCTTCTTCTTTAAATTAGCGGTTCGTTGTGATTTCTCCTTCCCTTTCTTACTACATTTTTTCTTACTAGAGTCAAACAACAGATTTTCTTGGCTATTCCTCAATCTTGTTTCCAAATGGATAGCTTTCACACTAACTTCATCAATGTTAGTTGGATTAAACATAAGTATAGTATGTTTCAAATTCTCACATAATCCACATATATACTTTAACAAAGTTTCTTGCATGTATAAAGGAATGCCCAACATTAATGCCCTATTCCTAAACTCCTATGTATATTATTGCACACTTTGTTCTTTCTCTTTCTTTAATGATTGTCAATTCATCATTGTTTTTTACATATTCCCTAATGGATATAACTAATTTTTAAGTGAAGCTATAAACTCAAAGGTTAGGAAGAAATTATTTTACCACATTGATTAATATATTTTTGAGTCTTACTCTCCCACCAGATGAGAGTTGTGTCTCTTAGGTGAAGAGTGGCTAACTAGATCTTTGAAGCATCATCAGTGAACTTCTCAACCCTACAATAAACTTCAACTTTTTTGATCCAATTGTCAAGTTTCTCTACATTCAATTCTCCATTATAGACTGGAAAATCAAATTTAACATCAAGTTTCAAAAAAGGTGCATTAGTTTGCACAAGATGTTTCTTCTTAGAAGACTTAGATGAAGAAGCTGAAGAGGATGAAGAAGATGAAGATGAAGGGGATGGAGGTTCAGGAGGTTCACCACCACCTCCTACTCCTACTCCTTTGCCATCTTTTAAAGATTCACCTTCTTCTTTCTATTCTTGAGTTCTTTTTTCCTCTGCTGCTCTTGCCTCTCTTGGAAAAGAACTTCCACCATAGCCTTCATTTCAAGAAAAGATTTCTAAGAGATTCTTTCATCAAGCTTTGTAACTTCATGTTTAGTTACCATTTCTGACATTTTTGATGGCCTTCATTTCCTGATCTTAGGATTGAACTCTATAAGTGCACCTTCTCCTTGCCTCAATTTCAACTTGGTTAACATTCACTTATGCAATTTCCTACAAAATGGGCTTTGATACCACTTGATCTGTAATTAGCAGTTTACAATTTAACTTGTAGATTAATTCCAATTACAAAATTCCCCGATCCATATAGTATTGTGTGACTACTCTTTTAACCGTTGAAATTAAGGAAAATTAGAATGCACTTGTTCTTTATCCAAAATTAATAGAACATAAACTAATTACTTAAATTCATAATTAGAAAAACTCAAAGAATCAAATACTAAAAAGAATTATCAGACATAAGAGAAGAATATAGATCATGAGCTTGATAACAGAGTTCACTCAATTTGAGCTACATCTCTAGGTCCACTTCTCAACGTTGGACCTCTTTATTGATATCGCCAAGCTTCAATAGCCTTCTTACAATATCCAAGCTTTAATCACTCACAATCTCTCTCTTTACAATTTTACAATTCTTGGTGTAACAACACCTTGTAATTTATCTCCTTTAGTAATTATCCACCTTACCAGGAGCATAAAAACTCTCAAACATCTCAATGAAAAGACTCACTAGGTCTACACCCCCTTTTATACATAAAAATTGCCTCAATAAGGCTTAACCACCTTATTCAATAAAATAACAAATTAAACCCCCCTTTGGATTTTATAATTATAAGCCTTACAAAACAAACACTAACCCATTTGTAAAAAAGCAAAAAGTTCCCCATAAAAAAAACAATTTAATTTGTTTAAGCCCTTGACACCTATTCACGGGCTCATTTGGTTTTAAGTTGTTAGGTGTTTTTATTTAAAATGGAGGGTTATTTCTTTTTATAATTATGAGTTAATCTTTTTTATTTTTAGGAGATTTGGATCCCACAAAATTCGATCCCACCAAATGAATTTTGTGGAATAAACTTCCACCACTTTATTATTATTATTATATTAAATAAAGCATGGTGTATGTGAATTTTGTGAGATTTTCGCCACATCACCTGTAATTTCCATGTCACCATCTAGTCAACTACCATGTCACATGTTGAAATCATCATTTTGACTAAAACTTTGACTGGCTCTATTTTTCTCATACAAGCTCCATTTTCGAAACCGAATATAGTTTCAGAATCAACATGATGAGCACTATGACTTGGCATCATTTTTGTTTCATTTTGAGATGATCATTTTTTGCCTTTTTGAATGCCTAATTTTCCCATTTGATCAAACCATTGACTGTGCATAAATTCTACATATAAACTCTTTTTGAGCCTATTCAAGTTACATCAAGACCATGTTGGCGAGCTATGTGTGATGATGTTGGTTTCATGAGATTTTGAGACTGTGAAATTTTGAGGTTTCCTATATCCTCCTGGATCAAAATAAGTACCTATTGACCTCCAAACTTCTTAACCTCTTGACCCTCTCCTTTGCATCCAGCCTTAGAATCTCTTTTATAAAACAAGGGAGCAACAAGCACTAGGCTAGATTACATTTTACATTTCATTTCATTTCCATTTCAAAATGAATTTTAATAGAAAATAAGATAATATTTCCCAATTGATTTGGGGAACCATCATTTTAATTTAAGTGAAAACAAAAACAGAGTTCAAGAAATCATTAATCAGAGCCACCCCGCTAGTTACCAAAAAGTTTCATTGTGGCAACACCAAAATGTGTAAATCCACGCTACCCTAAAAAGCGTCACTATCAACACAAAAAGCATAAATGATCAGAGACCCACTTCACAACACACCAACCAAAGAAAGAAAATCAACACACAGGACCAAAAATATGAGAACCCACTAGTGGAGCTTTTAATTTTTTCCCTTGTAGGTATGTTTTATCCTTGGTTCTAATGGGTTGGGTTTTCGGTTCTACAAACAAGTCTGGGTCATAGGTTTTATTTTTGTGTGTTGACTTGTTATTGACGGTGGTCAGTCACTTAAGTGGTTTTTTATCCCTTTTTGGTTGTGACTTTACTGGCCCCGTTTACCTATCCTTTCGGTCTTTTGTGTCATGACTGCATTATATTTTCATAGTGTCGGGCTATTGAATTATTTTAGACTAAACCTCTAAATAATATTTTTGACCTTGAGGGTATTTTACCCATCCACCTAGTTGGTCCCTTTCTTTATGAATAACCTTTTCGCATGTGCAGATTGTGCGGTCGTCGGATGAAGTGATTTTAATCTTGACCATTGCTCGCAGACCTCGCAAGGTTCTTGCTAACATCACAAATATGGTGTGAGGCATGTGAAATGCTACCATCTGTCACGTTTGATGGTGGGGACCAGTTTTTCTCACTGATCGATGAAAGAGGTTGATGCCGACATCTTTTTTTGTATCGACTCATTGTGGTTGTTCCTCGCTGACCTCGCACAATTAAAACTGCAGTTTCAATAATGTTGTGAGGTGTGCGATTTGTTGACGTGTGGATGCCAATGCTATATGATGGACAAGCAAGGTGGGGCCCATTCCATGCTGATGTGGTGCTCGGTAGGCGAATGTTATATTTGTTTGGTGACTGGAGAGTGAATGTGGAATTTTCAAACTGTTTTGACTTAATTTGAGCCATTCTCTTGGCCAACATTGTTTTTGATCAATGAATTGCATTTAAAATAAACCGGTATTGTACTATAGCTGTTTTATCTTGCGCGAGTGAATAGTAATGGCCGAGTTTGACTCTGCCTACATAATTAAATTCTAAAATTTGTGAATTACTATTTCTATGTTGTGTCTCTACATGGAGGAAGAATTGTTTGGTATCGAGTGAAGCAAGTTGTTGTTACGATTTCTCAATTTTGCTACCTTGGATGTTCTGCAAATAAAATCATAAGTAGCATGTACACCATTTCTTGTAAATTTAGAATATTTCATGGTTGCTTGCTGGGCAATTCGTGATTGTTTCCTATTCTATTCTTGAAGAATTGTTTGAATAGATTCGCTTTTAGAGCTTGTCTAGATAATTTCTAGGGATTTTTGAATATTGAAGAATTTTTTGTTAAGGCTAAAGGAGAAAATTGTAATTGCTTGCTACCTGAAAAATAAGCAAACCCTAGCTCGAATTATCATTTGTCTAGTATAAATAGAACCCAAGGCCTGAAGTTCTGGTTTTGAAACAACTACTAGGTCTTTCTCCCAAGATATAATTGATTTGTTATAGCCCTCTACTAACAAGAAATAGGAGGGAAAGGTTTTGTTCTATGGGCCTCGACTCTTGGAAGGATTGACAGACAAGCAATGTGCAATTCAAGATGTTGAGCTGCCATACAGTGGGTGGCAATTGTTCTCTAACTAGTTCAGTAACAGGAATTTGTTCATCCCTTTGTGTAATCTGTGGAGGTTGGACTTGGGAAAATTGGTGGTGCCTAATGTTTATATAGATGTAGATCTTTTAAAGGACATTTCTGCTAGGTATGACCCTATGGCCCGAATTTTCAAAACACATGCTGGTGTGCAGATGATTAAGATAACCAGAGAAGAAATTGTAGAGATTTTCAAATTGCAGGAATGGAGTCAAGATATGGTTCCTGTCGATTTTGAGATTTTAAGACAAGAGTATAGAAATACTAGGGATTTGTTCAAAAAATCCCTTTTGATACCTCATTTGGCTATCTCAGGAAGAGGAAAAAATCAAAAGAAGGTAGTAATTGGCAGGAATGAGCCTAAACCTTTTCTTGCTGACTATTTCTCCGATTATTTCAAGAAGACTATTTATGCTTTATGTTAAGTTCTAGGAGTCAGCTTAAAGAAAACCCTACCTACTGATATTATGCATATAGCTATAAATCTCTAGCACCCAAGTTTTAATGTAGTATATGATTTTTCCACTTATTTAGCAGAGAGAATGCACACGAGTCTGGTAGCCCTAAAGGAGGGGAATAATTGGGTTAGATTCGGATGCTATTCCTTGTTAATCCACATGTTTCTAAATAGGGGTCAAGCTGTGTTCGAAAAAGATATGGAATTGAAGAAGAAGGAAGGAAATATTGAAATGCCTATCCAATATTGGACTAGGATTCTTGACATGCACGATCATAAGTTTGATTATGAAACTTTCCATAATGTCTTCGGATCTAAATTAAGGAAGGCTCTGGTTCGTGAATCCCGAAGAATTCCAAAAGAAATTCATGACTTCTTGAGGTCGATGGAGAGAAGGCCTGAATTGAACATAATGCACAATTGGGGAGACATTATCCCCTATCATAATACCACAGTTTTCAGGGTTTTTGGCACTAATGTCAACCAAGGATTCTTCCAAGGTAGGTTCCCCTTAGAATTAGATTCATAGAAATCATGAGGCAATTGGGAGTCGCTCAAGAACTACACTTGCCAGCTGAACAGAAAAAAGGTTCTTTCTTCCCTGAATATACAACATTTGTCAATTTTGTTATGGCAAAGGGAGGATGGAAGGAGTTGCATAAATTACTTGAGCCTTATAGGCTAAGGATTGTGTGCCCCAAGAACCATGATCTTGAGGGTTTTATCTCTCAAATGAAGGCAAAACATCAGACAAGAGCCTTTGTCCACAACTTCTACTTTCTTGAGGACATCATCGAGAATATTTTTGACTTGGAATTACAAGATGAGAGGAAGGAACTATACATTGCCTACTCTAAAATGTAAAAAATTAAGCAAGAGAAAATACCTAGTTTCAATCTCATACCTAATGCTAAAGATGATTTTAGTAGGGCAATATATGCTATTGATAATTTTGAGAGCTTGGTTGGGGTTTTGAAAGATGAAAGGGTTGTGGAAGAAAGGGGAAAATAACAAACCATCGAGGAGTACCCTGAAGTAAGGTTAGAGGAGAGGCCTACTTATTAGCCTCAAAAGAAGATAAGGTTTTTTTCTAGAAGAAAAGGAAGTAGGGTTGAAGATGTTGCTAAAAATTTTGCACCCTCTTCCTCAGGGAAATCAGTGCTAAATGTTGTTGATGTGGATTCTCCTCCAAGTTTTTCATAATAGGCTTTCCCACCATCACCAAAGAGGAAAAAGGTTGAAAGAGTAAAAATTGTTGATTGTGATGGTGATGAGGATGATGAAATTATTGTAACTCTAGATGAAATGCATCCTGAGATGGCATTCAACCCGATTGGCATTGCAACAGATTCAGGTGCAGTTACTTTGAGGTTAGGAAAAGATGAAATCAAAGGAATAACAAGCAATGATGACTTGAGAATAAAATCCTACAAAGAGTTCATGATGGATGAATCTTTTATTCAAACTAACACTTTTAAATATTTTGTGTGGAGAGCACATACTGTGTCATATGCTAAGAAGGTGGCACATGAGATAAGTCTGCATCCAGAGCTCCTAGAGAAGGTAATCCAAGCTAAGGTCAGGGAATAGATGAGACAAATTCAAAGAAATAACACCAGAGCAGGGCACAGGGAATTGGTACAAAAAAGTGGAGTATTGCTACTCCCTAAGTGGGATATCGTTGATGCTGTGGTGTTTGACACAATAAGATTTGAACAAGGATCGAGATACTCTGAGAGGCCAATATAATGACATTATTATTGAATATAATAAGAGTCAACAAAAGGTAGCAGAGTTAGAAACTGAATTGGCTTTATTAAGGCAACAAATGGATACCATGAGGTCTCAAAAGCAAGCTAGTTCTAGCCACACTGTTTCTGACCCACTAGTAGAGCAGTCTCAACCTCCTGCACAAGCATAGTCTTTGGCTATTGTTCCATATAATATAGGACAAGTGCCTATTGCAATTGAGAGGGCTACTACCCCTGGAGGGGGACTCTCTAGGGAGAAATTGATTCAACAGGTTGAAGAGTATAAGGAAATGGTAAAGAAAATTTGGGATGCAGTAGGGAGAAGCAATTCAATGATAGTGGACACTGTTTTGAAATAATTAAATAGAAGGGTCTAGAGTAAGCTAAACAATGTTCATGCAAATTATGTCCTAATGTTGCAAGCACTAAAAATGTTTCCAAGGGATAAAGAATTGGCCATCCCATTGCTAAATAAATGGAGCCCTAGAATGGAGAAGTTGAAATTCATGGCAGTAGGGGTAAAACAGGATGGTGATAAATATCCTACTATTATTCCAACATATCAATTAGTCAAGGGAATTGTTGAGAAGAATTTTCAAGGATTTTCTGCCCCTATGGAGTATGTATTGTAAGTCTAGTTTTTAAAAGGTTTTGAGTCAGATTGGAGAACTTAGTTAATCATGGGGTTTTTGAGCATGTTTGTATCAAACTCATGAATATTTGGAGTTTATTTTCTCTCATATTGTGTTATGTTACATGGATAATTAATGAAATATCGATCAAGGATGATTTTCATTGATTTTCATTTGTTCTTTACTGTGAATTATGTTTAACTATAGCTCTGGTTCAAAGGATCGGTTAAATGCTTCAGTTAACTAGTAAGTTCATGCAATTTAACAAATAGGATTTATAAAGGAGTAATAAACTCAGGTATAGATGTATGGGTTGTAATGCAATTCATAATAGATCATAAGTGTTCAAAATGAAATTTACCCTGTAGCTCATTTTTCTCTTTTGACTCCGTGCATTGGGATATGGCACTAGAATTCTGATTACGTTTTATTCTCACATGTTTTGTGTTATGGCATCAAGATATTTTACTCAAACATGTCCTATCAATTTACTTTATGTGGAGTTTGTGATTCTCTGTTAATTGGACATGAACCTTTTTAAGGAATAGCCAATTTCTTCGAGGATTTCATCCTTTAACATTTATTGGGGATCTATCTGTTGCTTACCTGTGTGCAAATGAATTTTTTAAATTTTGTATGTTAAGAGCACATGTTAGGGAATACCCTCCTAGATTTTACAGAGTCCAAAGTGTAGGAGAATTATCCTTATTGCTATTCTCGTCAAGTTGGCAATACTTTTCCTAGACTTTTATTATTGAATGTGGAAAGTTCTTAGAAGCTTCTAGGAAATTTGTGTGGGTTGCAGTAAAAAATGCCAACACCCACCAAGGAAATTAACAGGATGTTACTTTTCCTTATCACCAGGAGAATAGATGTGCACACTCGGTGTCCTTATCTTTAGAGGAGTAGCCATCATCACCTCATCCTCAGAATCAACCCAATCCTTCATGGCGATAAGATATTGATGATAGCTAGAATCAATCTCATTTCCACTGTAAGAAGAATCATCAAAAACATCATTGGGAGAATGATGACATCCCATATAAGCATGGTGATACCTATTCTTTCTGGCATCTTCCCTTTCTGGCCTCTCAACTTTCTTATCCTTTCCTTTGGACAATTCCTCTAAGATAGTTCGGCCCCTAAGGTGGTAGGCATGCTTAAGAATACCTTGTGTTGAATCTTTGGTGGCCTTCATTTTCTTTATTGGAGTTATAGGTATCTCTGGTCCACCTTGTTCACCCTAAGGAACAGAATCATGAAATTCAAGAGGATTGAGCCTCCTGGACAGGAAAACCAAGCTAACATTCACATTTATCTTTCCCATTCTCCTAATCTTCCACTAAAATTTATCAAAGCATAATTACCAACCTACTCATAAGTAACTAACTCAAAATCACTCCCTCTCTCAAAATTCATGTTTTCACAATTAGATGGTGGGAGTAATCAAGAAAGTGATCCTCATTAAATAGAGAAATTGGTGTGCATCCACATTTATTTTCCAAGAGATCTTGTGTGAGAATGCTGGAAATCAATTAACCTGATTTTAAATCTCAACCGTTGATCATATTTATAACCAAATCAATGGTTAGATACTCTAGATTATTAATGATGACAAAATTAAACGGATTCATTTGATACTCATCTCAAATTAAGAGACTCGAGTGAGATGAGTATTTTCTTAACTTTCATGTAAACCATAAACTTAATTTCCCAACCAAGCATGTCTTGTCACATTTACTCGCTTGCGAGTAGAAAATAAATCACTTGTAATTCATAATGGTAGGACAATGGGGAATGATCATGATTTATATTTAGAATATCTTCCTACACCCTACCTCACTTCAATTTTACCTTCCCATATGTACCAGCCTCTGATAGATTTCATGGCCATAAAATATTTTTTCAATCTCACAAGCATGCTACAAAATTAGTTCTATCTTAGCACCATTTTTATCTTAGAACTATCTCGGCTAATATCTCCAACTACATCCATCTTTACCAAGATATTTCTAAGTTTTTAGGAGAATTCTATGTGGTACTTGCCCATGCACCCGTTGGAGAGTATGGCATAGAAGAAAAAAATCAAGGGATGGTGGGGAGTGGTCAAGACTTACCCACACCACCAGTCATCTACCATAAGTTTTAATTCTTTTAAAGAAAATGACCAATCCCAAGACCTAGAAAGTCTCACTTAATGAAAAATGTTACTCCGACTATTGACCCATGTAACTATCTTTCCTTGCTATTGACAATGGATGGGTGTGCGTGGAATAACTTTGATAAGAACATGTGTCATAACATCAACCATTAATTTTCCTTAGGCAACACCTATTGCATGATGGAGATACTACTCCCACCATCAAGTAGTACCATGTGGTCATTGCCTGCTAACCCTCATCTTTAAAATAATAGGAAATAAATCAAGACAGGCATGTGAGGTGTGGTAGAGATACAACCACATATTTAATTTCTCATTTGTTGATCTTTGAAAGGTGCCAGTAATCTTTACCAAGGATATTGGGCCCACTAGCATACCAAACACATGATCGGAGTCCACCAACCCATGTTAATAAAATAAAAATAAATGAAACAACAAGGGCACATGGGGAATGATTGGGATTGATTCCCATGATTAGACGGACAATCATGAAGCTTTATTTTTGCACATGCCATAAACATTAATCATAAAAAGGGGCCATCTCTAGGTGAATGAGATACTGATCCATAATACAACAGGCTAAGGATTTAAAACCCTTTTTAAAATTAAGCCTTTGGTCATAATAAAATTAAGACCAAGAACAAACTTAAGGCGACTGACAAACCTAAGATCAAGGTTTGGCAAGACAATGAGTACAATGGCACAAGTGACAACTTAAGTGACTAGGAATGAGGAAATTAGGTCAATGCAATTTTAAAATGAGCAAGGGTTTTTTGATTTACTCGCCAACCTTAGGAAGTTGTAATGATATAAAACCCTATCATAGTGATGTGAACATGACCTAAATTCAAAAACAAGGGGCCAAGCCATACTTTGTAGAACTTTTAGAATGGAACTAGGAAAATTTTTTGAGGGGTTCCATCAGTGGCTCCATCTAGGGATGTATGCCCATTGTGGGTATAGAAAGAATTCAAATCCTCTAGAGAAGTAGACCAAGTGCCAAACACATTGGGTGACATAGTCTTTATTAAAATATTAAACCACATTTGATGGCCCTAGGCTACCAAATGAAAAGAGAAAACCATGTTTTCCTCTATCAAACACATTGTTCTTTGTTGTCTATATTAAGCCAAGTTTGGAAACACTACCATTGTCTTTCTAAAAACAAATACCACCCCTTCCATGCTTAACCACATCACTATGGTTCCCAATGCCTTCATTAACAAGATCATTCTCATACATAATCACTTTCTTGTCAGATTGGACCAGAAAGTGGAAAAAATCATAGTGTGATCTAAAAGGGTTACTATGAGACTTCTCATCATTCATCTACACATCAAATTTTAAACCCTCATAGTGATTAGGCTCAATAAAAAATTCATGTACTACACACAATATACAATCCACTTGTGTGTTGAGAAAAGGATTCTCACACATTTGAAACTCCTTTAACTGGATTGCACCATAGGTCAATTTATTATCATTACAACAACATAACTTAGTCACACCATCACATGGTTCAAGGTTTTGAAAATCATATTTACCAAAACCCATAATACCTTCATCTGAATCACTTTGAATGCCATCACTTTTAGGATTAACAAGATCATCAAGAACACTTGTGTGCACTAGTCACTTCATGTACACTATTAGTTGATAGACATATTGACCTATGTGTCAAAGACTCACTGTTATCTGAAATTTGTTCATTAGCCCTTGAACAAGTATCTTTATCTTCCTTCACATAAATTATTTCCTCATTGGATGAAAAAATGTCCATAATCATACTATGAAGATAAGCAACATCAACAAAGAACTAAATTTAACATTTACTAACATGAGATCCACCATTGTTTACACCATAAAGATCTTTATCATTTTTAACACTATGCTTAGGTTCAAGATATTAAATACACAAGTTTTTATCTTCAAAGTGATCATCATCCATTGAATCGGTATGCTCTAGTGATAAAAAAATTGAGCTACACTCCAAGTATTCCTCATGTAAAACTTGTTCATTTACTTATGAACAAGCAACTTCATCATCATTTACATCATTGCATCCTTCAAATGAAGAAAACACCTCTAGCACCTCATCATAGGAGAATTAATAACCCTTAAAAGAATAATCAGGTTTACTGTCATCATTATCTTCATCATAAGGAAACTCATCACTACATATACTATGCTCAAATTTTTCTGAATGAATGCTTAAATTTTCATCTGCAATATCTTGACCACTGACTTGTGATGAAAAATCAGCAATACTTGCAAGTGTATCTTCATCTCCATCATCGGTATACTAATCTTCATATATGATACTTTTGGGCTGATCACAGTCACTATCCTCATCCATACAACATGTATCTTCATTTTTTTAATTTTTTCTCAATAGGATAGCTTCCATCAACATTTTGAGATATCATATTTTGTGCATAATTTAGTTGGGCTCCCTCAAAAAAATTTATCCAATCAAGTACTTGATCAAATCTATGAGGTTTCAAGTCTTTTGGTAAGGTACTTAGCCCTGACTCAAATATTTCACAAAATAAATAAACACATATTGAATCTTTAGGTCTGAAAGTTTTGGGGATTTCCAACAAGGCATCCAAAAATCTTGAGAACAAGTCAGAGGGTGATTCTCCCTTGTGCATCTTCATGTTAGACAGTTCTTGAACAAAAGACAACTAATAAATACTATTCAAATTTTGTTAATTTCCACCTTGGAGCTCAGTATGATCTATGTGTTGTGATGATGGAAAATTCAGAACAAAAAAAGCATCATCATCTTGACAATCATTTCTATTATCTTATCCATTAATTCCATTTGCATGAGATGGGCTAGGATAACCAAAACTTGCAGCCATGTATCCTTTCATCATTGAATATTTTAAATTGTTCTCAATATCCATAACAATTTGATATGCTTATGTAATGTTGCAGGCTCTTTATATCCTAGAGAATAACTCATTTCTTCATCAAATGCATCAAATTATACAATTATACATACTACATCATTTGGTCTCATTGTCTCAGGAATGCCACTTAATGTTTTTTAAAATATGAGATTGAAGGTTGGTACCAACTCATCTTCTTCTTTCTGGACGTTATTAAATTTTTGTCTTAGTGAATGTGGATTAATTATTTCTCCAAATTGTTCTATGAATTCTGCCATGAACTCATTCCATGAAGAGATAGAACACACTGGAAAATATGAGAACCAATCTCCAGCATCTTTCTTCAGAGATTGAATAAATAACTTCATGACATCTTCACAATTTACCTCATAATCTCCCATCAAATCAAAAAATTCTTGTAGATGTTGAGATGTTGATTCTAATTTTTTCCCTTTGAACTTTGGCAAAAGTTCCCTAACTTCAATAGGAATAGGGTTCGGGAAACCTTGAATATCATTAAAATTCAATGGTCTATATCTTTCCATGGAGAAGATTTTTTGATGACATGACAAGCGTTGCATACTCTTCATGCTTACTTCATGCATGTACAAGTGAATGATACATTTTCTTTCACCCCTTTACAAAATTCAAACATCAACTACCCTATGTTTTTCTTTTATCCTGACCTTAAAATATTAAAATGCATAACTCAAGTACTAATAGATTTAAGATCTCTCTAATGGGCAGATTTCAAGAACAGGCATACTTCTTCATTACAACATAAAAACTTTAAATTATAGCTTGGATGTATGAAAATTAAAACTATCATTCCCCTTTTTTAGTGCTTAATTCACTCAATAGGGAATCAACATTATTTTTACATTTCTTAAAATAACACCCATATAGATCTATTTTCCTTTGAAAATCAAAACAAGGGAAAATACCTAGATATATTAGTAGGTATTAAATTTTTACCAAGATTCCTTTTATAGAGTCGCCACCTCCTTTATAGAGGACTAATAGTTCAATAATATGAAGTATATTTACCAGTTTGTTTTCACTTTAAGTTCATTCTTCAACACTTTTCACTGGTATAGAGTTCTTCGGAGTCACCACTCACTCTTAATGATAACTTTAAATTTAGAACTTCCCAAACTCTATCAAGGCAAGATGATCTATCACAACTACTTCAAATAAGTCCCTAGTAGAGTCTCCATTTTTGTTGGTTATTTCTTAAGAACCAAACTTATTCTCACCACAAACCTATGAACTTTCCAAGGACAATTATCAGTAAGGGAAAGGATTGGCCAACACATAAGTAAAGGATTTTGGGTCTTTACTTCTTCACTTCAAGCTCTATGAAACCTAGGAGGGTGATCCTAAACAATAGTGTTTATAGATACCAATGTTAATCTAGTATCAAAAAACAAATCAAATAGATAATTCTCCTTAAATGTTTAAAATAACTATACCCTAAAAGTTTGGAAAACTTTCACAATAGTGATTAACTTAAACAAGAGAAGATATAATTCTATTAACACTCTTACACACCCAGAAAAGAAATCAACAAGTAATTTGATTATATTATGTGATCATCAGTCGATTAGGGTACCCCAATTGGAGTATGAATGTTATACCATGCTAGTGCCATATTTTGGGAAGTGAAGTCAAACCATAAGCCTATATGATTAGATAACAACTTTGTATTTTAGAAAAATACCCACAACCTTGAAAATACTACATTACAATATTTCCATGAGTTATTTCCATATTTAACTTCTTATTAGCATCCTTACAAAAAGTTTATAGCAAACCCATTGTTAGATTCAAGTATTTACATACATTCTTTGAATGGATAAGCAAGAATGAAACAATACATCTATTGAAACTCAACAAAGACAAATAAGATAACCATTGATTATCATATTCATACCTTTATTTCATATATAGAAGAGAAAATGTACATTTTTTTTGTAATACATAGTTATCTGTATTGTTATCAAAAACATACATATTGGTTGATCCCTTTCTAGAACATATTACTAAAAAACCTATTATCCATTTCCCTTGTATCTATTTCCTTTGAAAATAAGTACCTATTGACCTCCGAACTTCTTGACCTCTTGACCCTCTCCTTTGCATCTAGCCTTAAAACCCCTTATATGACAAGGGACCAACAAGCACCGGGATGGATTACATTTTACATTTCATTTTATTTTCATTTCAAAATGAATTTCAATAGAAAATAAGAGAATCTTCCCCAATTGATCTGGGGAACCATCATTTTAATTTAAGTGAAAAAAAAATAGAGTTCAAGAAAGAATTAATCAAAGCCACCCCACCAATTACCAAAAAATATTGTTGTGGCAGCAGCAAAACATGTAAATCTACGCTACCTTGAAAAGTGTCACTATTAGCATAAAAATCATAAATGATCAAAGACCCACTTCACAACACACCAACCAAAGAAAAAAATCAACTCACTGGACCAAAAATCCTAGCACCCACCAAGGAAAGTAGTAGGATGTTAATTTGCCTTGTCACTAGGAGAATAGGTGTGCTCACTCGATGTCCTTATCTTCAAAGGAATAGCCATCATCACCTCATCCTCAGAATCAATCCAATCCTTCATGCGCATAAGAAATTGATGATAGTCAGAATCAGTTTCATTTCCACTATCAGAAGAATTATTTGAAACCTCAATGGGAGAATGATGACGTCCCATATAAGCACAATGATACTTATTCTTTCTGGCAACTTCCCTTTCTGGCCTCTTTACTTTCTTATCCATTCCTTTGGCCAATTCCTCTAAGATAGTTCAGCCCCTAAGGTGGTAGGAATGCTTAAGAACACCTCATGTTGAATCTTTGGTGGCCTTCATTTTCTTTATTAGAGTTATAGGTATCTCTGGTCCACCTTGTTCACCTTGAGGAGGAAAATCTTGAAATTCAAGAGGATTGAGCCTCTTGGACCAGCGGACCGGGATGACATTCACAATTATCTTTCTGATTCTCCTACTCTACCACTAAAAATTCTCAAAGAAAAATTACCAACCTACTAAAAAATAACTAACTCAAAATCAATCCCTCTCTCACACTTCAGGTTTTCACAATTAGATGGAGGGAGTAATCAAGCAAGTGAACCTCACTAAATAGAGAAATTGGTGTGCATCTACATTAATTTTCTAGGAGACCGTGTCTAAGAGTGTTGGAAATCAATTAACCTAGTTTTAAATCTCAATAGTTGATCATATTTTGAACCAAATCAACAGTTAGATACTCCAGATTATTAATGATGACAAAATTAAACACGTGCATTTGATACTCATCTCAAATAAAGAGACTCGAGTGAGATGAGTATTTTCTTAACTTGCATGTAAACCATACACTTTATTTCCCAATGAGACATGTCGTGTCACATTTACCCGCTTGCCCATAGAAAATAACTCACTTGTGATTCATAATAGTAGGACAGCAGGAAACGATCTTGATTTATCTTCAGAATATCTACCCATACCCTATGCCATGTGTACTAGCCTCTAACAGATTTGATGGCCATAAAATAGTTTATCAGTCTCACAAGTGTGCTACAAAATTAGTTATATCTTAGTGTCGTTTTTATCTTAGAACTATTTCAGCTAATATCTCCTTGCATCCATCTTTACCAAGAGCTTTCTAAGTTTTTAGGAGCATTCTACGCGGTACTTGCCCATGCACCCATTGGAGAGTATGGCATACAACTGAAAACTCAAGGGATGGCAAGGAGTGGTCAGGACTTTCCCACATCACCAACCATCTACCATCATTTTTAATTCTTTAAAAGCAAATCACCATTCCCAAGACCTAGGAGGTCTCACTTAATGACAAATGTTATTCCACTCGCTAACCCATTTAAATGTCTTTCCTTGCTATTGAAAATGGGCGAGCGTGTGGGGAACAACTTTGATGTGAACATGTGTCATGACATCCACCATCAATTTTCCTCAATCAACACTTGCTGCACCATGGACATACTGGTCCCAACATCAAGTAGTACCACATGGCTATTTCCCGCTAACCCTTGTCTTTAAAATAATAGGAAATAAATCAAGATGGGTGTGCGAGGAGTGGTAGAGATATGACCACATCTTCAATTTCTCTATTATTGATCTTCTTTGAAAGGAACCAATCATCTTTACCAAGGATATTGGTCCCATCAACATACCAGACATGTGGTCAGAGCTCACCAGCCCATGTGAATAAACTAAAAATAAATGAAACAGTGTGGGCACACAAGGAACGACTGGTATTGATTCCCATGATCAAATGACCAAACATGAAGCTTTATTTCTACACATATCACAAACAGTAATCATAAAAAGGGGTCATCTCTAGGTAAATGAGACATTGACCCTTAATACAATAGGTTAAGGATTTAAAACACTTTTTTAAAATTAAGCCTTCAATCATAAGAAAATTAAGACCAAGAAGAAACTTAAGGCGACTAACAAACCTAAGATCAGGGGTCAGTAATACAATAAGTACGATGGCACAAGTGACCAGGAACTGGGAAAGAAGGTTAATGCAATTTTAAAATGACCAAGGGTTTTTTGATTTATAGGCCAATCTTAGGAAGTTGTAAAGATATAAAACCCTATCATAGTGATGAGAATATGACCTAAAATCATAAACAACATGCCAAACCATACTTTGTAGAACTTTTAGAGTGGAATCAAGAGAATTTTTTGAGGGGTTCCATCATGGTGCAATATATATGTGTTTGTGATCAGTAATCGAAGATGTTGTTATTGATTTTTTTTTTTGGATGGTTTTCCCATGTGTTGCCATCAATGAAAAAGGGGGTGATTGTTGGAAGTTTGTGTTGTCTTTGATATCAACAAATCTTTGTTGTTGTTAGTGTAGCTTTTTATTTCCTAGTTGGGATATTTATTTTTCCTTTATTACTAGTTTTTTCCTACACCTTTTTAATCTTGCTTAGGTTAATAAAGCATGTTTAATTAGGTGAGAGGATTATGAGGTGTCACCTTCCTACATGTGAGCATCCATTTTCTATCTTGGGAAGATACCTTGCTATCTTTATTCCGATAGATGGTTGCTCCTCATTGGTCAGTTTTGCCACCTACACCCCTCTCTCTTGCCTATATAAACACGCTACCTAGCTTGTTTTTTCAATCAATATGGAATGCATTGTGTTGTTACTTTTCCATTCTCTTGCTTTGAGCTCTTAATGCAATTTTGTCTCTTCGACTTTTGCATGTCTCTCAGAATCGTTGGTTTGCTTTCATTTGCATTTCAGTTTATGTAGCTTAGATCTCTCTTTCAGATTCTGGATTTTAATCTTATTCAAGATTTCTAACATGGTATCAGAGCTGTAGTTTGAGAGTTTTAAGTTCATTTCCTGATTGAGAGATTGAGTTCTATAAGATCTTGTCAATCCCGTATGTTCTTGTCTTGCGTTTTATAACGATCTGGAGAATCAAAAAGGATATAACAAGACCCATTAACCACTTTCTTTTGCATGCAATTTTTTGTGAGATCCGAGTGATTGCAGCATTTTTGGTTGTTCCAACATGTCCAGGAGGCTCGATAAATTCAGAAATTTCTTTCATTTCATCTTATTTGGAGATCATGTGAAAAAGTTACAAATGGGGGTTTGAAGCTCATATTTTATGAAGCATCTTTCAAACGGGATATTTTCAGGCCAAAAGAATATTTCTATTGTGTCTGGAAGGCCCCAAAACCCCCATTTTCATATAAGGGTCATGCAGATCGGACATCAGAAGCTTTGCATGTCGTTTTTCCCTTCTTGAACACGTTTTTTTACACTGTGGCTACATTCTGGGGAAGTGATAAATAAAAACGCCTATCTGGGTTTTGTTTGTTGCATCGAAAAACCATCTGGGTATTAGTTATTTTTTTCATGTAGGCAACTAATCGTGTGGAAATTGCATCAGAAAGCTTCAGCTGGACCCCTCACCATTGCAATTTTCATTTTTCCACCTAATTTTCAAATGGCTCGTTTTCAGCCATATGAAGGTAATTTTTAGTGAAATTTTTTTTGAGAAGGGGTGGAATTGCATGCTCTTTACAGTGATATAATCGGTTTTTTTTCAAGTGACCTCATTTTTCTAGAATTTAAGTTTTCTCATCAGATCTGAAGGACAGTTCTCGTATTTTGAACTTCAAACCGCCATAACCTTCTCATATGATCTCGGATTGAGGTCATTCTTTTTTTGAAAATGGATATTTTTCCAAGCACTACACATTGGTGTAGGTTTGAAGTCATTATTCAGAGACAAATTTTTTTACTTCAGTATTTGGGTCCATTTTTGGACATTTGTATAACTCTGGAAAATAACTCCAGCATTTTAAATGAACTGATCTATAAAGTGCCAAAAAAATTTTTCTGGTGGGGTTTCTTTGATTGAGTAAAAACGGGGGTTCATTGTGTTGACTCTTGTTAGCACATATTCTCTTTTAGAAACATGATTTTATGCATCATAGTTCATTATGGGGTTCTCATTTCATCCTGCTTTGATCATGTTGAAATGGGGAAACTACACACAATGGAGAAATGGCATCATCACACATCTTCGATGGCTTCATTTGTTGCCAAATTTGTATAATATTGTTCCCCCTCCTGGTTTGGAGGACATTTTTGAGGGGATATCACTCCTTTATTCAGATCATACTTTGGAGAGTTTTCTAGAGTCTCCTCATCATTGTGTCTCAACCTTGCTTGGAGATCTTGAGACTATCTTGGAGGCCCTTTCTTTCTCTTCAGAGATTTCATATATGAGACTTCCTCCATCTTCATCGGAGTTTCTTCTGCATCTACCATTAGATTGGCTTTAGTCTTCTTTCAATGGTTTTGAGGACACTTCATTATGGGGGGGGGCAATCAAGTCTCCATTTATTCCTTCGATGGAAGGAACATCACAATGCAATCTTGGGATTTTGTTCAGCATCTGTTTCCGCATTGTCCTGATTTGTCACCTTCTACATTGATTGGGTATGTACCTGAGTGGGTTGTGGCATCTTCATCTTCATCAGGCAAGGAGACACAATGAGCAACTTTCAGAGATATCATCAGCATTCATATACATCCATCCTTCCCTCAATTCCTATCTGGAATGGGAAGCATCTATGCACTTGCACCTGGTTTTGTTTCTTCTGAAAGGGAGACAAGTTGTTTGTCGACATTGGATCATGTTTTGTCTACATACACTTACCTTTTTTTTGCAGGTGATCACATATTTTGGGGGGGCTATATTGTCTCCCTATTTCCCTCCTATGGGGGGGGCATTGATTGTATTGTATCCATGTGATGATTGTTGTCCTTGGGGGGATGATGTTGAGTCCTCCAGTCATCACCTTTCTGCATTTCATCTCCTTTTTTTCGGAGAGGGGTTTTCTTCCCACGGGGTTTTCTCCCTTTTTCTCCATTTAGTGGGAGATTAGTTGCATTTTCATCCTATGTACATGGGTACCTAATATGGCCATCAGCCAGGACCCTTCTTTACACCCACCTAAGCAGCGCTTAAGGGGGGGTGTTAGTGTAGGTTTTTATTTCCTAGTTGGGATATTTATTTTTCCTTTATTACTAGTTTTTTCCTACACCTTTTTAATCTTGCGTAGGTTAATACAACATGTTTAATTAGGTGAGAGGATTATGAGGTGTCACCTTCCTACATGTGAGCATCCATTTTCTATCTTGGGAAGATACCTTGCTATCTTTAGTCCAATAGATGGTTGCTCCTCATTGGTCAGTGTTGCCACCTACACCCCTCTCTCTTGCCTATATAAACATGCTACCTAGCTTGTATTTTCAATCAATATGGAATGCATTGTGTTGTTACTCTACCATTCTCTTGCTTTGAGCTCTTAATGCAATTTTGTCTCTTCGACTTTTGCATGTCTCTCAGAATCGCTGGTTTGCTTTCATTTGCATTTTAGTTTATGTAGCTTAGATCTCTCTTTCAGATTCTGGTTTTTAATCTTATTCAAGATTTCTAACAGTTGTTGCATTTATGTCAACCTATGGAGATGCCTTGATTGGTTGCAATATGTTGTCATTATTTGTATCACGAATGCCAACCTCTAGTGTTACTTTTATGAGAATGTGTTGGTGATGTTCAACCTCTTGTGTGGTTGAGTTGTTGAGAATTTGTTCCAAATGTTGTGTTTGTTCTTATGGTGTTAGGTTTCTAAGTGCTTTTGAGAAAATTTAAATAAAAGAGGAAATAATGTGGTGAAGAGTTTTTAGTGTGATAGAGTGTTGTTCAGTTTTTTTATTAATATTTCTCCATCGATAAATATCTTCTGCATAATTCAAATATGTTGCTTAGAGGTGTTATATCTAGATTTTCTTAATCTAGATAGTTTTGCAGAGAAAGTTATGTTCACTAGTGTATGAACTATGAAATTAGTATTGTCTAGGAGAAATGGTTTTGCTCCACATTTCTCCATAGTGATTTTTTGGTCTTATGGATATGAAGGTGTGCTTATATTGATAATATCTATCTTCAATATGAGTTGTTTTCTTTTGGTGCTCCATAAGGTTGGATTTAGGAATTGCAGTGTGTGGAATGTTAAGTGGGTGTATAAGATGAGTATATTCTTTAGGTGAATGTTTTTGCAAAGGATTTGTTGGATCTAGGGTGTTGACGAAATATTTTAGATTGTGTTCATGTTTTTTGTGTGGTATGTGAGTCATATTTGGATCAAATGAAGTGTGTAATTAATTGTGTATTGGTGTTAACATATGTTTGACCAACCTTCAGTGTTTACACTAATTGCATATGTTCTTCGATGTTTTTCGAAGAATGGTGTGGCATTTTTATGTGGATTTAGGTTTGACTTAAGGTGTGAAGTACTCATTTTCCTTCATTCCTTTCCACTACAAGAATTTTTTGGTGTTGACCTAAATTGAATTTGAATATTTGAGGTGCATATACAACATTGTAGATTGTTTTCAAGGTTGAAGATGGTATACATGTTTGATGAATTGATGAAGGAAGAGTGTGTTAAGTGTGTAATGAAAAGTATTGAGATATAAAGTGTGAAATTGTGAAATATAGTGCGAGATTTAATTCTTGTGACTATTGGAAGTAGTGAGTAGAAGGTATATACATTCTTTAGAGAGAGTGAGTGTTTTGATGAAGTAGTGATGGAACTTTTCTATTTCTCTAAGATGGATTTCTCATTGTAACAATATTCTTTCTTCTTCTTTCTAATCTGATAGTATGCCATTGGTAGTGATCCTTCTTTTCTTTTGATAAATGAGCCCTCTGGTAGTGAGCATATTGTAATTGATGCTACAATTACTTTATATTGTGAGCTAATCCTCACCATGGTTTTTTCTTCGACTTTCCATGTAAATCTTGTATTCTCATGTGATTTTATGTGTTTGCATTACTTTTTCTCATGTTTACATTTTTCTAATGCATGATAAGGGTTTAAAGGTTGTTAAGTGTTTAAGGAATAATGCAGATCTAAATGTTAATGAGGGTTTAATGTTTTAATGAAAAACTGATTCACCCCCTCTTAGTTGTCTTCTGTAATGCCCAAAATTTCTTGATACAAATAAGTTGTAAAGGATTCCTAAATATTTTTTTGTGTATTTTACTTCTCTACTTAGTACAATTTAGGATTGTATTAACCAATAATTTAGAATTCTTATTTTGTGAACCTACTATAGCACCCAATTATTAAAACACACAAATCTAGAACTAAGCTCAAAAAGAATTCATTTGATACTAGCTCCCAACCCTTTTTTTAAATTTTATAAAATTGACTTCTTCATTTAAAATCCTGCTACTAGGCTGCATTTAAATCTATACATACATAAATACATACATATGTATGTATGTATATCCTAGTGAAAGATAGTTTCTAGATCCTTGATGCTGAAGACATCAATTATGTAAAATCACCAATATATATAAACCTACTTAGAGTATATTATAGAATGATATAGATAATGTTATTACATAGATAGATGAAAGTATGATTGGAAACAAAAATATAACTAAAGGGCGTGACCATAACTATTCTCTAAGAAGTATTGCTTAATTTAGGAATTAGGCTCTCTTTTAGAAAAATTAGTGATGTGCAACTTATTCAAAGTTGTGATTAAGGGGCGAGTGGTGTAAGTGAACAAATGGTGTTTTCTACACAACAAAAACTTAGAAAAAATATAATATCCTATCTCTCTTGAAAGGTAAATCTCTATCAACAAGCCTCAAGAGATAACCCCAAGGTCTCTAATGTCAGGTCTTGAAAATGCATAAAAAAACTTAGATAATATTTGAAATTTTTGGTAATCACAAGGGGCCTTACAAAAAAACTACTGAAGGTTTCAAACTCATCAGATTTACAATATTTTTTTATGCTTTTAATCCTAAAACTAGCCTAGATTTTAAAACAAACAATAAAAGATAAGGGTTTAGAGAGAGACTTTATTCTAGTCTAACTTATAAGATCAATCATAATAATGGTGAACATTGTGAACAGAAAAAACTCTAAGAAACCAATCTCTATTTGATCAGGGACAAACCTACAACTACACAAAAATAGTGTAACCTTCTGAGGAAATCAAAAGATTTCTAGACTATGAATATTTACCCACATACCCAATGATTGGCACAATATAAATAAACCTTCACAGTGGAACTTAGCACAAAATGAGGCCTGGACTAACTTTACACGATAATTTACAATCAGAAAATTACTAAAAGTATGAACCAGAGATCGATCAACATTCTTCACACTTCACTATTTCCATGAAAGACCTGAAAGCTAATATTAAACATGCATTTATAAAATCCAGAGAAATTTTAAAGATAAAGAATAACAAGAACCTTGCAAGATAAAGCAACCCAAGAGAGAACATGAATGGACAATATCTTCACTTATATTGAATCACCCAAAACTTGCAGCAATTCTTACATTCAAAGTTCTAGCATTTGCTCGCAAATGACTAATTCCTATCTTAACTACAACTATTACAATAATTTTTAACTCTTCTAGCAATGTCTAACCCAAAAGAATGAAGCTAAGGGTTCAATTTATAGCCAAAAAATGCCCAGGGTGACCAAAAAAGAGGGCCCATAGAGCCAGGTCAGCCATGCATCCGAATTTACTATGTTTAGCCAACCATGCACATCCTATTTCTGGAAGAAACCCAAAAAATTTCATCCCCTATTTGTCTGACGTGGATTCCTAAGTGGTGCCTCACCGTTTGGCATCTTCTATCCAGCTGGCATCCATTTTTTGAGTTATTTCTTTACATTCCTCCAATATTTCCCTTAAATCTGCTGGATCTAGAACCAGAATAAATTTATTTTTTATTTTGTGACTACTAAATTCCTCCAAGTATTGTGACATCACTTTATTCCATTCAATTTGTAACTCTTGGTACTTGTCCAACTTGGAAATATATATAGTCACATCCTCTAGGTGCTCGTTTTCTATTGGAGAATTATCCAAAGGGGTGTAAACTTCATGCCACGAAGCCTGTATCTTGTCAACATTCAAATTATTTTGGCCTAATTTCCTCCTCCTAGTCATTATCTCTGGGAAACTAATGCAACTACTGTGAATCTCTTTCATCTTGCCTTGTAGTTTCATGATTTTCTTCAAGACTTTTTTGAGGAGTTCTTTCTTGTAATTCCAAACTTCGATCCACTCCTTCACTTTTCCAATCTAATCCTTGAAAAATAAATTCAATTCAATCAACTGATCCTTAGGAATTTGCAAATTTTTCTTTAATTCTTCAGTTGTAAGCTTGTCAACCTTTCCACAGTCTACAACAAATTATGAATTATGTTCCAAAAAATCAGAGGCACTGGTGTGAACCTAGAGAATTTTTCTAGTTACCTCATCTCCTCTCTTGCTGTCATCTTGAACCCACTCCTACATATTATGAACTGAGCTCTTTAGTTGTTCAATCTCTGAGACTACCTCTTTAGGCAACATTCCTTCTAGTAGAGAATTGTCACTCCCAACTTCTTTCAATGGCCTCATCAAATGTTGGACATATTTATAGACATCATTCAATTGTTTCGGTAGCTTCTCCTTCTCCTCCATTTCCTTATCTAGTTCTCAATGAATTGCCTGAGAAGAGTCGCAAAATTCTTCCTTTTCTTGTTCATTGGTAGTTGGTCCCAAATTAATTATTTCTACTTTGTAGTTGAATGGCTTGATTTAATCTTTGAATTTGTCACTGTCTGGTACTACTACATGGATAATTCAATTATTGAATTCATCATAGGCGAGAATCAAGATTGTTTTTGCACTCTTCCTTTGCTTAGTTGCCCTGATTGTTCCAACAACTTGTCCCAATTGGGAGTCTCTTCTTACACAATGATTTTCTTCTTATTTATTCTTTTCTCCAGCCAATCTAGGACAACAGGTTACTCTATATTTACTTATGTCTCTTAATCTCCTTCAACTTGAGTTAGACTATTCGCAACCTCTTTGACACTAATCTTTGTATTAAGTTGATCATCAACCTTGTCCTTCTCTGGAGACTTAGACTATCCCTCCTCCTAGACAACCTATGATTATATATTTTCTCTGATCTCCAAAAGTAGATGGCCACACATCTTGCATCATTTATCTCCATTCCTTGCTATTGGGGGTAGAAATATCATCTTCTGAATCTTGAGGCTCGGGGTTATTTGATGTGTCACCCTTTTCCATGGCAACTTGTTCTAATAAATGTGTTCTAAGAGGGGATAGGGGAGGAATAATACCCCTGACTCGTACTTCTATATGCACCTCTTCTTCAATAATCCCTCCTTCAACAATTGGGGAGGACTTTTGTTGAGGAGAGTTTCTCCTAACATATACTTGCAACTTTTCTTCTGATATTTCCACCTACACAACCTTCGCTGAGGAAGGATCATCAGTGGCTATGTCATCCTTATTCACCATGGTTCCCTTCTTCCTTTCAATGACTATCCTTCTCTTTCTTCTTGGTTGTGGGGTCCTTCCCTTTTCAGTTGTTGAAATTTTATTTTCCTTAGGAGATGGCTTATCTCCTTGTCATGATGGAACTTGACTCCTGGTTCTTCTCTTTATTCACACTAGATTCTCACCCTCTTGTTATTCATTAGTATGAGGTGCTCAAATATCACCTCTTTCTCCTTCTACTTCCCCCTCAGAGTGGGATTCTAGGTCTCCCATTAGGTCATATGTAAACTTTGTGTTGTCAACCTCTAGTTCTTGTATTCTTTGCTTCACCCATTTCCTAGAATACTCCCTGACTAGCTCAGTTATATGGTTAAGATCTTTTGCCTCTTCCTCTGACTAGCTTATTGGTGCCAAAGGCCTTCCTAAATGTCTCATAGTACTGTCATTGTACCAAATCCTCCTCATCATCGTGTATCTAATTAGGCACTTCTATTACTTTATATAATCTTATCATTTAGAGGGGCATTTGAGAGAACCTCCTTCTGAGGACTTCAAAGTCATCTCTGCAATTTTCCCAATAGTCCTCTATATGGTCCTTGTGCCTAAATTTTCTATTGTCTTTCCTCATGAATCTTCCATATGGATCAAACTCGCTTCTGGCTAAATGAGAGTATAATTCAAGCTGTGCCAACTCTTTCTCAAAATTTTGGGCACTTTGAAGGGAAGGGCATGATTCTAGAGTTCCAATTTTGAGGGGGAATTTTACTCCCAATCCCTTTTTCTTAATAACTTGTTGCATAATTTCTCCAAAGGTCACTATTTTCCTTGTGAGTTCCAACATCAGAAGCTTGTTGGTGGGATATCTAGGCAATCTAAGTGGAACAACGGGAGATCCATGTACCCGGATTATAGGTAAACTTCAAAAATTGGATGAACCATTATCCATATTGCTTAATCAAATCCAAAGCCTTAGAAGATATTCTAACATGAAGGGCATCCTACAAGTGTCTAGGAATCTACATAAAGAATGCGTCATTTTCCCTTTGGTAGTTGGTGGTTTTATACTCCAATTGAGGATACACATCCCAAATCCTATCTTTTTCCAATGTTCCCTAACAATTGAGCCCTTTGTATTTAGTTTTGCTCGCCAACATATATACCAGATATGATGTCACGGTAAATTTATCTATCTCTTGCACACTCCTCAATTAAGCATCTAGATTGTTGTTAATAATTATGGCCCAATGGTAATTCTTATTAGCAAGAATTTTTGTAATGGGGCAGAACATCCATATTTGGAAGATATGTGCTTCCTCAATTCCCATCACCCTACCTAGGAGGGTTACGATATCATGGTAATGCATTTTGAAGTCACTTTTGTGTAACTATTTTATCAATTTGGAGAAGTGAGTTTTGGGCTTCAGGATCCATGCATTGTTCATGATCTCAAGGGCTTGGTTTGGATCTTGATTATAGAATTTGATTTCTTCCCCAATGTTAATTTCCTCGATCAGGTGGTGATGTGAGGCAATGTTGAATATCTCTACAATAGACTCCTCAATTAGATTGGCCATGATCCTCCCTTGTGGTCCAACTAAGATTCTTGTGTTGGAGTCATAATGCCTTGACCATTCAAGATATAACTCCAGGCATAATTGTGTTGGGGGAAACCCTGCTGCTTGTGCCAATCTAGTATAGGTGAGAACTTGTGATAATTGTGTGAGAGAATAATCATACGCCCTCTTATGAAAATTATCATAATCAATGTATCCCATGTTTGTGTCTACAATATTATCCTAAACAGAAGATATCTTGGTTTTCAACTAGATGCCCTTGAAGTCATACTTCATCCTTTCTTATTTTTTTTGGACCTCCTCTTGAACCAGAGAAATTTTTGTCTTGGTGGCCTTGTCGGAACTCAATTCAACTTGCATTCATTAGAGAAAATTCATAATCACTCAAATGCAAGTACATTTGTAATATCTTTAAGAAAATGTAAGAGGAATGATCTACTTCATCTAATGATATGTAAATGGACCAAATATGACCATGAAAAATCACCAGGCATATGCTTGCACAACAATTGCACTTAGTCTTGCATGGAACCTAAGAAAGTTTGGATAATATGAGTAGGCTCGAATTTTTTGACCAGACTAAGGTTTGAGTAATCTGAGCTAGCTCAAATTTTCTAAAATTTCTTAATCTATGCATTTTACCCTTTGAATCATATGGAATTTGAAAGATGAAGTTTCAATAGTGAACATGAGACAATTTATATCATAAAATGCCTAAAATTTCTCCTCAAGACAAATTTTTTTAAATTCTTATCTTGTTTCAGGCATTAAGGAAAAGAATCCACAAAACTCGAGAATTTCAAAGGACCTCAAATTGGCTAAGATCTGGATCAAGATTCAGGTAATCTAAGCAAGCTCAGAATTACCAAACTTGGGACTATCCTTCGAAACTTTGTCAAGAGGCATGAAGGAAGATTCATCAAATCCGAGGGAGCTCAGATTCTCTGAGCAGATTAGAGCTCAAAAATTCTAAGCTACCTTGTGGTTTCTGAGATTTTCTCGGGACCACAAAATTTTCACTAAGTGATGGGTTTTTGTTCCACTGAACATAAAAGGAAGAGATGGAATCCATCTTTGAAATTTCTTACTTAATCCTTCACACAATTTATTTTAGAGATTTTTGATATCATTTCACTTTCGAATCCAATGCATAAAACTACGGTATACTAGATAAGGGTTTAAAACTCGTGGCCTTCAAAACATAGCATTGTTTCAATGCAAAGTTCAATTGAAGCAGTAAAAAGAGGCATGCAATAACAATTCAAATGGTTCTTAATGACCTTAATTCATCAAATGCATAAAACTTAGAACCCTTCCCAAATCAATGAAAAAAAACCCATGAACGACGAGAACTCGAAATGATGAAGGTGAGGAATAATTTGAATCTGAACTCAAAGCTTCTACGAATGATCAAATGTGAAAAGCCAACCAAGAAAGCTTGAAATGGATCAAATCCATTCAAAATTTATCACAATCATACCCTAAAAGAATGCTCAATGGAGAGAGTGAGGACAAATCAACTAGAAAACCTCTGAAAATCCCAGGAATGACTCCCAATGCCACACAAATTGAAAGAAAAAATCTTGATTTGAGGGCGAGATGGAGGTGAATTTCTCTAAATTTTTTAGTAGAAAATGTGAAATGAGGAAAAGACTGACTAATTATCCTTTTATTCCCAAAACCACTCATTAAACCCACCATTAACGCCCAACGGTACGATTCAACAAGTTCATAAAAATTAAAGGAGGCTAGATTTTGGATAATTTAAGGTACCTTGGATTATCTGATCGGACTAGAGTTTGGTTAATCCGAGCTACCTCAAAATTTTTGAGCTTCAGTCATACTTAGCCAATTTCCCCCAAAATCAAAAATTCCAAGTGTTGGTTCAATCCTCAAGAGCATGGAAGTTGTCAGGAATTGCAAGGAAGCATCTTAAATGCAAGATAATGCATTATGCCCATGGATGACCCAAAACCAAGACCAAAATACCAATCCCTTAAGGAGATAAAGTCATGACCCTAAGACAAACACACAAAGAAAGAAAAGAAAGAAAGAGGGCCCTTGCCCTCAATAGGGCGTGTGTGCAAAAATTGCACAAAAAATGGTGACTCTATTGGGGAATGCTCTAGAGAATTTCAATGACAAGCTAGAAGTAAGAACCGAAAACCCTAGTTTCGGTCCCATATTAAGCCACCTAACCAATGAAGCTTCAACATCGAGAGACAAGCAAGTCCCTCCTATGCTAGAATCCCAATGTGTGTATGCATTCATTTCCTTCGTTTGGCTGTCGAAAGGAACGGAGGTCAGCAAGGTCAAGCTATGCAAGGCCTCTAACTTCAAAAGCATCCTGGATAGGGCCTTGTTGCGAATCAGACATCCATAGCCTCGATGAGGTTATCATTGTGACCCTGCTGAACATACCTCTACTGCCAATTGAGTGACCATAGCCCCGGTAGAGATATTTAGATACTCATGATAGGTTGAATTCATTCCTTTTTTGTTGTTCCATATTTCAAATTTTCTTTTCAACTGATGAACAATGAAGTTCACGCTCAAGGCTAGAATCATAGTGGCATTGAAGTAGAGGTAAGATTTTTCACTTAACCAAGACTTCCAAAGAACCTGCAACAACCTCAGGTTTCTTAAGATGTGTTCATAAAATATAAGATTCGGGCACATTCCAAAACTACTTAATCTAAGGACCTATCCACTTTAACATTTAGCTTGCATGACATTAAACAAGGATTTTCACCACACTAAACTGGAAGGATGATTAGAGTTTATAAAGGAAATACCTGAAACAATCCCAGATAGCACCATGATTGTTGTGCAAATTCCATAAGCCCAAAGGAGAATAGGGAGACCAAAAACCAAAATGAAAACCGAAACAAACCCACACCCAAAAACCGGAAGGGGAAAAGCAGACCAAGCAAAAGAAAGAAAATAAAATGAACACCTAAACTAAATATTTACAAAAGGAGAGAGTTGCAAGAAACTCAGGAAAGGAAGCAATGCTTCAGATATTACCCATTGCCAGGCAACGAGACATCCTCCCCAGTGAGATTTATCAGGCAGAAAGCATTATCTCCCAGTATCTCAAAGATTTGAAAGGGGCCGAGCCAAAGTTTATCAAAATTTCCATGTTCCCCCTTCTTATCATGGACTTTATCCCAGTACAGGACTAGATCAGAAATTTTGAAAGCCTTAACTCTAGCTTTTCAGTGAAACCACCTTTTGATGATGCCTTGATGTTTAGAAAATTTTTCCAATGCTTCATCTCTCTTCTCTTCAACGTGTAAGAGTTTAGTTAAACAAGCCTCATGCATATTCCCTTCATCATAATACTCATTAATGAATTGTAAGGTGGGGATTTTCAACTGAATTGGAAACATAGGTTTGAAACCATACACAAGGTGATAAGGTGAGATTCCTATGGCGCCTTTTTTCTGGTACAATCTTCCCATAAAGAAAATTTGAGTTGGGTATGCCAGTCTTTAGGATTCCTCTCTAATAGTTTGGGGATGACAGTCAAAAGGTTTTTGTTTGTGGATTTAGCCAAGCCATCTCCTTGGGGGTAGTAGTTAGAAGAAAATTTAATAATGATTTCATGATCAAAAGCCTACCTAGAAAACTTTAATGAAGAAAACACAGGACCACTGTCACAAACTAAAGTAGTAGAACAACCAAAGAGATTAATAATACCTGATTCGAGAAAATCAATTACCACCTCATATGTGCATTGTTTATAGGAAAGAGCTTCAGTCCACCTAGTAAAGTAATTAGTTATAGTAAGAATATACTTGTGGCTAGCAGAGGAGGGTGGATTGATTGGACCAATAAAATCCAATCCCCATTGCACAAATGGTTTTACCTCGGTTACTAGTTGAAGTGGAAGTGTTGCACACTTTTCTCTGCTTGCTACAGTTTGACACACATGGTAGGATCTTATATGGTTGTGTGTGTCCTTGAACAAAGCTGGCCAGTAGTACCCTACCCTCAGGATTTGATTTGCAGTGGATGGTGTAGAGCCATGGCCTGTGCCAAACCTATCATGGAATTCAACCATCACCCTTCCAACTTCCTCTTTTCCAATACAGTGTAGGTAAACTCCCTCATCATTCTTCTTGAATAGAAAAAATCCTTTCAACATGAAGCCATCACTTTTCAAATGTAGGGCTCTCTATTTTATTGTGTTGAGATGATCGAGGCATTGTTGATTCAAGATATAGTAAATATTGTCATCATACCAACTAGCTAGAGAAACATTTTGAAGGTGATAGTGTTGGGTTGTGAGATCAGGGCCCATTTCAGCCATTGTCTTAGTTAATCCTTTCCCTCTCACCAGTTTCATGGGTTGTATCTCAATGTCATACTCTTGTAGCATGGTGACCCACTTCGCTCTTTATTCCCTGATTTCATTTTGCATTAGTAAAAGCTTGACTGTAGGGTGTGGTACTATTGAGTAAACTTTGTTTCTTAGGATATAATGTCTAAATCTCTTCACACACCTAACCAAGGCATAAGTTTTCTTTTCTACACTTGGATATTTCAATTCAACATATTTTAGCAGAGTACTCATGAATGTTATGGGGTGCTCATTTCCTTGATCAATGTTTTGAGTTAACATGCAAGCATAGGAATGATTGGATGCGAATGAATATATGTAGTGTTGATGGTGTTTTCTACATAGCAATGACTCAGACAAAATATGATATCCTATCTCTCTTGAAAGGTAAATCTCTATCAGCAAGCCTCAAGAGATAACCCTAAGGTCTCTTAAGTCAGGTCTTGACAATGCAATAAAAAAACTCAGTGATAAAATGTGAAATGGTGGTAATCACAAGGGGACCTTAGAAATGAACAATGTTGGAAGTGTACTTTCATCAGATGCAGCAATATGGTGATGCTTTTAATCCTAAAACTAACCCAGATTGAAAATAAACAACAAAAGAGATAAGGGTTTCAGAGAGATCCTAATGCTAACACCTAAGATCAATCACAATAATGATGAATGCTGCAAATGGAAAGATCCCCAATAAAACCAATCTCTACTTGATCAAGGACAAGCCCACAACTCCACAGAAATGGTGAAATATTCTAAGGAAACTGAAGATTTTCAGACTATGAACATTCATCCACATACCCAGTAAATGACGCAATGTAAACAAGTATCCACAGTTGAACTTAGCACAAAATAAGGCCTAAACTAACTTTACACAACAACTTACAATCAGAAAATTGCTAAAAGTATGGACCGAAGATCGATCAACATCATTAACATTTCACCATTGACATGAAAGAACTGAAAAACTAGCATCTAACATCTAACACTGAGAATTGAGAACAAGAAACCATAAACTATCAAAGGTAAATATAAAGTTTACCAAATCAACAACTCAGTTGCATTACTTCTCCAGCATTACATAACAATTTCCAATCTCTCTCCTCTCCTACAACTAATTTCTGAAATCTACTTGTCAATTCCGGCCTTCTACAACTTCTAATCAACTCTTCTAACCCAGGACCTAACTCTTTACAAATGAGAAGGCACTGGCCTTTTATAAAAAATTATGTTTTGAATCAATGACTAGGATTTAATTCATCCAATGGCATAAATTACACTTCTAGAAGCATCCAGATGATACATTTAATTTGGGAGCTCATGGTACATCATCCAATCAATTGCATTCAGTTGCATTATGGCCCAATGACATTAATTTTGAGAAAATCCTCATTGGAGAATAGATACAGCTTCACATGTCTTTCCTTGTTAAATGCACCTCTCCAATTGGCATACAGATGGTGGCACAGATTCTTATACAGGCCCCACTTTAATATTTGAATTGAAATTTTCCAGATTTTCCCTCTTGGTACGAATCGATATGCAAGTCCCCTTTTTTTGATTTATTTAATCCTAAAAAACAAATATCATCATTAGTAGCTCACATGTCAAAATCCAATCCAAATTAAATTTAAATACAATTTTACTCCTTTAAAAAAAACCTTACATTTTTTTATGGAAGCTTTCCATTTTGAATTTTTTTTGTTTTCGAAAATTTTTCATTTTCAAAATTTTTATTTAAAAAAAAAAATTTGTTTCAAAAATTCCATTTTGGAAAATTTAGATTTTGAGGGCTTGAAGGAATTTTCAAAACAAAATTTCCATTTTGGAAAATTTTATTTGAGGGCTTGAAGGAATTTTCCAAAAGGAAATTTTGGGATTTTGAGGGCAAGGAATTTTGGAAAATCCACTAAAGGAGGAAAATCCCAAAATTCCAAGCAAGGTCAAAATCCCCTAAACCTCATAACTTTTTTTTTAGAAGGAGTTTTTGAAAAGTTCAAAAAGAAACTTGGCCTAATTTTTTGTCCTCTATCCATTGGTGCAAAAGTATTTACACATAACATTGAAAATTCACTTTAAAATCCCCATTTCCAATTTTCAAGACAAGTGAAGAGCCCCTAGAGCCTCAGAATATTGCCTTCATCAAACCAAGTCTTGAATTAATCCCAAAATAACCTCCCAAGATTAGAAAAACTAAAAATTGACAAAGCCAAGGTGTAGAGATGCAGAAGAAAAAGAGGGTCCCCGCCTCCAATGGGGCATGTGTGCAAAAATTGCACAACATGTAGAAAGGCTTGTAATAATAAGGACTTATCAATATTAGGGCTTCAACTATTTTCTTCTTAATTTATACAAAATACTCCTTTGTTTCAGCACCCCATTCAACTTTGGCATCCTGCTTGAGCATGGCGTTCAATGGTTTAACTATTTATGTGAAGTTGATAATGAACTTCCTAACAAAGGTGATCTTTCCAAAGAAGGATTTCATCTCCTTCCTATTAGATGGAGGTTTAATTTTTAGTAGGGCTTCAATTCATTCTGGATCAATGGATATACCTTTCTCTAATAGTACGTGTCTTAATAGATTCCCTTTAGTGACTCCAAAGATGCACTTCTTAGGGTTGAGTGAGATACAAAATTCTTGACATTTTTGGAATACCTTGCACAAGTCTGAAGTATGATCTCCACATTTCTTTGAAAAAATAGTAAATCATCCATGTAGATAATGATACACTTACCAATGAATCGTTGAAGGCTATATCGATGGCCCTCTAGAAGGTTGCTCCTGCATTAATCAACCCAAAAGGATTCCTTCTATAGGAAAAAGTATCACATTTTGTGGTAAAAGTAGTCTTATGTATGTCCTCATACTGGACCATGACTTGATTGTATCCATAGTATCCATCCAAGAAGGACATCATCTAGATCCGTTGATGATATGTAGCACTTCATCCAATGATGGGACTAGATAATTGTCCTTTCCTGATGCACGATTGAGATTTCTGAAATCAACGCAAAGCCAAATTTCCCCATTCTTCTTCCTTACTATAACCAAACTGGCCACCCAGGTTGAGTGCCTAACTAGAAATATGATACAAGTAAATAATAGCTTTTGCACTTCCTTTTGAATGATAGGTTCTAGCAAAGCATTGATGGGTCTTTGCCTTTGTTTGAAAGGTTTGGCCCTAAGCTATAGAGGAATGGTGTGTGTGACTATTGAAGTGTCATATTCTTTAGATCTTCATAACTCCAAGCTATCACATCCTGATATGAGTGCAATGCATCAATGATTCCTCCCCTTTCCTTCATAGTGCATACCTTTTTCGATAAAAACATTCTTAATATTGTTTGGAGTCCCCATATTGTATGCATCACACTAATTGCTAATGGACTCCCTCTTGGCTTGTTGTTCCTGCTCTCTTACCCTATCCAAGCCAAATATTATTTCCAATTGCACCATTCCTTTTAGAATAGTGTTGGTCTTCAGATTGATGACCCCTTCTAGGTCCATCTCTTCTTCTTGAGGTTCAATTTCATCAATTTTCTGAGAAGCGAACACATCAGAACTTGTGATAAAATCCAAAATATGCTTGTCATCTTTAAATACTTGAAAATTAGTTACGTTTTTGAGCACTAATGGTACTGGAGTGAGCTCTACAATAAAATTCTTTAATTCTGAGAGTGACAAAGGTTGCAACGTACTAGCTGCTTGAGCTAGAGAATCTATAGTTTGGTTTTTGCCCCAAGGTATTATTTGAATGGTGAAGGCATCAAACCCCTCACTGAGGTTCCACACTCTATGTCGATAGTTAGCCATCCTTCTATCATGACACGAGTATTGTTTCCTAACTTGCCTAACCACCAATTTAGAATCTCCAAATACTTGTAGAATTCTAACTTTATTTCTTAATGCCATCAACAATCTGTGAATCAGAGCCTCATATTCGGCTACATTATTAGTATAATGGAATTAGAGTTTATGAGCAGAAAAAAAGGTTTTACCTCAGGGAGTAATGAGCTCAAAACTGACCCCGACTCCTTGGTTTGATTTGGATCCATCAAATATGAGCCTCCAACAACTAACAACTCCTATTTCTATTGATTTGTTTTTCACCTTGCCACTACTAGAGGATTCCTCATAAGGTGTTAAGTTTTTACCTTTGCGGTCATCCTGAATATTTTTCACCTCAAGTCTAACAGCTGGGGTTGGATTGATGCACCTCTATATTTTCTCCATGGTTATCTGAAATAAGAAAACTCTCACTTAGAGTGAGAGTCATTATGGACTCGACACTAGATCAGAAGAAGAAATTCCCCAAATTTCATATCTCCACCCAAGTAAATATGATCTTGTATGCATTTATGAATAAATTCCTATAAGTTATCCAACAAGCTAAGTTGACCATCTTTCGGATCATCATCTTCTTCTATAGGCCTAAGTAATGCTCTAGTGTTATTGGATTCTAAAGTGAGCTCAACTGGTGGGCTTTGCAACATAATAATTTCCTCTGTATTTGGTTCTGAATAGGGGTTGCCAACACATAATTCCCCATACTAACTTCTAACACCAAAATCTCATTTGAAGTGTTCTGGTACTCAGTAATCACATACCTCATCCTAGGTTCCCTTTTGATCCTAATTTTTTTTGGTACTCCCTTCCAAGGAAGACACATATGGGAATGATCTGTCGACACATATCCATTTAGCGCCCTAGTGAAATCTATACCTAGGTTCAGGCCATAACTATTAGGAATGGCTGCCACTTGAATTTTGACAACTTGTTGAACCCTAGGATCTAATGTAACCTGCATATGGATCGTATTCAATTCTCCCACTACATTCACTTCAGTTCTATCCAATTGGGTAACCTTTCATTGAGAAGCAACAGGCGTAATTCCTAAAGCTTGATAGACTGAAAAAGGCATAACATTTGTTGAGGCTCCTGAATCCAAGAGGCAATTATGTAGATTTTTCCCAAATATACGAATAGAAGTCAGAAAAGGAAAGGCCTCACTCTTTCCCTGAAATAAACTCAGGGGTGTATTGTCTTGTGCAACTTGGATTTTATCCTTTTCCCTCCCTTTATCCCTAAATTGTCTTGGACCTTGATCTCTTGGTAGTTGTTGACCAGAATTCCTTACAACTGCTTCATTGTCTACCCTACCCTGGGGAACCTCTTTGGCTTTAAAAGCTCCTAAGATGGAATTCCTAATAGTGGGAACCCTCAATAGCTCAAAATTTGAGAGGTGTACCTTCATTTTCTTGAGTTCTGTAGTGACATACTTGCCCAGTTGCTCCATACTTATGTCGGTGAGGATCTCCTTGGAATTATCCATCTGCTTCTCCATTCCTACATCAAGATTCCTTCCTTATGATAAACCAGGTTTTTCTCCTTTCAATATGGATTATTATTGGCATTAGGATCAGGAGGCATGGTGAAATTATTTAGGGGAATGGAGGTAGTAAATGGACTCCCTACTCGTGGGCCTCTATTTAGTTGATTCCTCATATCATATATTTCTTGTAAGATGCTAGAATATTTAAAATTCTTCAACACCTATCTCTTCCTCATCTATAGGACCATTGTCATTTTTAGTACCTTCTTGAAAAAAAATGAGAAATTTCATCTCCATTACATCCTTGTTCTAACTCGCCATCTGATTCAATCACTTTTGGCTTCAACTCATTCTCTTCACCTCACAGGAAAGGAGAATGATTCAACACCAATATTGGGGAATCATAGGGATCAAATGGTACCAAATCTTGACCACTAGAATTGTTCTCAACTTCATACTAGAAAATAGACGTGGTAGTTTGAAACTCAAGGAAATCTTGCTCAGATTGTTGACTGGTTTTGTGAAGTCTACACCACCCTGACAGTGATGCTTCAACAAAATATACACCACCTGAAGTTTTTTCTTGGTTAGAGGGTTGATCTAATGGGGTGGGAACACATTCATTTTTTGGTATTCTATTCCATGTCTTGTTCTATTAGCATATGGTGTGGGTCCTGAATTATTCTAATGAAATCTCAATGGTACCCCTAAGCATGAATATTGATTCAATCCTTCAAAATTTTGTAGATAAGATAGGAAATTGGACTATTGTTGTGAGTGGAGGGGTTGACTGATACTTTTTTGTGGGTAACTGGTCATCGATGGGATCTGATTTATCAGAGGACCCAGGTGTGGGACCAATAGCAACTATGGTACCAGATTCATGATGGGTGTATGATTGGACAAAGCTTGATTGATGGCATGGATCTGTCCCAAGTGAGAAATGAGCTTCAATGATAGGTGCTATTTCAAATTAGTACTAACTTAACTACCTTGGTATAGGTTGTGAGAAAAGTGGCGGGTAGGTTTAGTATCCATTTAATGAAGGTGGCGATAAGACTATCGATGGCTTCATAATAAACTCCTAAGGAAGTGGTGTTATCTACAACATAAGGATCTTGCAACCTAGTATATGCATGATGGAACCTATTGCAAAAGGACCCAATGGGTTCATTGATTTCCCTTTTTACCCTAGTAAACTGTAGATATAATTTATTGGAGCTAATGGGGATTTTAAACTTCTGCAGGAAGGCAGTTTCCAGCTTACTCCACTTGTGTATAGACCCTGCATGCAAATGATTATACTAATAGAAATCATCCTCTCCTAGGGAATATGGGAAAATACTACATGCAATAACTTCATGATTAATACCTTTATCCCTGAGACAAGTCTCAAAAATTATAATGTGTTCCTCAGGTGTCATGTTAAGGTCATTGGTATGAAACTTGGAGTAGAAATGATCAGGATTCTTGGGCATAACATTATAGTTATTGAAGCACATGGGTGAGGGTTTGTTTTCTAGGAAAGCCATTGGTGGTGGTGGAGATGGCTATGGTTGATTTATGACCAGTTGAGGTTGTTGGGTAGGAACAACTTCAAAGTTAGATGATGAATCACTAGATGTAGACAAGGATGCCGAGGAATATTGAAAGGGATGAGTGGATGAGGATTCTTCCCTATTTCTAGTCATTCTTGGCCTAGTAGGGACTAGTAACTCTTGGAAATCCTCCTCTCCTAGTGTAGATCTAGTTCTTCTTCGAAATCTCTAAGGAGAAATTGTAGATAGGAAATGCTCCATCTTTTCTTATTCTACCATCCTTTTAGTGCCAATCTATTGATGGTGTTTTCTACACAACAAAAACTTAGACAAAATATAATATCTTATCTCTCTTGAAAGGTAAATCTCTATCAGCAAGCCTCAAGAGATAACCCCAAGGTCTCTAATGTTAGGTCTTGACAATGCATAAACAACTCATATAATATGTGAAATTGTTGGTAATCACAAGGGGCTTTATGAAACAACTAGTAGAGGTTTCAAACTCATCAGATTTGCAATATTTTTTTATGATTTTAATCCTAAAACTAGCCCAAATTTTAAAAGAAACAACAAAATATGAGGGTTTAGAGAGAGAATTTATTCTAATCTAACTTCTAAGATCAATTATAATAATGGTGAACATTGTGAAAGGAAAAATCCCCCGTGAAACCAATCTTTGTTTCACCCATTGCCTAGAATACTCCTTGACTATATCCATTGTCTCTTCCTCTAACAACTTATTGGTGGAAAATTCCTATTCATGTATGGCTCATAGTCCTACCATTGTACCAAATCCACCTCATCAGCATGTACCTGATCAGGCACTTATATTACTTTATATAATATTTTTATTTTGAGGGGCATTCGACAGAACCTCCTTCTGAGGACTTTGAAGTCATCTCTGCAATTTTCCCAGTAGTCCTCTATATGGTCCTTGTGCCTGAATGTTCTTTTGGCTTGCCTCACAACTTTTCTATATGGATCAAACTTTCTTCTATTTGAATGAGAGCATAGTTCAAACTATGCCAACTCTTTCTTATAATTTTGGGCACTTTGGAGGAAAGGGCATGATTCCAGAGTTCCAATTTTGAGGGGGAAGTCTACTCCCAATCCCTTTTTCTTAATAACTTGTTGCATAATTTCTCCAAAGGCCACCATTTCCCTTGTGAGTTCTAAAATGAGAAGCTTGTTGGTGGGATATCTAAGCAATCTAAGTGGAACAATGGGAGATCCCTACACCCAAATATAGGTAAACTTCAGAAATTGGATGAACCATTGTCCATATTACTTAATCAAATCCATAGCCTCAATAGATATTCTAACATGAAGAGAATCCTGCAACACTCTAGGAATGTACATAAAGAATGCATCATTTGGCCTTTGGTACTTGGTGGTTTTATACTGCAATTAAGGATACACATCCCAAATCCTATCTTTTCCCATTGTTCTTTGATATTTGAGCCCTCTGTATTTGGTTTTACTCACCAACATATATACCAGATATGATGTCATGTTAAATTTATCTATCTCCTACACACTCCTCCATTGAGCATCTATATTTTTACTAATAATTTTGGCCCAATGGTAATGCTTACTAGCAAAAAATTGTGTAATGGGGTAGAACATCCATGTTTGGAAGATATGTGCTTCCTCGACTCCCATTACCCTACCTAGGAGGGTTATGATATCATGGTACTCCATTTTGAAGTCACTTTTGTGTAACTATTTTGGAAATTTGGAGAAGTGAGGTTTAGGCTTTAGGATCCATGTATTGTTCATGATCTTGAGGGCTCGATTTGGATCTTGATCGTAGAATTTGATTGCCTCCCCAATGTTAATTTCCTCGATTAGGTGGTGATGTGAGGAAATATTGAAGACCTCTATAATAGACTCCTCAATTAGATTGGCCATGACCCTCCCTTGTGGCCCAACTATGATTCTTTTGTTGGATTGATAATGCCTTGCACATTCAAGATCTAACTCCAAGCGTAATTGGGTTGGGGGAAACCCTGCTACTTGTGCCAAACTGGTATGGGTGAGAACTTGTGGTAACTGTGTGCGAGCATCACCATACATCCTCTTATGAAATTCATCACAATCAACCTATCCCATGTTTGTATCTGCAATCTTGGCCCAAACAAAAGATATCTTAGTTTTCGGCTACATGCCCTTAAAGTCATACTTCATCCTTTCTTGTGTTTTCCAAACCTCCTCTTGAACCAGAGAAGCCTTTGTCTTGGTGGCCTTATTAGGACTTAATTCAGCCTGCATCTATTAGAGAAAATCCATAATCACTCAAATGCAAGTAAATTTGTAATATGTTTAAGAAAATGTAAGAGGAATGATCTACTTCATCTAATAATATGTAAATGGACCAAATATGATCATGAATGCTTAAAAAATCATCAAGAATATGCTTGCACAAAAATTGCACTTAGTCTTGGATGGAACCTAAGAAATTTTAGATAATCCGAGTAGACTTGAATTTTCTGACCAGACTAAGGTTCAGATAATTTGAGCTAGCTCTGATTTTCCTAAATTTCTTAATGTGTGCATTTTACCCTTTGAATCATATGGAATTTAAAAGATGAAGTTGCAATAGTGAACATGAGCCAATTTCTATCATAAAATGCGTAAATTTTTTCCTCAAGATGATTTTTCTTAAAGTCTTAGCTTGTTTCAAGCATTGAGGAAAAGAATCCAGAAAACTCGAGAATTTTAAAGGACCTCATATTGGCCGAGTGGATTAGGATTCAAGTAATCCAAGCAAGGTCAGAATTACCAAACTAGGGGAGTGGCCTTCAAAAATTTGTTAAGAGGCATGAAGGAAGATTCAGAAAATCCTAGGGGGCTTAGATTTTTCAAGTGGATTAGAGCTCAAAAATTTTGAGCTACCTCAAAAAAATTGAGATTTTCTCGGGACTATGGAATTTTCAATATGTGATGGTTTTTTGTTCCACCAAAAATAAAAGGAAAAGATGGAATCCATATTTTAAATTTCTTATTTAATCCTTCACACAATTTATTTGAGACTATTGATATTGTTTCACATTTGAATCCAACGTTGAAAACTAGGGTATACCAGACAAGGGTTTACAACTTGTGGCCTTTGAAGCTTAGCATCATTTCAATGCAAAGTTCAATTCAAGCAGTAAGAAAAGGCATGCAATAACAATTCAAAGGGTTCTTAATGACCTTAATTCATCAAATGCAAAACTTAGAACCCTTCCCAAATTAATGAAAACAAACCCACAAATGATGAGAACCTGAAATGGTGAAGGTGAGGAATAATTTGAATATGAACTCAAAGCTTCTACAAATGATCGAATGTGAAAAGCCATTCAAAATTTATCACAATCATACCTTAAAATAACACTCAATGGAGAGAGTGAGGACAAATGTGAAATGAGTAAAAGACTTACTACTTAGCCTTTTATTCCCAAAACCACTCATTAAACCTACTATTAATGTCTGACGGTATGGTTCAACAAGTTCAGAAAAATTAAAGGAGGTCAGCTTTCGGGTAATCCGAGGTACCTCAAATCATCCAACTGGACTAGAGTTTAGATAATCTAAGCTACCTTAGAATTTTTGAGCTTCAGCCATACTTAGCCAATTTCCCCCAAAATCAAAAATTCCAAGTGCTAGTTTAGTTTTCAAGAGCATGGAAGTTGTCAAGAATAGCAAGGAAGTATCTTAAATGTAAAATACAGTGTTATGCCCATGGTTGAACCAAAATCAAGACCAAAAGACCAATCCTTTAAGGGGATAAAGTTAGGACCCTAAGACAAACACACAAAGAAAGAAAAGAAAGAAAGAGGGTCCCCGCCATTAGCAGGGCGTGTGTGCAAAACTTTCACAATAAATGGTGACTCTGATGGGGAATGCTCCAAATAATTTCAATGAAAAGCTTGAATCAAGAACCCAAAACCTTGGTTTCGGTCCCATATTAAGCCACCTTACCAATGAAGCTAAAACATTGAGAGATAAGAAGATCCCTCCTATGATGGAATCCTAGTGTGTGTATATGCATTCATTTACTTCTCTTGGTTGTCGTGAGGAACCAAGGTCAGCAAGGTCAAAATATGTAAAGACTCTAACTTCAAAAGCATCCTAGATAGAGCCTCACTACTAGTTAGGCATCCATAGCCCCGACAAGGTTATCATTGTGACCCTCCCAAACATAGCTCTATTGCCAGCCAAGTGTCCATAGCCCTGATAAAGATATTTAGATACTCCTGATAGCTTGAATTCATTCCCTTTTTGATGTTTCATATTTCACATTTTCTTTTCTTTTCAATATTCTTTGTTTTCAATCGATGAACAACAAAGTTCATGCTCAGTGTTGGGAATCACAGTGGTGCTGAAGCATAGGTAAGATTTTTCACTTAACTAGGCTTTCCAAAGAACCCACAACAACTTCAGGTTTCTTAAGATGTGTTCATAAAATATAAGATCTGAGCACATTCTGGAACTAAATCTAAGGACCTATCCACTTTAATATAAAGCTCGTGTGACATTAAATAGGGATTTTCACCATGCTATCATTGAAGGATGATTAGAGTTTGTAAAGGAAATACCTGGAACAATTCCAGATAGCACCATGATTATTGTGAAAATTCCACAAGCCCAGAGGAGAATAGGGAGACCCAAAACCAAAATGAAAACCAAAAGAAACCCACACCAAAAAACTAGAACAAACCCACATCAAAAAACTAGAAGGGGAAAAGAAGACCAAGTAAAACAAAGCAAAGCAAACTAGCACCTAAACTAACTATTAACAAAAGGAGAGAGTTTCAAGCAACTCAAGAAAGGAAGTAATGCTTCAAATATTGTCCATTGATAGGCAACGAGACATCCTCCCCAGTGAGAGTTTTCAAGTGGAAAGCATTATCTCCTAGTATCTCAGAGATTTGAAAGGGGTCGAGCCAAAATTTATCAAATTTTCCATGTTCCCCCTTCTTATCATGTGGTTTGTCCTAGTACAGGACTAGATCAAAAGTTTTGAAAGCCTTAACTTTGAATTTTTTATCAAACCACCTTTTGATGATGCCTTGATGTTTAGCAAAGTTTTCCAATGCTTCATCTCTCTTCTCTTCAAGGTGTAAGATTTTAGTTAAATGAGCCTCATGCCTATCCCCTTCATAATAATACTCATTAATGAACTGTAAGGTGGGGATCTTTAGGTAAATGGGAAACATAGGTTTGAAACTGTACACAAGGTGATAAGGGGAGGTTCCAATGGAGGCATTTTGTTTGGTATGATCTGCCCAAGGAGGAAATATGAGTTGGGTATGCCAGTCTTTAGGATTCCTCTCCAATAGTTTGTGGATGATAGTCAAAAGGTTCTTGTTGGTTGATTTATCCAAGTCATTTCTAGGGGGGTAGTAGTTAGAATCAAATTTAATAATGATTCCATGATCAAAATTCCACCCAAAAAAACTTTAATGAAGCAAACGTAGGACCACTGTCACAAACCAAAGCAATTAATAATACCTAATTTGAGAAAATTGATTACCACCTCAGATATGTATTATTTACAAGAAAGATCTTCAGTCCACCTAGTAAGAAAGAAAACACACAAACACACAAAGAAAGAAAAGAAAGAAAGAGGGTTGTCGCCCTTAGCGGGGTGTGTGTGCAAAAATTTCACAACAGTAAGGTTCAATAAATAAATTAAATTTTGTTTCATGATATTTACCAGTTATGAAGATGTCTTCCAAAGTCCTACTATATTAATTATTGAATATGACCTTTAATATGAATAATAAATTTGAGGGGAAAAACTCTTTATTAGATATTGAATATTTATTTTGTAAGGTTGAATTGAATTATCTTAATATATATGTATATATATTGATTATCTATAGTATACTATTGTTAAGAATCACTTTCTTAATGACAAGATAGTTGCAATTTATTTCATTATAAACTTTTACATAAAAATAATTTTATTTTTCTTAAAGAATTCATACTAGTTTTTACCTAATATATCCATAATTTAATGTCAACCTGATTATTTTGTAACAATTATTTGTTTTGGAAAGTTGTGATAATTGTTGCCTATAAATAAAGTCTAATATGTGATACTACTGAGTAAAAAGGTCTTTCTAAGATATTTTTTTGTGTGAAGGTAGTTGGTTCTAGATTTTGACTAGCAATTACTATGCAGAGAGTTAAGGGATCCTTGGATCCTTATAAATCTTTGAGTAACTTCAATAGAATAAAATTAGGATTGACTAGATTTATGGGATAGTATCCAATTGTATTTTAAATTTTGTTGTAATACACAAATCTAAATTAATTTATTTTGAGTTGATTAAAAATCTAAATTAAGTTAAAAAATGTATATTCTTATTATTTTACAATGCATAAGTGGCAAATCATATTAATCTAGTTTATATTTAATTACTTTAATGGAGCAACACAATTCTCCTTGCCTACATATTTTCCTTTCCTCTTTCACATGGAAAATCTACTGTTCAAAACAAAATTTAAGACTTATGTTACCAAAGGTCGGATATGCAGAAATCATGATATATATATGGAAGAAGAATTTTATTAAAAAATTATAGTTTACAAAAAAATACATCAAAAAATCAGCATAAGTGTTGTTATAAACGAAGAATTTAGTTGTCCCAAAAAATAAAAAATAATGTTGTTATAAAACATGTAATAATAGTATGCAACAATATATTGTTGCCTAAAAGAAACATGTAGCATGACCCAAAATATAATCATGAAATTTTTAGCTTGAGTTAAAAAAAAATTGATTCATAATATGCAACCGAAGTTGTATAGATATATTGATTCAAAAAAAAATTACATAGTCAAAGATACCAGAGACCCAAGACAACAATATAGCCATGCAAAATAGCCCTGCCCAAAAAAAAAAATGATCAGAGCATGGAAATTGATAGATCAGTTACAAAAACTAGAGGACACCATGAGGTTAGTTAGCCTCATTGTAAAAGTTGTCATCTTCCACCACCACAAAAAATTTCATAAGCCATTGTATGCCAATGACTTCTAACACCCCAATTCAATACCATAAGATATTGTAGCCCACCTTAGCCCAACACCTATGTCGAGTCAATTGGTGAGCACTCGGGTTCATTATGAAAGGTTGTTTCTCCACACCTAGTTTTAACATTCTCTCAATATCATCAAGCCACAAGATTCCAACCCAAAATTTAGCCAAAGTGTTGACGTCCAAATCATCAATAATAATAGATTCTTTGAACATGGAACTCAATATACTAAGAAAAATTCTTACCTTAATAAATTCCATATCCAATAGAGAAGTAAGAAAAATGGATGATATATCTATATTCACATGATAGTGATTAGAGGAGATGGAAAATTCCTAGCCATTCACCATTTATCTCTCCTTGAGTGTAACAACATCCTTAACTATGCATATTTTTTGAAGTTTGTGACCTGTGATAAACCCCAGGAAGGTAGATTACCTCTTTACAACACAAAGCCTTAGTGGAGACTATATTTTTAACAATTAGATAATGCCTTGAGTGCCTTGCTAAGTGTACATATCTAGTGCATTGAATTCACATGAATTTCCAGCCATAGTCCCATAAATATAAATGTGTTATGCTAAACATGTCTAACATTAGATTCCAATGCAATAAAACATAATATATGATGATGCTAGGTGTTGTACATGGCAATCTAATTATAGGTAGTTCCAATCCCACCTCATGGTATGATTTGAAGTGTTCATTGGAATGATTTCTATGTACATACTTAGGGGTATTTTTTGGACCTTCTTCCTTATGGTTCTTTTCTTGAGATTCTTCATCTTCATTCTACACTTCTTTTTCATTAGCTTTTTATTCTTCTTCTTTGCATGTAGGTTCATCTGATTAATATCTATCTATCACCACTAAATTCCTCAATTCTTAATCAACCTTAACACTTGCACTTTCAACAGTCCTTCTTAGCCTTTTATTGTAACATCTATAAGCTTTGATTTTAGTAGAATATCCAAGGAAGATACCTTCATCAGAGCTTGCATCAATAGTTCTTAAGTTTTCATCATCTCTTTTGATATAGCATTTGCTTCCAAACACTCTAAAGTACTTGATGGTAGGAATCCTTCCATACCACAACTCATAGGGAGTCTTTGTGTTGTTGGCTCTTACTTGAACTCTATTAAGTATGTAAACAGTAGTATGAATTTCTTCTCTCTAGTAGATTTCCGATAGATTAGCTTATTTCATCATAGTCCTTACAACTTCTTGAACAATCCTATTTTTCCTTTCAACCACTCCATTTTGTTGAGGATTCCTAGGGAAAAACAAGTGACTTTTTATGCCACAAATCTCACAAAATATGTTAAATTCATTGAAGGTGAGCTCTCCACCTCTGCCAAACCTCAAACATTTGATATTCAAATCCATTTCATTCTCAACCATAACTTTAAATGATTTTAATCTATCTAGGGCTTTTGATTTATCTTTAATAAAAGTAACTCATGTCATTCTAGAATAAGCATCAATCAAAAGCATGAAATACCAATCACCTTGCAAGCTTCTTACTCTTATAGGACTGAAAAGGTCTATATGCACCAATTCCAATAATCTAGTAGAATATTGTTATTTTCCCTTGAAACTAATTCTAGTTTGTTTTCCAAATTGACAATATATGCAAACAACATTGATAGGCTTTGTAGTCCTCCACAAATATCTTACTGCTTGAACTGAACTAATTCTAACCAAGTTATCAAAATCTATGTGGCACATTCTCATGTGTCATAACCAACTATCATTAATCTAAGTCATAAAACAATGACCATCAACACCCTTGAGTTGATAGATATTTCTATATGTCCTTTTTCCCGCAAAAATCATAGTTTCAGACCCTTTTCTAATTTTACATCCATCATCTTGAAACTTAAGATTGTATCCTTTTCTACACATTTTTCTAACACTCAAGAGGTTATGCCTTAAACCTTTAACATAGTAAACATCTTTAGTACTATACTTGTCATCAAAACTGATTGAACCTATTCCACAGATCTTAGCACCTAAATCATCTTCAAATTTAGCAAGTCCTCCATCATATTTTTCAAGTTGAACAAACTTACTCTTTTCTCCATTCATATTATTTGAGAAGCCACTTTCAATAACCTAATAGTTCTTATTCTATCTAACATGAAAAGTAGATACGAAAGTACCTCTAGTTTTATCCTTCTTCTCAAAAACATTTTCCTTCACACAAATTTCAGAGTTAGCATAACTAGATTCATCTTTTAAAGCCAAGAACAAACATTCATGACCATAAACATATCTATAATCAAATTCATCATAAGAAATAATAGAATCTTCTCTAGAATAATATCTTTTCTTGATCATCTTACCTTTATTTTCTTTGTCCTTATTGTTCATAACTCTGTTTGGATATCTTGAATCAATGTGACCTATATTTCTAGAATAGAAACATTTTAAAGGTAATTTATCTTTGTACTCATTAGTTCCCTTTTTCATCCTTCTTATAGAGTTAGCTTCTACATCCTTAAGATCATCTCCATCTGAATCTTCAACTTTTTCCAATTTTCCAACCTTGAAAGTTTTGAAATGAACATGACATATGAGAGGGGGAGGTGAATGAGTTGTAGAAGATTAAACCTTCAAAACCCTCAACAATAATAAGATCCACATGAATTCATTAAACACTTATTCTATTAGTATGATTGAACATCAGATGAAGATAACATAAATTGAAATCATATCATCATACACAAGAGAACACCAGATTTATGTGAAAAAACCATGGTGAGGATTAGCTCACAATATAAGTAATAGCAAAACCAGTACAAAAGGGATCGCTTCCAGAATAGGACACACTATCCAATTAGGCTCACAAATAGGGCTCACTACCACAAAATACAAGAAGATAGAAGAGAAATGTTACACAGAGAATACTCCTAAATACAACAATGAATTTGTTGGTGCTTTTTAAAACCCAAGAAGATTCCTCAAACCTTCTATGAATTTGCCATGTTCAATAATGAAAGCCTAGGAAATGATTGGCCAACTTAACAAGAAAAAGAAATAATGCTTACTCTCCTACACTTTGGGCTTTGCAAGACTTGGGAGGGTGATCCCATAATGTGATCCTTAAAAATAACTAAACAACTTCAAATACACATTGCATAACAACAGATAAGTTCCCTATCAACACTGAATAGATGAAATCCTTCAAGAAATTGGCAATTCCTTCAAAGATCCAATTCCTATCAATAAAGAACTTCAAACATAACAAAGATAGGTCGATATGAATATTATTATGAATAAATGTTCTAAAATCAATTGCTAAATATGTGAGAAATACGACCTCTACTTTAGTGTCAGTGCCAAATCCTAAAGCACATAGTCAAATGAGAAAAAATTGAACTATAAGGAAAATTTCATCCTAAATAGTTAAGATCTATATGAATTGCATTACAATTCACATATCTATACCAGAAATCTATTACTACTTACACATCCAACTACCAACCTACATGAACTCACACAATAACTAACGTATTTAACTGGTCCTTTGGACTAGAGCCACAATTAGAGTATAATTCATAGTAAAGAACAATGAAAATCAATGAAATCAGTCATTGACCAATATATCATTAATAATCCATGCAAGGTATCACAATTGGAGAGAAAATAGACTCAAAATATTGTCATATTTGACATAAACATGCTTAAGAACCCCATAATTGACAAAATTCTCCTATCTGACTCTAAAACTTAAAATATGGACTCAATGTTCATACTCTCTATATTACAAATTATGCACTCTCAAATCTCGGATTCAAAAAAAGATCCTCTATATCAGCCTTGAATTCCCTTTTATAGAATAAGGGAGCAAAGCAAGCTTCAGGGCGGAGTGTACACATGTCCACATTTGATCGAAGTGCAATTCCCTTCTTTAGTTAAATTTGCATTTTGGAATTGGAGGGAATTCGTATAAGACAAAATTTATTTTAATTAGCATGGGGAAGAGAAAGCGCCTTCCAAAAGGAAACCCATAGGAAGGAAAATCATCTTTAAGCGTTACAATACTCTATCCACCTTAGCAACAATCCATATCAGCCATCTGCACATTGATCCGAGAGAATATGTATGTATTCAATTGTAACTTATGAGGCCAAACCTATACTATACTTGAAAAAGTCATATTCTCCACCACAATGCTCATATTCAAAACTCATTAGTGAATACCATCTTCCACAATTCAAATTCTACTTTAGATGACCACTTGAAAGAAATAACCTGATTAATCGTATCCCTATATGGTGCATATTTCACCATCACTGAAGCAACCTCCTTATCAAAATCTTCTAAGAAAATAATATCAAAGGATAGTTTCTCAAGTGTATCATTCAGCATAACGATATCAACATTTATGCATATCTTATTTGTCTAGGTTGTCATGATATCGTTCATTCAATCCTTCCAAGCCTACAAAGGCTTTACCTCATCATAATTATGTTGAATTTCTAGTAATGTTTTAAGGTCTGCTCCATCATACTTGGCCTTCAATTCCTTGATTTTCATCTCCATAGGAGCAACATATCCCTGAAACTTCTACTTCACAATTTCATTAACAAATTGATAAGTTGGCAAAACCTTGGGATACTTATCCTTCTGATGCTTTTCCCCTACTACCATGAACTTTAACTACCTAGGTCTAGGACTCCATCTATCCAACAGTGGAGTAGCCAATTCTTTATCTCTCAGGAAGATCTTGACTGCTTGCAACATTAAAACATAATTTGCATGGACACTATTAAATTTTCCTTGGACCTTTCTATTCAAGTGTCTCAATATAGTATCTACAATTACTAAATTGCTTTTCAATGTTGATTCCTAGATCTGTTGCAACATTTCTTTATACTCCTCAACTTGGTGGATTAATTTTTCCCTTAAAAGTCCTCCTCCTGGGCTATTTTCCCTTTCAATTGTGATGGGCACCTATCTCATATTATATGGAACAATTGCTAAGGATTGTTCTTGTGAGGATGGTTGAGGTTGCTCCATTGATGGATCAAGAAAATTATGGCTAGAGTTATATTGTCTTTGGGACTTCTACACCTCCATTTCCTATTTCAATAATGCTAGCTTAGTTTCTAGCTCTGCAACCCTTTGTTGACTTTGATTATATTCAATAATGAGGTCATTATACTAGCCCCTCAAAGTATCTTTGTCCTTAGTTAAATCCTCAATAGTTGCTCTGGTGAACTTGGGAACATTTATTTCCATATTTGTTGCCTCCAATGTTGGAGTATCAACAACTCTTCTCACAACCAAGTGACCACTGAAATCAAATGGTTTTGCAACTATTGGTTTCTTGGACCCAGTAGACAATGAAATTTTTTCCAAGGCATCCCATTCTTCACTAAAGGTTGATCCCTTAAATTCCAACGTAGCTTCCTCGTCAATTTCAAGAAGTGGCCTATTGGGCCTTCCTATTGTATTGAATACCACAACATCAACGATATCCCACTCAGGGAGTAACAATACTCCACTCTTTTGTACCAATGCTCTGCCTTGCTCTGGTGTCATCTCCTAAAAAAGTTTCCCTCATTTTCATCATGACATTGGATAGAATAACTTTCTCTAGAAGCTCTGGATGTAAACTCCTTTTTGTGCCACCTTCTCAGCATATACTAGAACATGTGCCCTCCACACAAAATATTTAAAAGAATTTGTTTTAATAAAGGAATCATCCCTCATGAATTCCTTGTAGGCCTCCATCCTTAGGTAATCAATATTGGTTATCCCTCTTATTTCATCTTTTCCTAGCCTTGGAGAAACTACTCCAGAACTTGATGCAACACTTTGTGGAAAAGATGGCATTCCTTGTTGCATATCATTAGGGGTCACCATGATTTCTTCATCATCTAAATCAGATATTCAATGAATTTTTCATTTTCAACTCTCTGCCCCTTAGGTGATGGTGGTTGTGTTGGAGAAGGAACTCTTGGGGGAGAGTCTAGATCAACAATATTATGCAACAATTTCCTTGAAGATGATGGGACTAATTTCTTAGAAGACATAACCCCATACTCCTTTGAAATGATATAAGGTGGCATGATTTTCTTTTCAGTAATTATTCCCTTCTTTCTAGAATATACCCTAACCTTTTGTAGATGTTGGTAAGAAAGTCCTTCAATCTTACCTTAGGATATTCCTCAATAGCCTATGAATTTCCTTTGTCCTCAACCACTTGTTCAGCCTTTAAGACCCCCACCATGCTTTCAAAATTGTTGATAGAATATAGGGCCCTATTCAAATCACCACTGATATTTGGCATGGGATTGTATGCAGGGTTCTTTTTCTAGTTCTTCTCCATCATCTTGGTAAAGGCAACATATTTTTCTTTCCTTTCCTCATGCACCTACAAGTCAAGGATGTTTATGATGATATCCTCTGGGATGATGAAAATCTTGTTTTCTCCTCTCCTAAAATATCTCCTATACTTATCCTGTACTTTGCCTTCATTTGAGCAATAAAACCCTCAGAATCATGGTTCCTTGGGCATAAAGTGTTTAACCCATAAGGCTCAAGTAGTGTTCCCAAGTTTGTCCATCCCTCTTTTTCCATGAAAAAATCAACAAAAGTTGTATTCTTAGGAAAGAAAGATCCCTTCTTCTATTTTGTTGGTAAATGAACCATTTGAGCACATCCCAACTATCTCGTGATTTCTAAGAATCCAATTCTTAGAGGCACATCCCTCAGTAAAGAAAATGGGTTGATATTACTACCATGTAACCTGAAAAATGGTTGTGTTATAGTATGGGATGATATCTCCCCAATTGTGTGTCAAATTTAACTTAGGCCTCCTCTCCATTGGCCTCAAGAAATCATGAATCTCCTTCAAAATTCTAGGTGGATCATAGACCAAATATCTTCTCAATTTCTACCCAAAGACATTATGGAACACCACATAATCAAATTTTTGATCATGCTTGTCTAGAATTCTGGTCTAGTACTAGACAAGCATGTCAATATCATCATCCTTCTTCTTCAATTGCATGTCTTTCCTAAAAAAAATCTCCCTTGTACAAAAAAATGTGCATCAACAAAGAATTCCACTTAAAACCAACCAGGGTTTTTCCTTCTTCAATAGCTATGAGACTCTCATGCATTTTATCTGCTAGATAAGTAGCGAAATCATATACCAAATTGAAACCTAGATGCTAAAGATTCACAGCCATGTACATAAGGCCAATAGGCAAGGTAGTCTTTATATTAATACTGAGGACTTGACACAAAGAGCAAACAGTCTTCCTGAAATAATTGAAAAATTAGTTTATAGGAAAAGGTTCTGGCTCATTTTTTCCAATCACTATCTTCTTCTTATTCTTTCCAATTCCTATGGTTTCCAAATGAGGTTTTAGTAGAAAAGTCCTAAATAAACCCTTAGTATTTGTGTACTCTTCTCTGAAGGCCTGAAGGTCAATAGTGACCACATCCTTATTCCATTCATGAAGATCAATTTTTTTTGCAATCTCCACCTTGGTTATTTTAACCATTTCCACACCAGCATATGTCCTGACAACTCAGGTTATAGGGTCGTACCTCACTGCAACATCCTTTAAAAAATCCACATCCAGATATGCATTCGGTACCACTAGCTTTCTGAGGTCCAACCTCCAAGGGTTGCACATAAGAGCACACAAATTCATGTTCCCAAACCAATTTGAAAACAACTACCATCTTGTATACAACACCTCGGCATCTCGAATTGCACATTGCTTATCAGTTAACCCTTCCAAAACCTAGGGCCCATAAAACAAATCCTTTCCCTCAATTTTTTTGTTCATAGAGGGTTTTAGTAAGTCTATGACATTCTAAGAGAAGGACCTAGAGAGATTTTCAGAACCAAAACTTTGGGATTTGGGTGCCATTTGCACAAGACAAATTAAGGTTTGAGCTAGGGTTTTGAAATACTAAAAAATTTATGGGATGCAGCCTCTAGCTTATAGCCTTGAAACACAATAATTTCATAATTTAAAAGGTCTTGGAAAATATTTAGATGAGCTTTAAAACAATTTTAAAGAAAATGAAGTAGCGCAATCTTTTAAAACAAAGAAAAACACAATTTCCACTTGTCCTCAAGAAATCAACAATATTTTTGAAAGATAGAGAACATGGTGTATACATTACTTATGGTTTTTCTTGCAGAGAATTAAAATGGTAGTGATGTTGGACTTACAAGAAAATAGATCATGTCACCCGATACTTAGAAATTCTTCTTCAATGTAGAATTATGCACGAAAATAATAGTTAAGGGGACTTTTAGCATTAAATTTAGTGGTGTAGTCAGAACTCCACCATTACTATTCACTCGCACAAGAAAAAATAGCTATCGTAAAACACTAACCCATTTTGAATACCAACCATTGATCTCAATCCATGCAGGCAAGAAGGAGTGACTCAAATCGAGTTAATGTAGTTTGAAAGTGCCACGTTCATCCACAAAAAACTATGCGAATGAGAAATCACCCATGAGACACCACCTTAGGCTGGGAGGGTCCCACCCCAAGTCACTTCATACCTGGCATCGACAGCTACGTGTCGCTTGTTCACACACCTCGCAACATCATTAAAATGATTGTTTTAATTATGTGAGGTCAGCGAGGAATGATCACGATTCATTGTTATATGGCAGTTGTTGATTCAACTTTAATTGGAATGAAAACAAGGACTGGGCCCCATGACCATAAGTGACATGTGGTAAGATATCACACACCTCGCAGCACAGTTGTGGTGTCATCAAATTTTTTTGCGAGGCTAGTGTGAAACAATCAGGATTCAGCCAATCCATCTGACAATTGAAAAACCTACACATGCCACAATTGTTATTCATAAAAAGGGGACTGATTAGGTGGATGGGGAAGCAACCCTTGAGGTAGGAAAATTAGACTCAAGTTTAAAGTTATAACAATTTATCGACCTGACATTAATCGAAAATAAAACCAAGTCCCAATATGAAAAAACCGACAAGCTAGGTAATAGGGGTCAGTAATATGAACGACTAGAAAGGCTCAAACTATGACTTAGGCATTCGAAAACTTGGAAAAATAGGTCAATGTAGGATTAGAATGTCCAGACCAAAATGACACAAAAGACCAAAAGAAAAGGTTTTTATGGCTAAAACCCAAAACCCCAAGGTAGATCAGTGGTGCCAAACACTAGGGAAACAAGAATGAGCATAATTGTGAAGAACATTTTAAGAGCTCTACCAGAATCTACCATAATTGCTTGCACACTTTCAAAGTCTTGCATGAAAGATTTAGAATGCCTTCAACTCACTACCTTCAAGAAACCTAATGATGCAGAGGAAGGAGAAAGACCTGAAAAAAATTTCCTATCACCTTCAAGAAGGATGTCAAAACAAGGCTACCTTTATGCACTTTGTTCATCCTAGATAATGAGTTCTCAAACCAGAAAGGTGGGGCAGCAATGAAAATATTTTCTATCATAATTTCCTTCAGGTACTTGTTAAAGGGAATGTGAAAAGTATTTTGGATACCCTTTTGGCCCTCACTAAAAATATTTTAAAATTAAATAGGGTTGTTTTGTACAAAAGAGGGAAAAATAAGGCATTCATTGACCAAAACCATAGGCTATCGCACAATCAAGAATAGATATGATAAATAAGGGATCTAAAACTGTAGGATATCAAACCAAAAGATAGGGATCTAAAACTTTGGGAACATTAAATAATATAAAAACATAATTTCTGGTAAAATTTCATGATTTTTTCGAGGCTGGGCTGGGTTGTGGGCAGGGGTTTGGGGGCAGCAACCCCTAAAAAAAAAATTCACCTTTTTTTGCTACGTCAAAAAAAAAAAACTGACTTTGTAAACCCTAATTTTTGGAAGCTTCTAAAAGCTTGTTATAAGTGGTTGGGATGGGGATTTGTACCATGGAATTATTTGTGATATTGTAATATGTTTTGCACTGGATAATAAAATCATTGGATGGATGCGGTTTTGTGGATGTAACCTAGATTGGGTGAACCACGTTAAACTCTTTGTGTTGTCTTGTTTCTACTATAATTTCCAGTGTGTTTTATTTCTCTATTTTATTGATCAAATTTTCATTTAACTTGTTATATATTTTCCTTCTAACCCTAATATTTTTACCATACGGATTTCAACATATGAACAAAACAAGTTGACTAGAAACCCTAGGTAGAATTTTTGACAATGTTTAGAAAAATTGCTATAACTTTCTCATAACTCAATGAAAATTGATGAAATAAAAATAAAATGAAATTAGATTCACATGCCAACACACTCCAAGTGGTTTTAGGTTGATATATGTTTCTTACAATTCATACCAAATGAAAGAATAGTTTTAAACATGGGAAAATGCAAAGAAAATACTTGTTTTCATTTACCAAATCTTCAACCAAAATTCCTTCAACCTTCCAAACACAATATGTCATACATCCAAATGCATAATATCACAAACTATTTCATCCTTATAATTGCCTATTTGAAACTCAACTTTGCATTGCTCACTTATAGTTACCTGGTTACCTATTTGAAGCCAATTCATTCAATAGGGTGTGGGGTGTGGTATTCTTTCCAAAACCAATTTATCTACCATGTATTCAAAAACAATATTATCCATGCAGTTATCTAAAATCACAACTTGACAAAATTTACCTTTGGACTTGCAAGCAGTCTAGAATAATCTTTCCTTTTCCATCTTGCTTACTTTCTTGGCTACCATTTCTTCCTCATGTAGCCTCTACCACTTTGAGAAATCTATTTAATAATGATGATTCCCTTTTCCCATATTTCTTCTTATTAAGATCCATCCTTAAACATCAAATCTCACTAAACCACATTAGCCAAAATAATAGATCATTTCCCAAAGATCTTCTAGCTTTGATACAAAAGTTCATATCTTTTATATTAACCATCTAAATTTTCTACAAATTGGTGAAAATTTATATTTTGACATGTTCTAAAAACCCTTTAAAGGAAAATTTGCTTGAATTTGGGTGTAAATAGTAAAAAAATTCCCCAAGTTCTTTATTGTTTTGATTTATCCATACATTTTTTGTTGATGTAAGGGTGAAGGATCATGTTGGCATGTTGCTAGAGATCTGCACAATCTGGGAATTCCATATGGCCAGAAATTTTCCCCTTTTTGTTTGAAGTCCTTGCTTATTTCACCTTGGGGCAGCAACATCCAATTTGCACAAAGCATTGCATTGATCATTTGTTTGGGGCTACAAATATTGGGGAGACCTAGGAGAATGTTGAGATAGGTTTGAATACACCATGTTTTCCTTTATTCCAAGTTGTACTCAAATATTTAGAGCCATAAGGATGTTGACCCCATGTTTTAGGCTTGAGAACACAATGCCAAGAATGAATAAGGGTGTAGATTTGAATCATATGTATTGAAGTCTTGTTTGAATGTGTCAAGGTAGTTCCTTGAGATTCCTTCCTCTACATCACCTAACATTGAAACTTACACTACTTTTCTCAAATTCACATCACACATATCACTCACATCTATCCTACATCTCACTCATATCTCACACCATTACACTTATTTATATTAACCTCATCCTCAAAATCATTCTCTAAGGTTGACAACTATCTTTTATACTTCAAAATAGTTTGACACCTAGATATTCTCGTGGTAGATAGGAATGAAGGTGACCTACATAAATCCTTATTTAGGACCCCAATAGATACAAAAACACATCAACATTCTTTCACAAGCCTCACATGTTGTGGTAACACAAGGTCAGACAACACCCAAGCTAAACACCATGAAACATTAAGTACATACTTCCTCAAATCAATCTATAAAATTTATACAACATAATTCACTTGAGCATGATCTAGAATAATCCACTAACTACTTAATATTCATCAAACACTTCATTCAAGATTGCATCATACAAATAATTCATCTCAAAACAACTAGTAAACCTTATTCACATACTGACAAATGAAACTCACTTTGTACTACACCAAATCAAGTGAAATATTCAATACAAAAGTATATAAGAATTATAAGAAACTTCCCTAATCTACATAACCTGAAGTCAAATAGCCAATAAATTTGGAGCAAATACATTTCTCCCAAGCCACATAAAACATCACTAAAATATTGGTTCACATACTAGTGAAAATATCTTGCACTGTATAATGATCCAAAAAACTAAATTCTAAATATAGAAACCTTTGACAACCTTCCCGAGAGATCCACATAGGCATAGAATTAACATAGAAGAAACATGGAGCACAATACTAGAGCACATTATGAATACTTGCACAACATTGTTTTCTCTATTTATCATTTTTTCTCAAAAGAACTTGGAAACCAAGTACCAGATACATAATATTGGCTCATTACTTCATTCCAACTCATCTCCAAAATTTTTAGTAAAAATATAGCTGCATGTACTCACAACACTTCCTCAAGGTCTAACCTATACATGCACAACATAAAACAACTTGTTTTCCTCTTTTTCACATTTTTTTCAATATCCTCCATATGCAACAAAATTCCTCAACATAGTTGACATCAATGACAACACCTTCATACTTGTGAAAACACCTTCAAAATTGCAACAATATCCCCCTTTGTCATTGATGGTCAAACAAGATGTGAAAAACCATCACAGACAACATACACAACTTTCTCCACTGATACCTTGCACTTTTTCACATGGTTCTCTCTCCCCCTTAGTAGATAACTTTTTTTCACATGATTATCTCCCCCCTTTGAAATAAATGGAAAAGGATACAATATTTTGAACTGTTCTTCCCCTTTGACACTAAACTAAAATACCTTCTCTGAATACTCCCCATTAAGAGTACACCCAAATAAATTAGTAACTCAATGACAACACATGATACTACCTACTCCCCTAAGAGGTAGCCACCAACATCAGTCCAAAAATGAGATAGTTCAATGGATCCATTGGATTGATGCATCTCCATATGCATCTAGTTTAGAAAATGAGGGGCAATAACCCCTAAATTTTCCTAAAGAATCCTTAAGAAGAGGATTAGTAAATATGTCAACAATTTGATCCTTTGTAGGTACATACTCAATTTTACTTCATTCTCCATAACTTTCTCTCTCAAAAAGTGATACCTAATAGATATATGGTTTTTCATTGAATGCATCACTAGATTCTTTGAAATGCTAATTGCACTTGTATTGTCACAAAAGATAGATATAGGCTCATCATATACAAATCTGATATCTTTCAATGTTTTTCTCATCCATAATACCTATGTATGGAATGATGCTACTGCAATATACTCATCCTTTATAATAGAAAAAGAAACTGAATCATGCTTCTTACTCAACCATGACACCAATATACATCTAAGTAAGAATGCACCACCACTTATACTTTTCCAATCATCAACACAACCAACCTGATTTGCATTTGTATAAGCACGTAATGTGAAATCAGTATCCTTAGGATATGACAAGCCATAATCTAGAGTGCCTCTTAAATATCTAAATATCCTCTTCATTGTTGCAACATGTGTTTATTTAGGTTCTTCTTGAAATCTATCTACAAGAAAAACTACATTCATGATATCTAGTCTAGTAACAATTATGTATAGCAATCTGCCAATCATAAATTTGTACTTGCTCTGATTAGCCTTAGGTGAATCATCATCTTTGATTAGTTTACAACTAGTCACCATGGGATTGGATACCGGTTTGGATCCATCCATTCCAAAATTCTTTAACATCTCTTTGAAATACTATGATTGTGATATTAATATCCCTTTATCTGTTTGATTGATTTGTAGTCCAAGGAATGAATTCATCTCCCCACATATTGACATTTCAAACTCTTTCTACATCTCTTCAAAAAAATTCACATAGCCTCATTTCCACAAAAGATAATATCATCCACATATACAAACATTATTAATAGCTTTTATTCCTCAATTTTGAAGTAAATATTACTACTTTCATGCCTTTACTAAATCCTTGTTGTATAAAATATATTTCCAACCTTGCATACCAAGATCTAGGAGGTTTCTTCAATCTATATAATGCATTATTTAATCTGTAGACCATATATGGTTAATATGACCATTGAAATCCTTTTGTTTGTTCCATGTATAATTCTTCTTCCAATTATCCATTCAAAAAAATAGACTTCACATCCAATGGCACTCTCAAATTTTGCAAATTTGAAGTGTCCATTTCAAAAATTTTGCCTTTGCAGTTTTAGAAGTGCACCTGATGAATCTACCTAAGTGACCCACTTTGAAGGGTCATAATTTGGTGAAAAACCCATTTGTAGACCCATTCATGTGTCCTATTTGAGTTGGCATGTAAATTTTCAGCTTCCCATGATAAGTTTTGATAGGGTATTGAAAAGTGAAGCTGGAGGGTTTGGGCACTTTTCTGCTATTTGCAAACTTTCAGTTTTGCAAAGTAGTCTCCCGTTTGAGCTTGAATTTTGAAACCAATTGATCGTCAAGAGAAACTGACCATTGTTCTGCATTATCCATACCAAGATTAGCTTGTATGCTAGTTTTCAAAGTCTCATAAGTTGATTTACTATTTTTACCAAGTCAAAACCAAATGCAATTTCTTCAGTTTTGCACCTATATTTTAACGAACCTTTCATGGAGGTCAAATTTGACCCTGAATATCTTTTGATGAATGATGATCCAACTAAATTCCTCTTGCACATGTGCTCAGTGTACCTAAATGATCTACTGTGTCCAGTGGTAGCCTCCCAGGAGTTGATTTGCTATTTTTTCAAAATGGAAATTGGGTGAGATTTTTGGGTCCTAAAGGGTTGGGTAAGATGTACTGGGTGCATATAGTGCAAAATTTGGGGGCAAGCTAGCTAGTTAGTTGTCATGGGAAGGAATTGTATATGGAACACCCTTAATATGTTTTATGTAATGACTGATATCGAAAGAAATCTAAAAAATTTAAGACAATTTTCTCTCATGTGTGTTGTTATAGATCATCAATGAAATTATCAAGGGTTCTTTAATTTGTCTTAAATAATTCAATTGAATGTATGATTCTCTTTATTTCTTTAACTTAATGATTTAACCAAATTCTTGAGATAGAATTATAGGTCTGTGATAATGTGCTAAGGATTTGGTAAAGACTGATGTTTTAAAATACCATGAGGTCTCATGATGTAATGGAGTGTGGGAATTGTCACTGATATCAGGGTCGAAGTTATGTATAACTGAGTGTCTCATGTATGAATCTTTCCCAATATGATGAGGTACTAGTTATTTCTTCTTCAAATTTTTCTAAAAAACTAAAATCAAGAACTACCCACATGTGGATTCAAGTTCAGAATAGTTTAAATTCAAATTCTATCTTTTTGAGATGCAAATCTCACTTAATACCCATATTCCTAGCTTTAGATAGTTATTTACTCAATGGTCTTCCAAGGCCTTAGTGTAATACCCCTTCGTTTTATTTCTTGTTCAAATTTTTTTATGCTATATTTGGTTGCAGTTACTTTGATACTGGATACATTTTGTTATGATGTTTTGATCGCTACTATTGAGCGATAACTATTATTGTGGGATGTAGTTATCCGATTATTGTTTCACATGCATTATGGATTTATGAAGTTGTAGAGTTAATATGAGATGTTATTATGACATTACTGGATTATGATGGAAGTGCCAGTTTCGATGAGTGTATTGGTGAAGAGGACGGTTTCGCATCACTCGCTTGCGAGCACCCTACGAATCCGCAATTCCTTCTTCACGGTGTGTATTATATGCTGGATATATTGTATGATGTTGTTTACTTGGTTGCAAGATTGCAGGTACATGACATTGACTCCACCTGGTTTCACAGGTTTGAGCATGTCGATCCAACGGTTAAGTTGAATGGGAGATAGTAGCTAGGTAACATGTGTCAAGTTTACACCCTAGCCTTAGTGTGTCATCAATTGTGTGTGTCGAGTCATTGTCTATTTTGTTTTAATGTTATTTAATTCTGAAAGATTATTGTTTTGGAAATAGATATTTAGAATAATTGCATTTAAATCATGTTGATGGTTATTTAATTTAAATAATGCAATGTGGATAAAAGTTTATATTTAAATTAATTAATTATATTTATTTTATTTAATTGATTAAATTTGATCCAAGGGGTGGAATTTAGTTATTAAATAATTAAATTAACTAATTAAACGTGATGCAAGAGAATGAAAGGAAATAAAAGAATTAAAATTAAATTTGGAATTTAATTTCAATGTGTGGGAATTAAATTAGAAATTGTAATTAAATGTTTATTTGAAAAATTAGTTACAACTTTGGAAATTAATTTATTATTTGAAATTGCATTTTAAATTGAAAGTGGGTTTTCCTAAAGTGAAATTGAAATTGAAATTGAAATTTGAAATTGAAATTCAAATTCAAATTGAAATATCTAATTTGCTTGCAATGTGAATTAGGGTTGTAAAAATTGAAATTGAAATATCTAATTTGCATGTAATGTGAATTAGGGTTGTATTAGGTATTTTTGATTTATAAGGAATACATGTTTAAATTTTAGGGGAGAAAGTTTTTAGAAAAATACATTTTTACATAGCAACTCCAATATATTCACAATTTTTTCCATAGCAACTCCATATTCAATATGCACTATGCTAACTACAAGTACCATGATTATCCATTTGCTAAAGAAGAGAGAGCCCTTGAATAGTCAAATGTGCCCCAAAATTCCTATAATGGTTCATTTGTAGTACAAAATTCTAATGAAATATTTATAGGAAGCCTTAGGCTATGCATTTTTATGCGATAGAGCTTGAGGTTCTTGCATATTGATGATACATAATGGTAATTTTAGGAATATTTTTGATCCATATAATTTTATGCAAGAGATATAAGAGATCTCCATTTCTTAGTCAAGTTACTAGAATGCTCATGTTCTTATGTTTCTCAATATTTTTTTTCATTTTGTCATAGATAGCATTTTCCATGCTTTACAGTGTCTAATTACTAAGATCCGTTTAGTGAAAACTCATGTGATTGGGTTTCTTAGGTGCATCAAATATCTTGCTCTACACTTCCTAGATAATATCATTTCTAATTTCATATTGACATTCATTACATTGAATTTCATGATAGAATTAGGACTTTATGATGGTGCATTTCTACATTTGATTACTACTTTCAAGCTTACTTTGTTATACATTCTTATATTAGAATCATGTCTTTTTACATAAAATTTCTCAAAAATACTATTTTTTTCCCACAATGCTACTCGAAATTGTAGGCTCTATCCAGGTTTTGCAAAAATATAAGTAGCAGTTTCATAACAAATGGACCAAATGTAGGTTTGATTTTTAACTAGCCGAATAATTTCAAAATCACTAGAATGCTTAAACTTATGCTTTGGATAAACAAGTTTCCATGAATAGTTAGTGACAATGGAAATGTCTTTGCTTAGGGATGTTTGCAATCCCATTACTAAATGAAAGAAAAAACACTAGAAATTATACATATAAGGAAAGTCTTTAATTAAATCATAAATATATAGGTCACACAAATTCAAATGTATACGATCTCGTCATTCAGAAAGAAAAATCAAACCACCATTCTATTATCTCTCTCCCATTTTCCAATTAGCCATGGCATTCTTATATTGTCATTGTTATGTGTTTTCCATCTCCATGGATTTCTACCTTATGTTTGCTATGTTGCATATTCTTTGTATAATTAGAAACAAGTTTGTTGTTGGCTTTCTACTTCATGTTCTCCAATAGTTGAATCAAAACCTACCGCCAATTGACTATGAGTCTTTCAAGCTTACAAAAGCACAATTTTATGTTTTCCATCTATTCTTCATTATGTTGACTTGTAGAGCCTTCTTTATAGTTTCAATAATATTAAGTTATAAATATAAATCTATTTCAGTTTTTTTATTTGATGTAAATATTATGGATAGGAAGAAGACATGTATCTCTTGAATGTAAATAGTTTCTTCAATTTTCCATAATAGTCTTGTATCTCTTGAATGTAAATAGTTTAGGGTTGTAGCCTTGTTTGTAAAAATAACTTAGTTTAAATATGAACACGCCTATAATAACTGAAAAAACTGCTTTGTTTTCCAAAAAACAAAAGCATGGAACTCTGGGAACTTAATGTCTTTTATAATTTTCACTTCTTTTAAGTGAATCATTTTATTAGAAATTGCCAAAATTGCCTAAAGTAGTATACATTTCCTATCATGGTCAATTCCATCTTTATTTTCAAAATTTCAAACACATGCTAGGATGTAAAGTTCAAACAAATAATAGAGTTCATGTACATTATCCAAACATTAGTTATTACATCCTCTTAAGGAAATTTTTCAAGTTACAACAAGTCCTTAAATAGATCCTCACTAGTCATTATCAGTTATTAGATCCTCTTTAGGAAATCTCACAAGTTATGGTTAATAAAATTTATTTATAAGTATCTATTTAATGGTTAAATGGTTATTAATAGTTATACATCGTGTTTAGATTAATGTGGTAAATATTGTTTCTATTTTAATGAGTTGAAATTGACCTTATATTTATGAGCTGGATTATGTTTAAAAACCCATTTCTATGGCCCAAGTGGGGCTTTTTTTGTACATCACTATTTTAAATAGACACAAAAATAATAAATAATTATCAATTGTTTTTTAAAATTAGTTTCCTATATTTTTATATACACTCACTCTCCTCTTCTTCATAATAGATCACACATTATAATCCAAAATATTGATACAAAATCATATACAATGACAACCTTTTACAAAAGTGACTCAAGTAGTACAAACATATATCTACTTATTGTATGGAAAACTAGTTTTTTTGTACATCACTATTTTAAATAGACACAAAAATAATAAATAATTATCAATTTTTTTCTAAAATTAGTTTCCTATATTTTTATATACACTCACTCTCCTCTTCTTCATAATAGATCACTCAATATAATCTAAAATATTGATACAAAATCATATACAATGACAACCTTTTAAAAAAGTGACTCAAGTAGTACAAACATATATCTACGTATTATATGGGAAACTAGTAGATACACATGTCAAATCTCTTTGATAACATGCAATTCAAATAATGGTTTCCAACATAGCCTAAGAATAAATACCCACATAAATGTTTTGAACATACATCTTGTAAAATAAAAAAAATTCATATACCACAATTTTAACACTAGCAATAACTTGGGTGATCCCACAATACTAGTTTACAATTTTTGGGCAAACTGGACACAAAACTATTTTTTTAACTAAATCTTCACTTTCGGGCTCCTATAGCAGATAAACCATGAGGAATTTGAAGATGATCCAGACTAGTGATTTGTGAAATTTTTTCTATAGATCCTAAATATATTTTTTTCAATTTTTTTGGAATTAGATTGCACTTCTTTTTCCATCTCCTTCGAAAACTAGCTTTTTTAAAAAGACAACATTTTTAAGGAGCGGCGTTCACCTATACATCATAACTTTTTTGTATGTAGGATAATTTTTATTTTTTTTAATTTCAATTTGTAACTATGATATCTAGCACTTTCATTTGGTTTCATAGTGTTTTATTAAATATTTTTTCCTTATTCAAGTTTTGAAGTCAAACCAATTACAATTGAAACATAGGCGGACTATATACAACATAAATTTTTCTGTATGTATTGAAATTATATTTTTTAATGGATCAAGGACATCAATACCCAACTTGAACATATTCTTTAAAATTTTATTTTGATAATATGCTATTTTTCCACATGTGCAGAACATAGAGCCTGTTTTTTGGTGAAAAACCTATGTTTAATAAAACTAAATAACACATACATAATAAAACCAAAACATATTAAAATTATATTCATTGGATAGCTCATTCTAAGGACTACCATGATCATTTCAAATAAATTTTAAATAAATTCATTTGATCTCCCAAAAGGTAAATCAAAAGTAAATTTTTATCAACATTTTGATAGGTGTAAAAGAGACTCTGTTGTAGGTATGGTTTAAAAATAGTCGAGTTCTATCCAAGGGGGTTTGATCTAAGGTGGTTTGGTCAAACCCTCTTCAATTGAAATATTTAAAATGGAACTTTTTAAGGCTTACATCATTATATTTTCTAAAAATATGTGATTTCAACAAAAATCAAAATCTCCCAAAAATTGTAAACTAGCTTTGTGGGATCACACACTTGCATAAATCTGTTGTCATAGTACATTGAGTAGCTTAAGTCAATATAAACCCTTTATTCCCAAATATTAACAAATACTTTAGTTTATCCATCTATCCTAGAACTACCTATCAATAAGCCTTGAGAAAAAACATTATGCAAGCTTCGGCTACATGTCTAATGTAGTCACGCTTCCAAATTAGAAAAGAAAAGAAAAGAGAAATCAATAGTTTATCACTAACATCATTGTTATGAGTATTCTTATGGAGATAAAAAAATGTGGTTCTTTTCTTTGTGATAGAAGATGTCACTATCTCAATTTTGACTTGTTGCAACTTTAAATTTTTCAACAAGTCTATTTTCATGGTCATATGTTAAGTTTCTCTAATAATCCCCAATTTCTCAAACTGCCTTCCCTACACAATTTCTCAAAGCTTCCTACATATATTTGGCAAGAACTACATTTCACTATAGCTCTTGTTTTCATTTAAGTTTGAAGTTTTAAACAAACAATAATAATATCATTATTTATTAAATGGTAGGCTAAAAAATAGTAATATCATTAGTAAGACTTTAATAATAGTTAATTTATAATTTTACCATTAAGGTTTAATTATTTACTTAAAATAATAATAATATTGCAAACAATAAGGAGGATAATTCATAATTTAATAAAGATAATAATATTATGATTGATTCGTTATTTAAATAACAATAATATAGTGTAAACGAGAATTAAATAATAATGTTATTATTGTTTGGTTGATTTAACAAAATACTAATAATAATATTTAGTAATTAATTATTGATTATTTGATGGCAATATTAATATTAAGAGAGGGAAAATATTATTAAAAAATAATATTAAGGAAATGCATAATATCAATATTAGTATTACAAAAAAAGAGAGTTAACCTTAGTAACTAACAATATTACAAGGCTGTTGTCTATCATGGCCTAGAGATGGTGCAAGTGAAAGGGTATAGGAAAGTTTGGCTTGAGGGGGAGTCTCTCAAAATCTTTAAAAATTTGAAAAAACTTACCCCCCATCATGGAGTATTAAACCTTTGATATTGGATGATATAGAAATTTTTAATTCTTTTGATGATTTCTACATATCTCATGTTTTTAAAGAGGGAAACGATCTAGTAAATGTATTTTCTAACCTTGGTGTTAGGGGTATTAGGGAGTGGGGTGTGAGAGCCCCCCTCCTTATGGAGGGTATTGCGTGTGCAAATCATGATTTTCAAAACTGCCAGCGTTATTATGGCTTGGAGCCTGCATGACTAGTGTCATGTGGCTTGCCATAATGTGGAGTGATGGTGTGGCTGATCTACATTGTGGTTTTAGTACCTTATTGGATTTTTGTATGGGCTGAAGTTCTAGGCTCATTATATGTTCCTACCATATTCCCGATGCTACACGAATTGTGGGTAATTTTGGGCTTTCTCTCTTGAAGTTTCTCCTTATTGCTTATAAGGTCTTGAAATTTTTGAGCCATGGGAGGAGATAGGAACCATGCAGAGCCCTTTTCTTGTGATTTTGTGAGGGGCAAGGAAGAGATTTGGTGCATTTTAGAGAAGGGAAGGCTCACTCCTTGCCTAGAAATACTACATGGTAACAATCTGCAGTATATGACCCAATTTGTTAAAGGATGGAATAATCAAGTTTTGAAACTTGGAGGAACTTAGTTTTATGTTACTGAAGATTTTATTTCCAGTATAACGAGGCTTCCTACTAATTGTAAAATAGTGTTCAGAGATAGAAAGGAGTCTAAGGTTGCAATGCAGATATTTTTCAAAGGGTTTGATGAGCAAGATTTAAATAAGGCTAAAAGTAGTGGATATCAATGTGGCTCAATTAAGGCTTTGTGGGCTGATGTTGTGGAGGAGCTCATGAGATACATTACCCTTGAGGGTCACTTCTTTGTAGTAAATTCCTATCTTTTGTGCTTCTTAACTATTTTTTCGACAAAAAGAGAATCTCTTTTCCTTTTTATCTGTTAGCTTCACTAGAAAGTGGTTTCAAGGACCATAAGAAGAACCCAAAGAACCCAATGTTGCATGTGGGGCTTATTTTGTTAATCTCTGAATATGAAAAAAATTTTGTTGTGTCCAAACCGATTACTACTCCCAAGGGTAAACAATTGAAAGTGGAAAAGGAGTATGAAACTTCCTCTAAAGAGGAGTCAATTAGTAAAAAAAGGGAAAAAGAGGAAAATCATTTTGGAAGAGGAGTCTATTTCCTAGTAGGATGCTAATTATGTCCTGGACTCTCAATCTTCTATGGAGGTGCTCTCACAGCCCTATGATGTGGGTAAGTTTGGGAAAGGTGTTTTGGGTTAGAAAAAGAAGTGTTATGAGACTTGTAGTGAAGAAATTATTGTTGATAGTTAGACTTTGTGTCCCAAAGAAAAGGTTGTTGGGGATACTTCCTCGTCAGCTCCTGGTTTGGACTCCTTGCTAAAAAAGGGATTGAAGGTGGGTAGTAATAAGAAAATTACCATTAGGTTTTCTTGTTAATTGCATCTCCCCTAATGGTGGCTAGTAGGTAGGGTGTTGTGGAGTCTCTAGGTATGGACCTTGAAAGGTGAAAGAGAGACCTGAAAATGTAGACTAAAAGGAGGTTAGTTGTTGAGGATATTGCAGACTCTATTCACAAAATAAAATTGCCCACTATCAATGGAAAAGGCATGGAAGTCAGCATTAACAAGGACAAGGTAAGTTAATCTTAGGAGGATGATGTTGTGGGTAAGGTTGATCTTAATGTTGACTGGGAAGATATCCCTAATTTTCTCGGGTTGGCCAGAGAGGGATCAATTTCTTTGTTTAGAATGTTTAAATGGTTGTTCCATGAACTTAACATGACCAATGTCAGAGTCATGAGAGTGTCAAGAAAATTTGGTGAGTCTTCTATACAAAACCAAATTGATGATTTCTACGACTCTCTGAATATTGTTGCTAAAGAAACTCTTAAGATGAAACTGAACTGTGAGGAAAGAATCCTCACCCTTGAGGATCATTTGGAGAAAATGTATGCTAAGATGAAATGCAACCTAGTTTGAACGAATAGATTAGCTGAGGATTGATGTTGGGATCAAGCTCCATAATTTGCAACTTTAGATTCTTCAAATATTGAGCAATTACTCCAAGACCCAATTTCAAAATCCCCAAAACTAGAAGGAAAGCTTCCAAGAACAAGAACCATTCACAAAAAAATAGAAACGAGATTTATTTTCTAGGAAAATATGGAAAATCCCCCTTTCTTTTAACAATTAACTAATTTATTTATTATTTTTCGCCCATTTGTAACTACATGCACTTCTTAATTCAATTCATTTATTTATTTATTTTTTCCACTATTGTCAACTTCATCAATATTATTATTATTTTATAATTTTTTATGCTTTAATATTTTCACACAATAAATCAAACAATTAAAATAACTAATCTATTAATTTAATATTTCATTTTAATTTTGTTTGTACAATATTTTTATTTCAATATCTTTATTTTAATATTAAAACATAGACTTTATTTATTTAAAATTAATAAGGGAATTATCAATATTTTCATTTATCAACACCACTAACATTATAAATAATTTATTTTAATTATCAAAATACTTTTAACTTTAATAATATTTATTCTAATATAATAATCAAACAAAACACTAATAATGAACATAACTCAAATTGACATACTGTCAAGCCATACCAAACTTAAAAGTGAAATGGAAGGAAAAATGACAACAACATCAACAAAACAACTCAAACTGGCCACATTACAGGGAACAGTAAATGAACATTCATCCTTGTCAAGGATAATGGCTCAACATAGGGGAACCCGATGCTATATACAAATCAACTATCTCCATTGGGTATAAGTCATTCTCAAACCTGGCAATCTAGTTGGAGTCAATGCCTAACACCTGAAACCTATAGCAAACCACACGATCAAACATGTACATAGACAAATAGTCAAACACGCGATGAAGGGAAAATAGTAGTGTCGTAGTGCACTCACAAGTGAGAGATGTGACACTATTCCCATTCACCAAAATACATCAACACACAATAATTGAATACTAATAACATGATAAGAACATACATCCAATAATCACATAATTCTCATAGCAATAATAACCCACAAAATCACTTAAACTGATATACTAAGCATGGTATAAGCATAATCATCAGTGATAAAATAATATCAACTATCATCATAGTAATGAGTCCAAAATTGAGCAATGTATCATAATTTCCAAATATATCAAGTACCTATCAGAAATAGAAGGAAAACCTAGGGGCACTACATCCTCCACCCTAGAACCAGGCTTACTCCCGGAAGCCTATAAATAGATATGGGTACAACTCTCTCATCCTAGAAGCATCCTCCCATGTAGTAGAAGACTCATCATTAGAGTCCCACAGGACCCTCACCTTCTCAATGTCTTGACCCCTGAGGGTGCATCATCTATGTTGAATGATTCCCATGGGCTCCAAAGCCAACTGCATGTCCTCTACCTATAAGGAAATCCAATCAAGAACGTTAGATATATCTGGATAATAAGGTCTAAGCACAGAAACATGAAACACATCATTAATGCAAGAGAGATTGGGTGAAAAAGAAATATGGTAAGCTACTGGATCAATCCTCTCCAACACCACAAAAGGCCCAACAAAGTGCAGTGCGATCTTAGATCCTTTTCCATGATGGATAATACTCTTTCGTAGACGCACCTGTAGGAACACCCGGTCTCCAACTAAGAACTGAGTGTCAACTCTATGAGAATCTACATATTTCTTTTGTTGGTCTTGGACTACCACCAAAAAATATCTAATGTGAACCACTTGTTGCTCCATCTCCAGACCAAGACTAATTCTATCCTTCAAATGATCCCAACTCAACGGGGTCCAGCAAGGATGACCATACAATGCCTAAAAGGGAGGCATGCCAATAGAGTTGTGATAACTATTATTGTAGTCAAACTCCACCAGATGCAGGTAATCCTCCCAATGTGACTACTGATCCACAACATACATTTGAAGCATATCCTTGAGGATCTGACTAACCCTCTCGATCTACCCATCAGTCTCTAGATGATAAGTTGAATTGAATTTCAACCGAGTCCCCAATGCATGCTATAGGGACATCCAAAGAGCTAAAGTAAACACTGAATCTCTATCTAAGATAATCTTGTGAGGAATATTGTGCAACCTAAAAATGTCCTCCATGAAAAATCTAGCCACTAATGAAGCATTGTATGAGGATCAACCAAGAGAGAAGTGTGCCACCTTCATCAACTTGTCCACAGTGACCATAATGGAATCATGTCGATGGGAAGAAACAGGTAAACCACCAATAAGATCTAATGATATGATGTCCCATTTCCACTTGGGGACTACATGGGGCTGCAAAAGAACTACAAGATGTTTATGTTTTTCCTTGACTCTTTGACACTCCAAACATCTAGACACAAAATCAACAATATCCTCTTCATTCTAGCCTAAAAGTATAGTTTTTGAAGGTATACATGCATCTTTTGACACCTGGATGAGATGAATAGGGTGCTCAATGTGCCTCTAACATGATCAAGGTATGAAGATCTCCCAAGGAAGGAACATAAATATGACCCAAGTTCCTCAAAAGGCCATCTGATCAAGGGAATATCCTACGAATCTGCCCTCTAAAACTTTGCCTGACTCCACCTCACTCCTCACCTCCTGATACCAACTATCTATAGGAAGTGCAGTAAGGATCTGACTCATCAAATCCACTCCAAGAGTCATTTCCAAAAGCTCATGTCTCCATTGACTAAGAGAACTTGCCACCACATTTTCCTTTCCCTGAATATACTTCACCTCAACTCAAACTCACACAGGAACTCCATCCACCCTCTTTACCTCACATTTAGATTAGGCTACATGAAAATGTACTACAAACTATGGTGATCACTGTGCAACTCAAATAGATGCCCCAATAGAAAGTGCCTCCATCTCGTCAAAGCATGAACCTTAGCAACTAACTCTAGATAATTTGTAGGATAGTTTAGCTTGTGATCCTTGAGTTTGATAGACTCATAGGAAATCATGTGACCACCCTACATTAACACTACTCCTAAACCCTCCAAGGACGCATATGTACAAACCAAAAAATCCCTAGTAGGGTCATGAACTACCAAGCTAGGTGCACTGGTCAACCTTTCCTTAAGATTTTGAAAAGCTTCCTAGCACTACTTTGACCGAATAAAATTCTTCCCTTTCCTTTGAAGGGAAGTGATGGGGTGGGTTATTCTTGAGAAACCCTACACAAACCACCAGTAATAACCTACCAAACCCATGAAACTACGAACCTCTACAACATTAGTGGGTACAAGAAAATCAATGATAGCTTGGATCTTTGAAGGATCCATGGCAATGCCCTCACTAGAGATGACATGACCCAAATATTTCACATCTATTAGGAAGAACTCACATTTTTCCATATTTGCATACAACTGGTTCTCCCTCAGACACTATAGCACCTAACAAAAATTCTCCTCATGCTCCTCTACAATCCTCAAATAGATCAAAATGTCATCTAGAAATACAAAAACAAATATATCAAGGTAAGTATGGAATACACCATTCATCAAACTCATGAATATAGATGACACATTCATCAACCCAAACAACATAACAGGTAACTCATAATGCCTGTAACAAGTGTGAAATGTGGTCTTATGGATGTCCACCTCAAATATGTGCAATTGATGATATCTTGAATTAAGATCAATCTTTGAGAATACCCTAGCACCCTTGATCTGATCAAAGAGATCATCAATCCTCAGTAGTGGATACTTGTTCCTCACCATCACTTTATTCAACTATCGGTAATGAATGCACAATTGAAGGGATCCATCCTTCTTTTTCACAAAAATCATTGGTGCTCCCAAAGGAGAGACACTAGGATGTATAAACCCCTTTGCCAACAACTCCTCAAGCTGCAATTAGAGCTCCTTAAGATCCTAAGTGGTCATCCAATATGGGGCTCATGAAATAGGCTTAAATCTAGGTACAAGATCTATCTTAAAACTGATGTCACACTTAGGTGGCATCCTTGGTATCTCGCTAGGAAAGACATCAACATACTATGGAGGATAGGATGACTATCAAGAGATACCTCTTGGCTCTCCCATAACTCTAGATCATTAGCTAATACTGCAAAAAAATTGCATCCTTGACACAAACACCTCCTCAACTACATAGCAAAGATCATGCACAAGGAAATAGGTCTCTGAACACCAACTACTTCAACCTCACAACCAGAATTATCTACACACTACACTGACTTATGCCGATAGTCTATGAATGCTTTATGAGCCTCTAACCAATCCATGCCTAATACAACATCATAAGACCCAAGGGGTATAATACAAAGGTCTACTATGGAAAATAGATCCAATAATCAAACCACAACCATGAATAAGAGACTCAATTATGATCTTAGCACTAGAGGCCAATTTGACCTGCCACCTATCATCTTGCTTCACTGCCACCAGTCCACATCATGCCACTATAGAAGGAAAAATAAAAGAATACAAAGCACCAGAGTCAAAGATAATATACTCTACTACGTTGTAATACACCTGTAGTCTCAACAACAGTACCTTGATGCTCGAATTGGTGATCACTACTAATACCCTATGTGATCTGTCTGAATTTCTTACTGTCGGCTTTCACGTTGTTGACCTTTGACTAAATCTTGATGTGCCCTTCTGAGGACACTATCTAGCAATGCGACCCTATTGGCCACAAGAGAAGCACCTTGTACCTTGATTGTAACCTCTACCACCTAGAGGTGTACTAGACTGCTAAACACTACCCCTAATAATTGTAGACTGTGAACTTTGAGTTGGCTGATCAAAATAATAACGCTTGTTTTGCCTCCAATTTTGATCTTTCTTGAACTAAAACCTATCACCATGTCAAGACTAAGAGTTTTTATGTTTTGATTGAGAGTGCTAGTGCTACTGGCCAGCCTTAGAGGGTGCTTGGTGGCTCCTCGAGGGACTTCTATCTGAGTTTGGCCACCTCAAGAAATGAAACCTTTTGGAGTTGCACTACCAATCTACACACATATATGACCACCTAATGACATGGCCAAATTCTCCTCAACTATCCAAGCCTTATGCTCATACTACTCAACTGACATCGCCATCTACCTCAGCTAGTGTAACTCATCTACACAACACTATTGAAAATGATCAGATAAGAACTAGGCTCTTAATCTCTCTAAGAACATCTCACATGAGACTGAATCTATATCCAAATTAAGCTTCTGCTCCTCCAAACACCACCACATGGAAGAAAACCCTCAGAGATACATGATAGCGCACCTAGCCTTGGTGTTTCTACCATATGGGTGCTTAGCGAAACACCTATTCAGATTAATTAACCATGTCTCAACCTCCAAACCACTACCAATCCCATCAAAATTAGGAGGATGAGCTCTTAAAAGATCCCTCATGTTCCTAGCTAAAATTGCCTCCTGCTCTACAATAACTTCCTTTCTCCTGGGAGACCTCTCCCTCTCTCTAACCACCAAATTTTCACCCTCCTATCTCAAACCAAGATGGGCAAGAAAATTCTCAAGTAAGTGACACAATTGTGCACCCTCCAATCTCGACTGGCCTAGATTGTGATCTCCACCTCCCTAATTATTTTGGGAACTATGTTTTTCCTCATGATCAGAGTCATGGGAAATCTGAGGAGGGGAGTCCTTTAGATTAGCTCCATGGCCACCACTGAGACCTCTACTACATTCCCAAGCTTGACCCCTACCTCTAGGCATGATCCTACATAGACACCACCAAGAACAAGTTTAGGGTGTTAGATGAGGTAAACAAGGGAAAAACATAAATTTTAGAATCCTACATATCTAAGACAATCTAATGGGATCCTATATATACCCAGAGTACCCAATGTTAGAACTTGGGCTCTAATACCATGTGTAACGCCTGACCATAGAACCCTAGAGGACAACATGCTAATAACACATAAACATGGAGCAATTTTTTTTTAGGTTCAACATAATAAAGGTTGCGGTTTAGAATAACTTGTATTTAACCTAAGTACTCTAAGGTCCATGACTACACTATCCAAAAACCCATTAACCAAATTTATCTAACAATGTAAATATCGCTTAATCTATCTCATATGAAAGATCAACCATTATGAATCATTCGTATCATGACATCAATATAGTAATAGATAAGATCATTAATTAACCAACATATGCAATAATCATCATTTACATTATCCATTACAAGTGAGAATAAAATTGAATTTCAAGAGAATATAAGAAGAATGGTAAACATATCTAAATATACATAAAGTTAAATTATGCCATCTAAATCAGAACAAGACTTCCATCTTCCATCTCAAACCACATTCAAGTATCTTGACGCAGTAAGAACTTCGTCAAGATAAGATATCCTTAGAAGTGATTTCTCAAGATACCTAAATTTTGGGAAGTCACTCCTCAAGATATCAAATCTTGAGTAATTCTCGATCCAAATGATGCCCTCAAGGTTCAATGGCTACAATACTCATCAAAATCAAAACATATATGTCTAAATCATAATATCAAAAGAAACATCATTAATCATAACAAGTCATCAATAGATACCATTCAAATCAATTTAATTAAATTTATCAACTACAAGAGAAAGTTCCACAATAAGTTACAATATTACATCATTACATGTGAACAAAAATGTCTCCTCGATCAAAAGTATAATACATGATACAAGAGATTCATAGTAAAATACAAGTACATGGAATGTAATCCACTTGAACTAGGACAAGTGCAAAATTCTTCATATCCAAGATTAGTTAACAAGAACACGACCAAAGTTAGGGGACCCAATGGAGTACAAGGCACATTCCACTTGACCATGTGGAACCCTAAGGTCCAACCCCCATGCTAGGAGATAGCATTAAGGTCCCACCATAAAACAATCAAGGGAAAGAAGACAACACAAAGGCCAATACGACTCCAATACAAAAGTGCAGTACAACATCACATGAAAATAACACCACTTTCAGAGGCACACAAACACAAAAGGAAGACAAGAGGAAAAGGAATACTAGGTTACCATAGGAGGAGTGTCATCAAATAGTTTGCTATGGGTTACTGTGGCAGATCTTCCTAGGACCTGGCCCCCATATTGGGTTACCCTGGTAGCCTCTACCAATCTTCAGCCCCCATACAACCCTAGGTAGGATCAACATACCTCTCATGAGGATGAGGTATTTGAAATTTCCATTCGAGGCCTTCTCAACTCATCTCAATCCTAAACGAGCACTTGAGCCATGAGTGAGACATTCACTTATCTTGATTAGTGTGATTACTACCCAACCCCCTAATTCATTTTAGGTTATCACTTAATTATGAAATTCCCACATGGGTTACCCTGGTGCCACTTTGTGCAATGACCCCCATTGAGAGCCACTCCCCTATTGACAACTAAGAGATCCAATAAAATCAAAAGGACAAATCCAACTTGCACAATCACAAGAATCTCAATAGCATACATAACCAGATGAGGCACAAACCTTTGTGCGTACAAGTTCCAATCACATTGGGGACTATATTGTGCAAGACTAATGGCCAACATATACTCATTTAATACAAAACAATCATCTCAGAGGATTACCAAAGAATTCCATCAAGAGAAATATTCCCTCCCCCTAGCCTTTGGAAGAATCCTAATATTCACTTTACAAGAGAACTTAGACATAGTTACAAAACCCATATCTCACCCCCAAATCAATAATCATTCACCTTAATTCACATAAACAATTCAAGACAATAATAGAAAAATAGATTCTAGAGTGGGTTTACAAGGCTTACATGTCATGTTACTGAATGTTCATCTTATCCCAAAATAATCTTTTATTCCATGTAAACTAATTTTTTCATTTACACAAGCACTATTTCTTCCATAACCAAATTTCATTCTATTTCTTTTACTTCTCTAGCATGATTGTTTACTAACTAAGGCAACAACATTTGTATATGTATCTCATCCATTATAATTACATATAGACATATCCAAGTATGTATATATATACATATTTATGTATCAATTAACATATATCTTATTTTATCCCAGAAAATTTATTTTTCAAATGTAGAGATTAAATTTTTACTAGATACAAAAGTCTATATGCAAATATAGATATATATATAAACACAAAGACTCATACATACACACACACATACACACACACAAACATACACGCACACACACATATGTTTATAAGGTCGACGAAATACAAACATTTTTTATAGTGCCAAATATTAGATTTGAAATACAAAAGTGTATAAATAAACGTTCATAACAAAAAGTTTATATCGATATGGTTGTATCTCCATATATATATGTGTGTGTGTGTGTGTATTGATATACAAATACTCTTTAACACCAATCACAATATCAATAGAAGTGCAATGAAATAATACGAAATGCAAGTGTTAACAATATGTGAATTTATACATGCAACATTGCATGGCATGGAAACCCATATACAATGATTTGATTAAAACTGAGTGTCAATATAATCACATATACAACAATTAATTATAGCATATAAATTGCATGCATCTGAAACTAAGGTTTGTGATGGAATCCATTAGTACCAACAACGACATAAATGAAGGATAGGGTATCAATTTATTTCATGCAATCGAATACCCAACTTTAAGATGAGCTCATGGAATATTACTAGCTCAGGTTACAAAGTAAATGAGAAAAATAAAATATCTACCATATATGAGGAGCATCGATTATCTTATACACAATATGTGACAACTTTTGAAAGCTAGTAATATGGCATAATTCCATTGACATAGAAGGCAATTAAAACATCAATTTTCCAGGCTCCAAGCATTGAAATTGTTGAAATACATAAAGATCAACTTAGAAGCCTACATAATCGGTTGTAAAATGGAAATGAGGCTATAGGGTATTCCATTAAGGAATTTATACAAAATTCAAGTCACTCTATATTCACAAAACAATGTACAAAAAAGAGCTTTGAAACCTTCAAAATTTCTTTACAAATTTCTCCATTCAAGAAATATACTAACAATGTTTGTTTCCAATAGCATATTCATTTAGACATTTATTTCCAAAATAGAGAGATAATTGAGGTAAATAATGAAACTTGGTTTGAATGAGTAGCTCAGCTGAGGATTGATGTCGAGATCAAGCTCTACAATTTGCAGTTTCATCTTCTTCAAAGATTTAGCAATTACTGTAGGACCCAATTTCAAAATCCCCAAAACCAGAAGGAAAGCTTCTAGGAACAAGAACCGTTCACAGAAAAAAAAAAAAAATGAGATTTTTTTTCTAGAAAAATATGTAAAATCCCCCTTTCTTTTAGCAATTAACTAATTTATTTATTATTTTTCCCCCATCCGTAACTACATGCACTTCTTTATTCAATTCATTTAAACTTGATTTTTTCCCACTATCATCAATTTCATTAACATAAAGGATTTCGAGGTTGTAGTACACCAAATAGAACATTATCATAAAGTAGTTCAACAACAAAGATTTAAGAAGGAAATACGTAGGCATGGATAGAATATGAACCATATATAAAATTTCATAATAGGACAAAAAATTGTATATACAGTGCATTAATGTGGAGTAAACATGAAGATTTTGTGGAGATTAAATAACACATTATATTTTCAAACATGATATTTAAAATGTATGAGCCCAAAGGTTTGTTCATGTCATTGGTGGCATACAATTATTATTTTCCATTCTTTAAGAGGAACTTGTTATTTATGTATCTATGGTTAGAAATATTTATTCAATGTGATCGAAGTCAAATTATAATTTGTTGATTTTGTTGAAAATGAAGGTAAATTTGTAACTTAAAACTTGTAAAACTATGTGACTGTAGACTAATTAAGTATTCTTTGTCACAATTATTTGTGCATGATTAGTCTATTTAGATCAATTCTCTGTAAATGATTATTCTCTTTAGATCAATTTATCATTTATAGAACTAGATAGAAGATTGTAGAAGAATGTAGATAGAAGATAGAAGTGACACAACATATACACGGAGAAACCCTTTCGGGAAGAAACTCCAAAATCGATAGTGCTTGTATTATTTAACCTTAGAATAATATTACCATAACATTGTATCAATCCTTGATTGATATGCTTCCTTTTTCTTCAAAAATGCTTCTTCACAACCTGCAATAAACTTTCATGAAACTCTTATGCACTTGCTCCAATATATAGACAATAATGAGCATTGTAAACTCCTAAGAGTTGACAATTACAAGAGAATAAAGCTCCTCTAAAAAACCTACACCTAGATTATGCAAGTAGAGTTTCACACTATAACATGAAGTCAAAACCAAAGTATCCTCAATTTAGGCACCCCAAACTGAACACTTAACTGAACTCTGTTCTCAAAGATATCTTGTAAACTCCACCTCAAAGTTGGTGCCCAAGAATGGGTCCCAATAAATAGAGCCTTGTAAATATCTTCTCATGCAAAAGGTGTTAACTGAAAGATGCCAACTTGGGCACCCAAGGTGGGCCCAATTCAATCTTAGTTAATTGAAACATATCGCTCCATAAATTCATGCAAAATTTATGCATGATTGATCATCCCCACTTAACTGAAAGTATCCACCTATTATTTGTCATGCAACTGAAGTCATTAGTCAAGTCAACAAGTATATAACTCAAAAATAACTATATACAACTAAAGATAATTGAACCATAACTAGATTGATACTGAACTGATAGTTCCACTCCACTCTTGTAATCAGAAATCCCTATTTTGTAGGAACCTAGACATGCATTATTGAAGTGTTATTGATCCTCCAAACAACTAACTAAAACAAAGTGGGTTCCACCTTCCATGTGGGCACCCCATGTTCTCCTATTATTTAGGAACTCATCTTGGAGACCCCTACATGTTCCTATAATTTAGGAATAATTACAAATTTTAATTTACATGTTCATTTCATTTGAATTTAATCTCTTTATAATCCTAGTGTTGGGGAACACTTTCCAAGGACTTAGGAGATACATGAAATATGTTTAGGATTGCAATTAAATGGCATCCTATTCCCAAAATTATCCCACTTGACATTATACATTACAATTATTCTAAACAAGGAATCATTATTATAAATCAAGTACAGGACTCAAGCCCAATGGCCTTCTTGCACCAAGAGAACTTATCTATAGGAACTAGTTTCGTAAGATAATCTACAACATTGATGAAAGTGTCAACTTTCTCAATCAATACCTTCCCACTCTCGACCATTTCTCACACAAAGTGATACTAAACATCAACATGCTTAGTAATACCATGATACATAGGATTTTTGGCTAAACAAATAGCACTCTGACTATCACATTCAAGTCTAATTTTCTTGCAATTAAAACCAATACCTTTCCCAAGTCTCTATAACCAAGCTGCCTCTTTAGAGACATGTGTAGCAGCCATGTACCCTTCTTTTGTGGTGGAAAATTCAACTATGGGCTGCCTATTATTCATCGAACTAACTATAGCTCCAAAAAAAGTACACATAGCCACTTGTCGACCTTCGACTGTCCAGGTCTCCTACCCAACTTGAATCAACAAAACCCTGTATGTCCAATGGTTTTTCCATAATATCAATATCATTTGCACCATGATAAACCAAACAGTTTTTAGAATTACCTCATAAATATCTAAAAACCCTCTTAACATAAGTCTAATTTGTTCTTTACCAGGATTAAACATAAACCTACTTAGAACTCTCACTGCTTGGGCTATATCTGGTCTTGTACAAACCATTGCATACATCAAACTACCAACTGCACTAGAATATCGAATTTCAGACATTTCCTCATGATCAAAATCAGATTTAAGACTCATGTCTAAACTTAACTTCGTGCCAATTGGTAAAGGAATATTAATTGGTTTACTATGTTGCACGTTAAACTATTTCAAAATAGTATCAACATAGTTGCTTTGAATTAAGAATTTTTTTTTGTTACCTCTATCTCTATTGATCTCCATACCAAGAATATATTTTGTAGCCCCTAGATCATTCATCTCAAATGTGTTAGAGAGTTGTGCTTTCAATTCTATGATCATTACCTTACTTTTACCAATAAACAACATGTCATCAATATACAAGATAATAATTAAAATTTGATCATCAATAACTTTTATGTAAACACAATGATCTTCCTCACTCGTAACATAACCAATTTTAATGTAAAAGCATCAAACTTTTGGTACCACATTCTAGGTGACTATTTCAATCCATATAAAGATCTCTTTAACCTGCAAACCAAAGATTATTTTCCTTTTACAAAAAAACCATCAAGTTGCCTCATATAAATCTCCTCATCAAGATCCCCATGCAAGAAAGAAATTTTCACATCCATCTATTTTATCTCAAAATCACGAGTAGTAGCAATAGATAAAAAGAATATAATAGAAGTTAATTTAGCAATAGGAGAAAATATTTCATTAAAGTCAACTCCCTCTCTCTAGGAGTAGCCCTTGGCTACTAATCTAGCCTTGTACCTTTCGATATTACCATCTACTCCAATTTTATTTTTAAAGATCCATTTACACCCAATGGCCTTTCTTCCTTTGGGAAAATTATCAAGATCCCATGTGTCACAAGCATCCAAGGAATCCATTTCCTCATGCATAGCTTGTGACAAAAGCTTGCTCTCATTTGAAGATAAAGCTTCCCTATAAGAACAAGGTTCATCATTAGTACTCATCAAAGAAAATATACAATGAAAATCAGATGGGATATACCTATCAATGGGATTTCATTGTCTTTCAGATCTCCTCAAAGAAGGTTCTTCCTGTTCCTCAATATGCTCATCATGAGCATCTATCTTAGAACTCTGTGAACTCTCCTTGTCCAATCCATCCAATTTTTCTTCAACATGTGCATCTTCATGCTTCTCAATTCTTGTCTAAATATGCATTATTCAAGAAGTATCCTTCTCCTTTGGTTGTTCTTCTCTAGTATAATCTCTAAATTCCCTAAAAATCACATCTTTAGATAAAGTAACTTTTTAGGTTAGAGGATTCCAAATCTTGTAACCTTTTACATTTTCACCATAACCTATGAATATGCATTTTTGTGCTTTTGGATCCAACTTAGACCACTTTTCTTTAGGCACATGAACAAAAGCCTCACAACTAAATATCCTTAAATGTGAAACACTAGGTTTCCTACCTAACCACATTTCACAAGGGGTTTTATCTTCAATCAATGAACTAGAAGATCTATTGATTAAATAAAAAGAAGTACATACCACCTTGGCCCAAAGGCACTGATCTAGCTTAAAAATACTTAGCATACCCCTAGCTCTTCCCATTAAGGTTTGGTTCATCCTTTTTGCTACTCCATTTTGTTGAGGTGTATATGGAGTAGTTTTATGTCTCACAATTCTTGCATGCTTACAATAATCATTAATAAATGTAACATAATTTATCTAGATTTTCCAAAAGAGTCAATATCCACAGGACCCATAACATCTGAGTGAATAATCTTTAATAATCTTTAACAATCTTTTAGATTTATTTGTACCATTAAGAAATGAAGATCTAGATTGATTTCTAAACACACAATGCTCACAAAAATCATTTTTTCCAATTTTATAATTAGGAAAACCCTCAACCAATTTCTTATTAAGAATGGTCCTAAGACCTTTTTCACCAATGTGGCCCAATCTATGGTGCCACAACATACATGTATTTTCAGCTTCAGATACATTGGATGATTTACTAAAATTGGAGGTATTAAGCTTAAACAAAGTCCCAATTTGAGATCCTTTAGGAACCACCATATTCCCTTTCACCAATTTGCAACCACATTTGTCAAATGTCACATGCATTCCAAAATAATTGGACTTAGATACATAAAGTATATTTATAGAAAGTCCTAGAATATGTAAAACATCATTAAGAGTGTTAGCTCTATCATCATTGAAACACAACTCTACCTCTCCTTTACCCACAATCTTTGTTGTGATATTATCTCCAAATAAAACATTGCCTCCATCATATTCAGTATACTTAGTGAGCCACTCCTTGTTAGGAGTCATATGATGGGAGCAACTTGAATCAATAAGCCAAGAGTCATCACTAAAATTTTTACATGAAATGATTAATGCATCATTATCATCATTTGAGGATTTTTTATAGAAGCATCAGAACTCTTTTTCTTTCTCTTACAATCCCTCTTTATATGCCCCGGTTTATCATAGTTCCAACACTTTACGTTAAGCTTACCTAGGGTTTTAGACTATCCTTTGGGCTTACCCTTTCCTTTCTTGTCTCCCTTAGGTTCCATTTCCTTAGGCCTACCTCTTATGAACAATTTATATGTGGTAGTTTCATCTGAACCATTCAAGAGAACAACATCAACAAGACATAATCTTATGGTTCCTCTTTCCTTCTTATCAAGCTTAGCCTAATCCTCATTTGACATAAATTTAGTTTTCTTTTCATCATTACAAATAGCTAACCATTGATCTCTCTCTTCAAGGAGATCCTCCATTTTTAGTTTTCACATCTCATAACTGGATCCATTAAACCTCTCAATAAATAGACGAGAAGTAGAAGTCATTGCAACACACTTCTTTTACAAATCTGTAATAACACAATAATAAAAGCTCCCACTACAGCCAAAAAACCTTCAAACTTTTAAGAGAAAGGCGTCCCAAACTCTACCCAACCATTAGCTCTGATACCAAATATTGAAAATGAAGGTAATTTTTTAGCTTAAAACTTGTAAAACTATTTGATAGTAGATCTAATTAAGTATTCTTTGTCACAATTATCTGTGCATGATTAATATGTTTAGATCAATTATTTGTAAATGAGTATTCACTTTAGATGAATTTTATCATTTATAGAACTAGATATAAGATTGTAGAAGAATGTAGAAAAAAAAAAGATGTGACAAAACATATACATGGAGAAACCCTTTTAAAAAAATCTTCACATAACCAATAGTGCTTGTATTATTTAACCTTAGAATAAGATTACAATAACACTGTATCAATCCTTGATTGGTATGCTTCCTTTTTTTTCAACAATGCTTCTTCACAACCTGCAATAAACTTTCATGAAACTCTTATGCACTTGCTGCAATATATAGACAATAATGAGCATTGTAAACTCCTAAGAGTTGAAAATTATAAGAGAATAAAGCTCCTCTCAAAAACCTATTCCTAGATTGTGCAAGTAGAGTTTCACATTGTAACATGAAGTAAAAACCAAATTCTCCTCAATTTAGGCGCCCCAAACTGAACACTTAACTGAACTCTGGTCTCAAAGATATCTTGTAAAATCCAACTCAAAGTTGGTGCCCAAGAATGGGTCCCACTTAACAAATCCTTGTAAATATATTCTCATGCAAAAAGTGTTATCTGAAAGATGCCAACTTGGGTGCCCAAGGTGGGCCCAAGTCAATCTTGGTTAATTGAAACACATCTCTCCATAAATTCATGCAAACTTTATGCATGATTGATCATCCCCACTTAACTAAAAGTATCCACCTGTTATTTGTCAAGCAATTGAAGTCATTAGTCAATTTAACTAGCATATAACTCAAAAATAACTACATGCAGTTGAGAATAACTAAACCATAACTAAATTGAATTGAATTGAATTGAACTAAACAAAACTGAACAAAATTGAATTGAACTTAACCAAACAGATCTGAACTGATACTAAACTGATAGCAAAATGATACTGAATTGATAATGCCACTCTACTCTTGTAATTATCAATCCCTATTTTGTAGGAACCTAGGCATGCATTACTAAAGTGTTATTAATCCTCCAAATAGTTAACTAAAACAAAGTGAGTTCCACCTTCCATGTGGGTGCCCCATGTTCTCTTATTATTTAGGAACTCATCTTGGACACCCCCAAATGTTCCTATTATTTAGGAATAATTACAAATGGAAATTTACATGTTCATTTCATTTGAATTTAATCTCTCTCTAATCCTAGAGTTGGGGAACACTTTCCCAGGACTTAGGAGATACATGAAATATGTTTAGGATTGCAATTAAATGGCATCCTATTCCCAACATATTTTTTCATGCACAATGTATTTTCAAACTAAAATTAAATTAAGTTTTCAAAGGCCACATCCAGGTCTGATTCAAATTATTTTTTGTATACACATTCCAACGTGGGAGGGTTTGTTTGCTTATAGATTCTCATCATGAATATACCGTTTTTGTGCAAGGCACTTTCCTATGTCACTCTTAATCCATGTGATATTTGTACACCTAAAAAAAATTGTGGTGAGTCAATATGGAAAAATCATTGTGTTTTCCATGTGTATGTATTTTATCACCTTACATGTCATCCACATTAATCAATTATTTTTTCTATCCAAGAATATTTGAATGCAAGGTTGGGTATAAGGTAGTGTGGTGTTTGTGGGCATGCTTATGTTTGGGATATGATTGATGTTTTCTTGAAGACAATATTTCTTTCTATGTAATGTATAAGTAACTTGTGGCTAGCAATGCATGGCTTTTCCATGTAGTCATTTTTTATAGTACTAGTTTAGCATAGATGTAAAATGTAATATGTTTTCCATTTGTATGTTATCACCAATTTTTTATGCACTTTAAAAATTTGTCATCTTGCCCAAATTTACCTAAAGGTAGTGTTCGATACCTATTAGTGTGGAGCTTGTGGGTGTGCTTTTTGATGAGATGCATGATTTTTTTGGAACACAACTATCTACTAAGGGTGGTGTAATGCCCCGCCATGCAACCCTAGAGGAAGTTTCAATTTACTAAACAAGCGTACAATTTTTTTTTTTAAAAGAAGAGAATTAAACCCACATGTTCAGCTAAATTGACAACATCCCCTAGGGTTACATAACTGAGATTACTTAAAACCCCAATAACATACATCAACTAGAATACATTGAAAGTAAATAACACAAGTAATAACATTCAACATCATAGAAAGAATGAGATAAGATAAAGCATTCATTTACATAAATCAATTACAAAGGATCTATTACAATCCTCATTCCCGGAATGAGTACAAATACATAAGTCTGATTATTACAAGGTCCACCTCATACACAAGAGGGGTAAAACAAAATCATTACATTATGAGATACAAAATACAAGAATCCAAAAGGTAGACAAGTAAGATGTCCATCAAGAAGTCTCGCCACCAAGTGCTGAAGATCAAGGGGACCCAACGGTTATGGTGCATGTTCCACCCAACCATGTGGTACCCGAAGGACCACCCCCCATGCTAGGAGATAGTAACCAAGTAACATGGACGAGAAACCTACCACCTCAAACCAAAGGCAGACTCATACTGATACAGACTGACTCAACCACACATATGCACAATAAAGTCAAAACTCTAATCATGGTTACATTGCTTCCAGACATAATATAATCAAGTGTGCTAAAGAAAACATATGCACAACAAAACACGGTGTTATCCTAGACAGAGTGTCATCGCAAGGTTTGTCATGAGATATCCTCTAGGCATTCTTCACAGGTTCCAGAAATCCTGGTGACCTCAACCGAATCTCGGCACTCATACTAACTCAAGCGGAATCAACTACCTCTCATAGGGACGAGATAGTGATCTTGCCATTCCAAGCCTTCTCACCCACCCCAAGTCTAAACAAACCCTTGTGCCTGTGAGTGAGGTTAACTTATCTTGGTTATTGTGAACTACATCCTAATATGCTAAGTATATTTACTTTAGTTCTCAGTTGTTAAAATCACTTCTGAAGGTTTCTCGGTTTACCTCTTTGGGCTCCGACCCCTAACAAAAGCCACTCTTCTAATTGGATAACACACTACAAAAACTAACTCCAAGGGTTACTCAAGTGCTACAGAATTGAACCAATACACTCTCTCCAATCCTAGGAGGAAAACACAAAGAAGCCCACTCCAATACTAGGAGGAAACTAGATTCTTGTAACACTACCCAAGGGAAAATAAACAATATTTTAACAAGGGAATAACCCACGCTTAACTGGAAGACTTTACAACCAATCAACTCAACAATCATTCACAAAATACTCATTAACAGATACATCAATGAACTCATGCATTGGAAATGAAAAATACTACATTTGGTTATTCTAAAACCATGTTCCTAATCTAATGTTTCTCACAAGAGAGGAACTATTCCATTCTATACTTTATATTGAACAATAAATTCTTCATCAAAGACTTAAACTTCTCAACTGAATCAACTCATGAGAGTAATAAATTTAACTATAACTAACTGTTTAGTTGGAGGATGCTTCTATGTTTAACAAGGTATGTAACCATAATCTCCACAACGAAACATCATGCATAAAACTAATATTCGATATAAAAAGAAATATCTCCCTTCTCATTTGATTCAATAAATCAACTATATAAAAAAATCATTCTAATAAGGTTAACTAATTTAATATATAACCTTAATTATATTCATACAAATATACATATATATTATATATCATATATATTTAAATATATAATATAAAAGAATATATATATATATATATATATATATAAATAAATTAAATATCATATAAAATAAAAAAATTAAACCGAATTACAATTAAAATTGAAAATAAATTAAATAAAATAAAAACAAAAATTAAAAACGAAATTTAAATAAAAACAAAATTAAACAGACAAAACACAAAAAAATACACACTGGCAGATGTGACAGGGTACCCCATACCCTGTCACTGTCCGCAGTTCCCTCCATTGTCGGCGTACCCTGCGCCGATTGTACATACGTACAGCGGCCGGGACAATGGGGGCCGCAGTCCTCATTGGACAGTACGTCCCCCATACGGGTGGCGCACTGCCTAGTGGGTACTACGTACCCACTGTGCAATAAAAAAAAGCCGTGGGGCCGAACCCCCACCAACATCAAAATTCTTTTTTTTCAAATAAAAAATTTCTCCAACAGAAATTCGTACGATACTTACGCAGGGTACGAACGTACATAGGCCCGTACGGTGGCCGAAATAACATTTCACAGAACCTAAAAAAAGATTTATATATATATGTTTATATAAATTATATATATCATATTCAGAATATGGTATATGTAATGTATATGAACATATATGTATAATTTTTTTTCCAGAATTTCCTCTTCTAGAGAAATTGAAGAAAATAAGTTAACAACCAGAAAATAAATTTTGTAAACATTGAAACCTTTCAAAACAAAGGTTAAATTCAGAATAGCAAAAGAAACCATTCCCTTTTCTTGGTGTTTTCAGATAATTCTAAACACAAGAAGATTAATACATTGATCTAGGGTTTTTCCACAAATTTTCAAAAAAGGTTTGCATTTTAACACACATAAATCTGAATATCAAAATATTGAAGTTTAACCTAGGGTTTCAAGAAAAATCCCCCATTTACAAATTTCATATCATTTTAAACTAAATAGGTTAAACTAGGAACAAGAAAACAAGGAAATAAAAGAGAACCTGGTTATTTGCAGCCACCAAATTTCTTGATGCAGAATTTCCTTTGAACTCTTCACAATTTCTTTTCCCCAATGCAAAGAATTTCCAGCAAGCTTTTATCCAATAGCTCCACCTTCTTCACAGAATCTTTTCTCTCCTTTCAATTTAATTCCTCAACCAGAAAATAATTTCCTAAACTTTCATCAAAATTTCTCCAACAATTTTCATGCCTGTCCAAAAAAATGAAGGGAGAATAATCCCCAAATTTTTCTGCCCTAAACTTATAAAACAACATTTCCTCAAAATTTCCAAAATAACCTAATGTAACCCTAATTCACTTTCAAATGCAAGAATTGAATTTACAAGTTAATTTCATTTTCTCAATTATTTGGAAAGGCCCTAATTTGACTTTAAAGTAAAATTTCAATTTCTCAAATTCCCTTTTTGATTTAAATTAATTTAACCATCAAATACACTTACTGAATTATTATTAAATTATCTAATAACCAAATCCAATCCCTTGAGATTTAAATTTAATCAAATAAATAATTTAACTTTAATTAACTTACTTACCATTATTTATTAATTAAATTTAATCCCTTGGGATTTAAATTTAATAAATTAAATAATTCAACTTTAATAAGCCCACTTACAATTATTTACTAACTAAATTTAATCCCTTGAGATTTAAATTTAATTAAATAAATAATTTAAGTTTAATTTTAAAAAAATCATTTTAAATATAACCAAGAGCATAACATTAATATAATATAAAATAAACATTTCTTCCAATCAATGCAATTTTCAAAAGAACTATTTAAAGGGTTCACACATTTCGAAACATTACTTAACATCCAATAAGATACAACATGACTCAATCATCAAAACTGATGACACACTAAGGCTAGGGTGTAGACCTGACACATGTTACCAAGCTACTATCTCCCATTCAACTTAACCGTTGGATCGACACGCTCAAACCTATGGAACCAGGTGGAGTCGATGTCATGTACCTGCAACCTGTAATCAAATAATAAACATGATATATGCAGTATATAATTCACACCGTGAGGAAAAAATCTCGGATTCGCAGGGCGCTCACAAGCGAGTGATGCGAACCCGTCTCCTTCACCAATACACTAATCAAATACTGACACTAACATCATAACAATATTCTCATAAATAATCACATGATAATTCTACTGTCATCATTAATTCATCAAAGCATGTAAAATAAAATCAGATAATCACATCACATAGTAATAGTTGTCGCTCAAGATTAGCGATCAAAACATCATAATAAAAATGTGTCTAGTATCACAGTAGCTGCAATCCAATCAAAGCATAAAACAACATGAAATGAGAAGCAAAACAGAGGGGTATTACAGGTGGGTTAATCAGTAGATCAATTAAAACATTCTTTTAACCCTTTAAAGTAGATTAAACAAATATGCAAAAATCATGCAAACACACAAATACGCATAACATAAAATATACATGGAAAACCTAATATGGGGAAAACCATGGTGAGAATACTTACAAGGATCTATTGTCCTAATCTAGCCTCACAATAGAACCTCACTGATTGTACAGTTTAAGGGCACCACCCCTAAAGATACATCAATCCCCTATTTTAAGAGCACCAACTTTAAGGAAGCACCCACTTAGCTTTCTAATGGCAAGTCAACCAATCAAATTTACAATGAAATTATGGAGAAATAACTCCTAATTATAATTGATTCAATTGAATGCAATTCTATGTTATAGAACTATTCTACAACTACTCAAATTCTTCTTTGCTTATTTGCAAGAATTATCTCTATTTCTGCTATCTCTATAACTCATTTATTTGCTTTGCTCTTCTCCCCTTTTTCAACTATGTTCCACACCTTTTCTATTTTGAATGCAAACCATAGATGATTTTTGTGTGTTTTATAGTCTTGGTATCTTATTGCAACATTCAATTGCTTAGTATTCTCAACCATCCTACACTTCCTTCTGATTGATGCATCTATTATTTTTTTTATAGACAAGAATTCTTGCATCGATCCATGCACCACAAACCTAATTCACTATATTTTTTTATGTTTAGCATATAGCAAACCATAGGTTTGATTTTCATTAAATGTAATTCCTTGATGGCAGAGCCATATCTAATTTTTTCATCACCTTTTCTTGTGTCCCACCATCTTCATGTCTCATCACCAATCAAATCTTGCATATGGAGTGGTTACAACAATGAATTTCATCCTTTGTGTCATTTTCCATAGTATAACTAATTCTTCTAACATTTTACATTGCCTAGTTGTTGGAAGAATGTAGCTTTAAATTTTGGCCATTGATCTCCAAATTCACACTATGATCTGATGGTTATCTTTTGAAGTATTAACTTTAAAACATGACTGTTAGATCAGAAAATTTAATAATTAATCAATTTGGCTATTATAATTCTTTAGGTGACTTCAATTCCATAACAAATAGATACATACTAAAAATCATGGTTTAAAGCATGTATCTTCGGTGAGAAGCTTAAGACATAAGTATAAATTATTTTTATTTTAGCATGACTAATACTCATTTTTACTCACTCTATGGATAGGCATATTAATTCATTATTTCTAATAGAATAAATTTATGGATTAAGAATGGGAATATCTTGTTACAATCTATGTATCTTAGTACAAAGAAGATTGCCTAGTTTCTATAATATTCAACTTCTTTATTCTTGGCAAATATTGATCACCATTCATCTTTTAACAAAGTATCTTAATGAATTACATTTACTAAAGTGGATTAACACTACAAAATATAATAATTTACATGCATAGATTCACACCTCAATTCTTAATGCAAATACCAATAATGTTAAACCTATGGTACCAATTTTACTAAAGTGGATTAACGCATTACCCTTGATACCTATTCTAAACCTTGAAGAAACCCCTAAGTTGGCAAAGCAATTAGCTAGCTTGTTACCCTATCTACAAATATGGGAGATATGGAATCCTATAATTTAATGGAGGATTACAATATAATATTGTGGGGCAAGAAATTATGACCCTGAAGGGATTCATTAGTGCCCTGAGACAAAGAATCAACAAAGTAAAGTTCAACCATGCGGTAAATTATTATAGTATGCATCCTAAAAACTAATGTAAGTGGACATTAGTATAGTTTTATACCTTCAATAGTATGAGTTCCTTGCAAATTAAATCAAATATATTGTAGTTGAACCCCATGAACCCTGATTTTCCATCTCTCCCCTTTGCAATGGTCATCTTCATCAATCTTCATATATCAGTTAAGAGGAGTATGTGAGTAAGTTAGGTAAAATTATATATATATATATATATATATATATATATATATATGAAAAGGAGAGAAGGAGAAATAAAGCCAAGTATATGAGAATAATGTCGAAGGGGGAGATAAGAATATAAATATGTGTGCACCCTTTGCCCTTGATATCAAAGGGGGAGAATACATGGAGAAGAGTTGATTCATGTTTCCATCAATGACAAAGTGGGGATTGTTGTTGATATGTCTATTGGAAACGTGAAAAATACTAGATAACTTTCATCAAAGCATCATCAATGTGGTATCTTTCTTACCTTTCTTAATAACCTAGTAAGGTTGATCATCAATCCAAGCATTATTAATATGGTACCAATTTTCATAAAGTATCCATGATTTTAAACCTATACCTACTTACCAAATTTGCAGCTATTATAATTACTATATTTCATTGTTGGCTTAAATATTAATAATTTTATACCTATTAGCATTGTCTATGATGAAAATATTTAGGATTGGTAATGACATGAAGATCCACCTACCTAATTGTGATAGGTGTGTAAAAAATTAATACCATCATAATCATTAATATAAGGAAGAGGTCTTTTATCATGTTTATCAAAACAATTTAGATATCAAAATCAATTAGTGACTTGATAAGGCTAGAAAACATTGAAATTTTCCTTAAAGAAGGTACATTGGAGGATTTAATGGAATATTTATATTTATTAGCATAATGTACCTATCCTATATGAAGAATAAAAACCTAATCAAATAGTGTATATGGGATAGATTTCATCCTTTGAACCCAAGATCATCATATGCTAATATGATACATAGTATCCTTGTCTATGATGAAAACATTTATACAAATGGATTAGAACTGGGAGTGATGAAGGTTCACCTACTTGATGGTAGTAGGTGTGTATAAAATTAGTACCATCATAATAATTAATATAAGGAAGAGGGCTCTAATCATGTTTATAAAAAAAATTAGACATGAATATCAAATTAGTAACTTGATAAGGCTAGGAAACTTTGATTTTTTTGTTAAAGAAGGTACATGAGAGGATTTAATAGAATATTTATATCCATTAGTATCATGGAACTATTATATGTGAAGAAGAAAAAACTCCTCAAAGAGTCTATATGGGATATATTTCATCCTTTTAACCCAAGGTCATCCCATGATAATGTTATACCTAGTATCCTTGTCTATGATGAAAATATTTATAGGAATGGTTTAGGATTGGGAATGACATAAAGGTCCACTTACCTAATGGTAGTAGGTATGTTTCAAGTTAGTATCATCATCATAATTATTATAAGAAAGAGGGTTTTGATCATGTTTATCAAAATAATTTACACATTAATATCAAATTAGTAACTTGATATGGCTAGGAAACATTGAAGAGTTCCTTAAAGAAGGTACATAAGAGGATTTACTAGAACATTTATATTTCTTGGTATCATGGACCTATCCTAAGTAAAGAAACAACCTCAAAATATTTTATATGGGATAGATTGCATCCTTTGAACCCAAGGTAATCCTACAATAATGTAATACAATTAGTATCCTTGTCTAATATGAAAATATTTATAGGAATGGTTTATGATTGGGAATGACATGAAGGTATGACTTCTTGATGGTAGTAGGTTTTAATTTTTCATAACTTGTTAGCTTTTTTTCAAAGTGGCTAATATGTGCCTAATCCTAAACCATTCTAGAAATAAGAAGAGGGCCTCCTTTTCTTGGTGATACGAATACTAGATTTGAAGAGGGGTTCACTAGGTAAACTTATATGCTAAAAACACACTATATGAATAGCTAGAGCTATGCATAAAGACTTTAAAAATAGGATCTAAAACTATAATTAAGAGGAATTATTTTTTTATGAGATCAATATTTTTACTAATTTACATCATGTGTTTAACCTTTGAATATTTTAGAGAGGAAAATACTAGGTTCATGAAAAAATAAGATGAGTGTGAGGAAATTGAATGGATGGATACAACCATTATTTTCTTGATCTTATAATTCTTTAGAATGAGGTAATAAAAGATGCATATGAGGTACTAATTTTAGCATAGAGAACACACATATATTAACTGATGAAGTGTACTATATATTTTTATTATCCTATCTAATGTGGAGGAACTTTCAAATGTCAATTTTGAGAAGTTCTTTTTATGTGAAATGAGTTCAAATATTCCATCCACTAGTAAAAATGTGTGAATAGAAAACTTAGGTAACTCATAATACCAGTCTAATATAATTTATTCTAGCATCTTGGGAAATATAATAATTAGTGGAACATTATAAGGGATGAGTTCAAGTATTAATGTTTTATAGGAATTGATGTATTAGTTTGGATCCCCTTCTCTCTTATATATTTTATATATTTAACCACAATTTAAAGCTTTTATATGAACCTAAAAAAATAAGAAACACTATTAACATGTGTGGTCAATACTAAAAATTGGTTTCTTTTATGTATAAAACATATAGTGATCACATAATACTAGTTACTCTAGGAAATTCCTCATTTGAGATGAGAGAGAGAGCATGCATGAGGAATTACAACATGAAGGAATAGTAACCGTTGCATATAGGGATGGGAAGATCTAAATAATGAATGAATCATATCCTAGGGTTCCATGGGATCTCCTTGGATCAATATCTATGTATAGATAGTATAATTTGTGTAAGAGAATATGGGTGAGCATGGAAGGATATTTCAAAATTTTGGTATCCTTTAGGTTCTACAATTGAGTGAAAATTTTATCTTTTGGGTGTTGCGATAAGTAAAGATGGAGAATTTTGGTTGTAGTATTATTATAAAGGATATGAGAAACAATAATTTTCTTTAGGTACATGTTTCTTATCCCTCATTCCTTGCAAGAAGATGACAAAAAAGTGACCACATGCTACACATGTCATAAGTGTTAGATTTAAACCCTTTAAGGGAAAGAGAGAAATTGAGACTAGCTTTGTATGCTTGCCTATCTATTGCATAAGGTTTTAGGCATAAATTATAAGAATTTAGTATTTTATTAGGAATATTTTCTGAAACAATAGCTAGGTTGTTCACATTTCAGTTTAGAGAGCTAGGAGGAAAGCCCAATGTATCTCTTATAGTCTATAAAGAAGGTACATATTTACACTAGTTGGAGATAATCTTACATGTTATGATGTGGGATATGAAATCAAATCATTTAGTGAATGCAATAAAAAGTTCCAAGTAGAGGTACACCACAAAAATAGGGAAATTTAAAAAATGGGAGGTTCAAACTCTCTCATCATAACTATTGGGTGAACTTTTAATATGTTTCTGAAAAGAAACCTTCTAGAAAAAAGTCAGCTATACCAAATGAGGTGGAAATGTTAGAAAGGCAAACCTCACATATTTGGTCAACTTGATCATTTACTAACTCTTAACTAAAAAAATGTAAGAAGGGTATAGTGTTACCTAATTTGGATAATTTATGTTTAGGCTACATGGTAGTGAACGAGACAAATTATAGATAAATATTTGGGATATATTTCTCCTTTTCAATAGGTGGAGTTAAGATTATGATTTTGACTTTTTTTCTTCTCATACATTTTATTCTAAAACAATTTCTAGATACATAGTTAATATTATGTTTAAATGATTCATTTGTTGCCTAGGGATGATAAAAAAATCAAATAGACTACATCTAATTGAAACCCTAATTTTTTATTTTTTTTAAATTACACCAAAAATCTAATACCTATAACCCTAAACCCTAAATATTAAAAAAATATAATAAATTTTTTAAGAACCTATCTAAAGAAATTATACTTGATAATGTGGAGGGAGGAGATATAAATAAGTATTGGGCTGGGTCATAGTAGTGGGTACCTATTATGAGGAGTCATTCAAAACTCACTCTTGTTGTGTATGCAAGTGAAAATGAGCTCACATAGCTTTAAAAAAATAGCTTTATGAGTACTCGTTATAAAATGGATATGAATTCATGGTGGGTACTTTTTTAGGCACACGACCCCAAAGCATAATGGGTACCCATTCATAGTAGGTACTTTATTAGGATTGGGGCCCCATTTCTAAATGAGTATCCATTTTTTTCAATATTATTTTCAAGCTTGACACTCCCACTACAAATGGGCTTATTAGCATATACTTATCCTTATATAATAACCAAATTTATTTACTCTTTCTAAAGAATCATGTTTGAATATCTAGTAATAAAAAAATTAAGTGTAAGGGATTATAATAAAAGGGAAAAATTTATATCATAAATTTTTCTCCAATTATATTAGATTGATTATCTTATTTACTCTAGGTGCATCTTTTGACACCTAGATGAGTTGAATAGGGTGCCTGATGTGCCTCTGACATGATCAAGTTATGGAGATCTCCTAAGGAAGGAACATAAATATGACCCAAGTTCCTCAAAAGACCATCTAACTCAAGGGAATATTCTATAAATCTGCCCTCTAAAACTCTACCTAACTCCACCTTAGTCCTCACCTCTTGATACCAACTATCTATAGGAAGTGTGATAAGGATCTAGCTCCTCAAATCCACTCCAAGAGTCATTACCAAAGCTTGTGTCTTCGTCGACTAAGAGAATCTACCACTACATTTTCCTTTCCCTGAATATACTTCACCTCAACTCATACTCACATAGGAACTCCATCCACCCTCTTTGCCTCACATTTAGATTAGGCTATGTGAAAATGTACTACAAAATATGGTGATCATTGTGCAGCTCAAACCGATGCCCAAATAGAAAGTGCCTCCATCTCATCAAAGCATGAACCTCAACAACTAACTCTAGATCATGTGTAGGATAGTTGAGCTTGTGATCCTTGAGTTTGTGAGAATCATAGGAAATCACACGACTGTCATGCATTAACAATACTCCTAAACCCTCCAGGAATGCATTTGTACAAACCAAAAAATACCTAGTAGGATTAGGAACTACCAAGATAGGTGCATTGGTCAACCTCTCCTTAAGAGTCTTAAAATTTTTTTGGCATTGCTCTGACCAAATAAACTTCTTCCATTTCCTTTGAAGAGAAGTGATGGGTTGGGATATTCTTGAGAAACCTTGCACAAATCATCGGTAATTACTTGCCAAACCCATGAAACTATGAACCTCTACAACATTAGTGGGTGCATGCCAATCAATGATATCTTGGATCTTTGAAGGATCCACAACAATGTCATCACTAGAAATGACATGACCCAAAAATATTTCACCTCTTTCTAGAAGAACTCACATTTTTCGATATTTGCATACAATTGGTTCTCCCTTAGACACTGTAGCACCTGAAAAAAATGCTCCTCATTCTCCTCTATAGTCCTTGAATAAATCAAAATGTCATCCTGAAATACCAAAAAAAATTTATCAAGGTAAGTACGAAATACACCATTCATCAAACTCATGAATATAGATGATGCATTCGTCAACTCGAATGACATAGCAGTGAACTGGTAATGCCTATAATGAGTGTGAAATGTGGTCTTATGGATGTCTACCTCAAAGATGCACAACTTATGATATCCTAACTTAAGATCAATCTTTGAGAATACCCTAGCACCCTTGATCTAATCAAAGAGATCATTGATCCTTATTAATGGATACATGTTCCTCACCATCACCTTATTCAACTATCAGTAATCAATGCACAATTGAAGGGATCCATCCTTCTTTTTCACAAAAATCATTGGTGCTCCCCAAGGAGAGACACTAGGATGAATAAACCCCTTCACCAACAAATCCTCAATCTAAAACTAGAGCTCCTTAATCTCCTTAATGGTCATCCAATATGGGGCTTGTGAAATAGGCTCAACTCCAAGTACAAGATCTATCTTAAAATTGATGTCACGCTTAGGTGGCATCCTTGGAATCTCTCTAGGAAAGACATCAACATACTACGAAGGATAGGATTACTATCAAGAGATACCTCTTGACTCTCCCCTAACTCTAGATCATTAACTGATACCACAAAAAACTAACTTCGCTAATGCAAACACCTCCTCAACTGCATAGCAAAGATCATGCACAAGGAAATAGGTCTTTGAACACCAACTACTTCAACCTCACTACCAAAATCATCTGCACACTACACTAACTTACGCCAAGAGTCTATGACTGCTCTATGAGCCTCTAACCAATCCATGCCCAACATATTATCGTAAGACCCAAGGTCTATAATACGAAGGTCTACTATGGTGCAAAGAGATCCAATCCTCAAACCATAACCATGGATAAGAGACTCAATTGTGAGCTTAACACTGGAGGCCAATTTGACCTGCCACCTATCATCTTGCTTCACTACCACCAGTCCACATTGTGCCACTACAAAAGGAGAAATAAATGAATATGAAGTACTAGAGTCAAATATAATAGAGACTCTACTACCCTGTAACACACTTGTAGTCTCAACCACTGTACCTTGATGCTCGGCTTGGTTGTTATAAATCATTGTAAAGACTTTGTGTGATTTGCTTGCATCTCCTACTATCGACTTTGATGTTGCTGGCCTCTAACTAAATCCTGATGTGCCCTTCTAAGGAAACTATCTAGAAATGTGACTCTATTGACCACAAGAGAAGCACCTTGTACCTCTTCCGTAACCTCTACCACCTAGAGGGGCACTAGACTATTGAACACTGCTCCTACTAACTGCATACTATGAACTCTGAGCTGGCTGATCAGAATGATAACGCTTGTTTTTCCTCCAATTTTTATCTTTCCTGAACTAAAACCTATCACCTTGCCGACACTAAGAGTTTTTATTTTTTGATTGAGAGTGCTACTCATTTTGTTGTTGTTGATCACCCTTAGAGGGTGTTTGGTGGCTCCTAGAGGGGCTTGCTATTTGAGTTTGGCCACCTCAAGAACTAAAACCTACTAGAGGTGCACTACCAATCTGCACACCTATATGACCACCTAATGCCATGGCCAAATTATCATCAACTATCCAAGCCTTATCTATAGCTACCTCCATGGTTTTTAGCTTAAACACACAACACCCCCACTGATATAGGCATTCAATCCCCTGATAAAGTGTTGTACTAACATACCCTCATCATCACCTATTCCAGGATACTGCTTAAGCTCATAAAATATCTTCTTATATTGCTCAACTGACATCGCCATCTATCGCAGCTCATGGAACTCATCTGCACGACACTACCACCAATGATCAGCTAAGAACCAAGCTCTAAATCTCTCTAAGAACATCTCCCATGAGACCGAATCTATATCCAAATGAAGCTTCTTCTCCTCTAAATGCCACCATGTGGAAGCAAACCCTCAAAGATGCATGATAGTGCACTTAGCCTTGGTGTTGCTACCATATGGGTGCATAGAAAAAAACCTATTCAAATAAATTAACCATGTCTCAACCTCCAAACCACTACCAGTCCCATCAAAAGTAGGAGGATGAGCTCTCAAAAGATCCCTCATGTGCTCGACTAAAATTTCCTCCTTCTCTATAGTAACCTCCTTCCCCCTGGGAGACCTCTCCCTCTCTCTAACCACCAATTGTTCACCCTCATATCTCAAACCAAGATGGGAAAGAACCTCCTCAAGTAAGTGATGTAATTATGTGCCCTCCAATCCCGATTGACCTAGATTCTGATCTCCACCTCCCTAATTATTTTGGGAATTCTGTTGTTCCTCATGATCAAACCCATTGGAACTATGAGGAGGGGAGTCCTCGAGATTAGCCCCACAACCACCACCATGACCTCTACCATGTTCCAGACCTTGATACCTACCTCTAGGAATGATTGTACACAAACACAACCAAGAACAACTTTAGGGTGTTAGACAAGGTAAACAAGGGAAAAACATAAATTTCATAATCCTACATATCTAAGACAACCTAATGGGCTCCTATATATACCTAGAGTACCCAGTATTAGAACTTGGGATTTGATACCATGTGTAATTCCCCACCATAGAACCCTAGAGGGAAACACACTAATAACACATAAAAATGCAACAATTTTTTTTTGAGATGCAACATAATAAAGGTTCCAGTTCTCAATAACTTGTATTTAACCTAAGTACTCTAAGGTCCATGACTACACTATCCAAAAACCCATTAACCAAATTTATCTAACAATGTAAATATCACTTAATCTATCTCATATGAAAGATAAAAAATTATGAATCATTTGTATCATGAAATCAATATAGTAATAGATAAGATAATTAATTAACCAACATATGCAATAATCATCATTTACATTATCCATTACAAGTGAGAGCATAAGATTGAATTGCAAGAGAATATAACAAGAATGGTAAAAATATCTAAATATACATAAAGTTAAATTATGCCATCTAAATTAGAACAAGACTACCATTTTCCATCTCAAACAACATTCAGGTATCTTGATGCACTAAGAATTTCATCAAGAAAAGATATCCTTATAAGTGACTTCTCAAGATACCTAAAATCTCGGAAGCCACTCCTCAATATATCAAATCTTGAGTACTTCTCGATCCAAACGATGCCCTCAAGGTTCAATGTCTATAGTACTCATTAAGATCAAAACATATATCTCTAAATCATAATATCAAAAGCAAAATCATTAATCATAACAAGTCATCAATAGATACCATTCAAATCAATTTCATTAACTTTATCAATTACAAGAGAAAGTTCCACAATAAGTTATAATATTACATCATTACATCATGAACACCAATGTCTCCTTGATCACTAGTGAGGAGAATACATTGGAAGTGTAATACATGATACAAGAGATTCATAGTACAATGCAAGTACATGAAATGTAATCCACATGAACTAGGACAAGTGTAAAAGTATTCATATCCAAGAGTAGTCACCACAAACGTGAACAAAGTGAGGGGACCAAATGGAGTACAAGGAAAATTCCACCTGACCATGTGGAACCCTAAGGTCCATCCCTTGTGCTAGGAGATAGCATTAAGGTCCCACCAAAAAATAGTCAAGGGAAAGAAGACAACACAAAGGTCAACATGATTCCAATACACAAGTACAATACAAAATCACATGATAATAACACCACTTCCAAAGGCACACAAATGCAAAAGGAAGAAAAGAGGCAAAGGAATACTAGGTTGTTGTAGGAGTGTCATCACATAGTTTTCTATGGGTTACCCTTGTAGATCTTCCTAGGCCTCGAACCCCATCCTGGCTTACCCTAATAGCTATGGATATTTATTATACCACATGCTCCCTTCGGGTTTGTTTTAGTATTTTACTCAACCTCTGATTATGCCCAATAATTTTAAATCTCTTTCAGGCTAAAATTTCGGCTTTCTTTATTCAATAATGCCACGTGTCACTAAATTGACCACTAAAGGAAAGCTTCCCTTCCATTCTCTTCTAAGCCCCGAACTGCTCCCACCTGTCAATGAATCAGGAATGTTAGGCCTATTTCCATATAACTCTCTTTTGGGCCCCGACTTCCTGCCACGTAGCCTTCGCCCATGCAAACTTTGGCGGGCCCCTCAAGTGGTGCGAATAGCAAGAACACTGCCACGTGTCTTCTCATCACAATATCTCATCAAAGGTCAAAGAGGACATACTTCAAGCTGTGAAATGCCACCATGTACCCATTCAGCATAGCTACATGAAGGAAAGAGTTTTGTGAACGCTACATTGCTATTTTGTGTCGCTTATTCACATAGGGTAGTTTAGACCATTTCCATCATTTGTAGGGGATGCACCTAGCTAGCAGGTGATTAGGTTCATGCTCGATAATATTTCTATTACAATGAAATTGATGAATCATTACTTCAAGCATTATGATTCATGATGAGGAATCATTTCTATTACAGGCTCTCAGGCAGTGGATGTCCTTGGTTATATATACTACTTCTTTCAAGGAGTAGAGGGATCCAATATGTTCAAAAATATCTACGAGAGGATTTGGGAGACACCAAGCCTTTGTCTTGCTATATGATTGTAAAGAATCACAAACTGTGCCCTTGTAATTTGGCCTTTATGTTTCTTAAGCTATTGATAACATTATACTGTGTTGTTTCTGAATAGTTTGTTTGCAACTTCAACGATTCGAACATAATGCTTAATTTAGAACCATGTATTTGACTCTTTATGTTCAGTAAAACTTTGTTCAACTTATTTTATGTTATGAAATGAATTATTCAGGTCTTTCTATTTACTAGTGGTTATTTCGAACATAGTAGACCACTTAAGCGGGCCCTTAGATCACATATATAAGATAGGTCTATCGTGCTTTATATCCAAGTCTTGGTGCATCGCCTTAGTTAGATCCTTTTATTTTATATTTTCTTCCTTTTCCCATTAAAAACCCTAGTTATAGAAGAAGTTGACTTCTTTAAAATGTAGAGGTTACTCAATTTGGGGTAATAGGTCCCCCCTAAAACTAAGTTTCCCATAGAGGGTTGTTACCTTGCCAATTTTTGGCATCAACAATTTTTTTTTTGGCACACTCGATGGGACCCCAAAAATATATGCTTGAGATTTAGGAAAGTACATGAGCCATTAACCTGTCACAAGATCCCAAATAGTAAACAATCTTGGTTTGTTGGTACCTCCATTAGGGTCAATACCAACTAGAACCCGTCATAGAAACATCTTGAAGCCCCCACTAACTATGTTGCCTATCACCAACCAAAATTATGTGGCTTGGGACACCAGGAGTCCTCTTGGTCCCCCAATAGCACCTACCATTTGGGCCCCCATTCTGGTCTTTTCCCTCAAGTCTATTCCTAAATTTACTAGAGATGGCTTGAGAACAACTTTTGAACATCTGCAAGATGTTGCGAATGTGTGTCTGGTGCATGGAGTAATAGATGAAAATATAGCATTGAGGTTGCTCGTAGCCTCTTTTAGAGGAAAAGCATCAAATTGGTATCACACTCTACCGGCTAACTCTATCGACACATGGGATAATCTCAAAGACCCCTTTTTTGAGATATTCTCAAATGTGGTGATAGATCTTCTTAGTATCACTAGCTAGAGATCATAAAGCAGGCCTTGTATGAGGCCCTATCTAACTTCAACGCACGGTTCCACATAGCTTGGCAAAGAGTTCAAGCTGCAATTCACCCACCACCCGACTTGGCATTCATTTTTTAGCTAAAGTAAATCAATGTCATCATTTCCATGATGATTCAATCCCTTGGCAGAACCACATTACCAAATGCATACAACATAGCGGTGAAGGCAGAGAACAATCTGATCGATGCTGGGAATTTTCCACCTTGGCCCATCATGCCTATATTCCCTGAGACACCAACTTCTGCCTAGGAAATGCCACCTACCGCACCAGCTGCTCCTCCTCAATATATGTACACATATGCAAGCATGCCTTAGAGTGTTGCACTTGGCTCCTCAAAGGATGAGATGAGCGACATAAAGGAAATATTGCAAGCTATGGCCAATGAAATAACCATCATCAAGCGCAATCAAGCCACCCCTCCAAAGATAGCATATCCAAGTTATCAGGGTGGAAGGCCCTCTTATCAACAAAATCAGTTCCAAGGAAGTGCTCGCACAAATCCTCATGCATCAATAACAAGTCAAATAGTATCGATACCTACTCCATTTCCAAATTCCAACCTAAGCTCAAACAAAGAGTTGACTATAGGGAAAAATAATCTAATTGATGATGGAAACCCCTGGTGTTTCCCTTGTAGCGAGCCTCTAAATTTCCAATGTATAATCTACAATAGAAGGTAGCAGAATAGCATAGCCAAGGCACAATGTCAGACAATGGGGGCTATGTATATACCTCCCCACAAATGGAAAATGTGGTACTCACGACTCAAATGCAAGGAATGTCTCTGGAAAACGAGATTGATATCGCTCCTGACCATGCCCTCTTCCTATGAATGGAAAGAGAGGAGGCGGTGGTCACCTTTAAACCATCCACTTTGGAAGTTTCACATGAGCAGTCTGATTACAACACATGCTCTGAAAAAAGACCCATCGATGAAATAGTCGGCCCAAAATTGGTCAATCAGTAGTCTGAAAATTATCCTAACCGCCAGGCTAGTGCCCCCATGACATTGATGCAAAGACTTCTGCAAAAGAAGACCATAACCACTAGCGCAAAGGAGAAAAAGCAACAGAGTCTTCCACCATTAGATGTGGTAGAGAACTTAAATAAATCACCTACTAATGTTTCTAGGTTGTGGGAAATCCTAGCTATGCGAGAACAAAATACACTATTACAAAGGGCTCTTCACAATGACCTAATTGCAAGACCAAAGGAGCAATCACTTCAAGAGGAAACTACTAAATTATTTCAACTAGCCAAAGTTCTTGCAAATACTGTAGAAGAAGCCCTTGAGGAATATCTTGAAGAAGAATCAACATTCAAAATTGGTGAAGAAAAACCAAAGTCGAGGCCATTTCTCTTAACCCTTATTGTGGGTAAGAAATTACTACATAATTCCATGATTGACTTTGATGCCAACACCATAGTCATGCCCAAGCTAATAGTTGAAGCCTTGGAATTAAGCTATCAACCTTTGAATAAGGAAGTCATGCAACTAAATGGTAATATGGTAAATGTTGTGGGAATCATTAAGGAACTTCCGTTAACTTTGTTTGTCTACCTGAATATCATAGTCAAGTAAGATACTATGATCATTGATATCCCTCCAATTTTTGGTCTATGCCTATCTAGAGAATTCACTTCCAAGCTAGGTAGATACCTTTCTTTAGATTGGTCACACCTAATTATAAGGACCAAGCATGGATCCAAAATGAAACTACAGTTTGAACCTTTGCATCCCAAACATGTTGTAGATGAAGCTAGGGTAGTCTTTGAATCGGCTCACACTTCCATAAGCAAGAGGGAGATGTACTACATAGAGCTTCTAGAAGATGAAGTAATCACTAGAGATCAAACTGATCAAGAGGAAGTTTTCCTAGAAGCGAGTTTATTGATGTTGGAAAATGTGCCTCAACTTGCTGGCTTGAACCTCTGTTAAGGACTTGATGAATTTACCCTCCATATCGTGGAGTCCTTCCTTCCCTTTGGTGGGAGCATGATGGACCTTGGATTCATTAGTAGAATGATCACATATCGATGAGTGACAATGTGATGTCTCACCGATATGTTAATATGCGATAAATGTTGTGTCGGTGAGACTTGGGGTCATTGGTGGAACTTGATCAGTAGTCTCAACAATATATGATATGCTCTGTCGGTGTGACTTGGGTTCATTGGTGGAACCCTTCACCAAGCTCCACCGATGACAGGTGGAAGCAACTTGGTGGGGTCCACAACATAGTGTACTAGTGAATGGGGATCTTGATATACGATTGAGATTTAGCTAATCCAATGGTGCTCATTTTATTTCACGCTTAGTTGAGGTGAGTATCGATGAACTCTTGTGAATCGAGCAAAATTGTCTAATTGTTTGAAACTTGGCAGCATGCAAGGTGTGTAGGCTTTGAGCACATGCCACTGTTTCAGAGAAACTTATTGGGAATATTGTAGATGTTTTTTTGATTCCCCAAAATTGCACAAGACATGTACACGTGTCTTGGTGGACTCTGGCGGTCTGCCGATCAGATGGTTATCACCATACCACGGTGGCCATTAGGCCATATTATGGTAGCATGGTAGGAGATTCTCAAGGCATAGTTGACCATTTCGATATTCAAAGTGATGGATGAATAGCGTGAAAACACATGGTGCGATCTCATTTGTTGATTTTACATTGCTATTGTAAATCAACGATTATTGGCTGAAAGCTTTATTCTTTGAAAATGATATATTTGCATTTACTATAAGATCTGATTTGGCAATTGACAAAATCCAAATCTAGGTAATTATTTGTAATTGAATTTAATGCTAGGGCGGCCTGATGCGTGTTGCAGGGTGGTTTGATCAGAGATGGATAAATCTTGTCAATGAAGCATGTAATTAATTACACCCTAATAGTTGTTGGTTGCAGATAGATAAAAAAGGGCAGTACGACTAAGGTGAAGTAGAAAGCTGAGATTCATTGTATGCAGTAAGAGCATTGTAACAATGAGTGTGTTCGAACTGAAGTCTACTACTATGAGTGAACCTAAGAAAGTGAAGTCTGTAATTGTGTATGTAAATTGTTTACTCTAATACAAAGTGACTTTGCTTGGTGTGGTGGGTTTTTCTCCCGTAATGGTTTTCCCATGTATATTTGGTGCTATCTTTGTGAATGTGTTTTTTTGTCTTTCCTGTTATACTGTGTTTGTTCACTCAGATGCTCAAAAGTCTTAAAACTTGTCTTTGGACTTCTCCTCTATGCTTTTAGCATTAGGAAAGTGTATTCTGCACCTTTTCTTTTCCTTTCAAGTGGTATTAGATCCTGAACAATTGTGTTATCCTTGTTAGTAGGGCTATTTTTTGTGCTAATCCTATTTCAATAGGAGTCGTGTGAAGGAGAACCAAATACTATTTGAGATGGAGAGTACATCAGGAAGAGTAGCTATTGAAAAATTCAATGGCAGCAATTTTGAATTGTGGAAACTCAAAATGGAAGACCTTGAGGTGGATAGAGACCTTTGGATTACTATGTCTGGAACTATGCCACAAACCATGAAACAAGAAGATTGGGATCTTGCATATAGAAAAGCTAAAGACTTGATAAGATTTTGTCTGACCAATTTTGTACTCCTGAATGTCCATGAGGAGAAGACTACAAGTTCATTATGGAAGAAGCTTGGTGATATTTATTAGGGAAAGTCTCTGGTGAATAAGTTATTCCTAAGGAAGAAGTTGTACTCCGTGAAGATGGAAGAAGGTGCATCTATTGCAGACCATCTAAACTCATTTAATATTAGTGTTTCTTAGTTGGCATTTGTGGGTGTGAAGATAGAGGAGGAGGATCATTGCATGCTCCTATTATGTTCCTTACCTAACACATGGGACCATCTGGTAATGGCTATTGGAATTACGACTGCTACTTTCAAGATGAAATACATGCTTTCTTTGCTACTGTCAGAAGAAATGTGAAGGAAGTCTTTAAATATGGCCAAAGAGGCTCTTGATCTTTGGGGTAGATCCAAGGAGAAAGGAAAGAAGAAGGACAAGAAGTCTAAATCCAAATCTGTAGGGAGATCAAAGTCTCCTGGTAAAAATTCCAAGGTGAAATGTTGGAACTGTGGGCAACCTGGTCATCTTCGAAAGGATTGTAAAGAGAAGAAGAAGAAGAATGACTCTCTGGACAATGATTCTTCTTAGAGTGATGTAGATGCCTTCATTGTAGCCTTGGTGACTCATGCATCAAATGATGTTTGGCTGATTGGCTCAAGTGCATCTTTCCACATGACGTCTCATAGAGAGTGGTTCACTAAGTACAAAAAGTATGATGGCAGAAAGGTGTACCTGGTGAGTGACTCAAACTTGGAGATTTTCGACCGTGGAAGAGTGAAAATACAATTCCCTGATGGAAGAACCAAAGGGATTGGTGATGTACTACACATACCAAGATTGGCTCAGAACTTACTTTCTATCATTAAGTTGAATGATGTGGGCATGCAATTATTTTTATCGAGTGGAGGCTATAAGATGACTAGAGGTGCAATGGTTTGGGCTAAGGATGTACGAACTATCACTCTATACAAGATGGATGCACATCTTGTTCAATGTAACAATGTATCTATAAAGTCAAGCAAACTTGCTCATGCAGAGAAGAAGAATGACGCTCCTCTGGGTGAAAATTCCTTGGAGGTGAAACTCCCAGTAGAGAAGACCATGCTGTGGCATCATAGACTTGGTCACATAGGTGAGAAAGGTTTAAAAACCTTAAAAAATAAAAATCTTGTTGAAGAGCTTGCTGATTGTAATCTTGAGTTCGATTTCTATGAACACTGCATTTATGGAAAGCAACATCATATTTCATTTGATTTGAGTCCTCATAAATCTTCTGGTGTACTGGATTATGTTCATTCTGATGTGTTTTGTCTAGTGAATGTTCCTTTTTTATCAAAGTCTATATATTATGTTTCTTTTATTGATGATTATTTGAAAAGGGAATTTATATACTTTCTTAAAAGTGAATTAGAAGTGTTTAGTCAATTTAAAGAATTTAAAACTTTGGTAGAAAATCAGACTGGAAGGAAAATCAAATGTTTGAGGATGGATAATGGCGGTGAGTTTTGTTTTGTAGATTTCAAAAGATACTATAGAGACCATGGGATTAGAAGGCATAAAACTACACCTTATTACCCACAATAGAATGGAGTTGCTGAAAGGTTGAACAAGATGTTGATGGAAAAGGAAAGGAGTATGATGAGCAGTGTTGGTCTAGAGCAGGAGTTCTGGGCTGAGGCTATGGCTACAACATGTTACCTAGTAAATTTTTCACCTTAATTTTCTCTTGTTGACAAAACACCTTTGTAAGCATGGTCTGGTAAGAAGCCCCCTCTAAGACATATTCGTGTCTTTGGCTATGAGGCATATGCATATGTGCCAAATGAGAAAATATCTAAATTGGAGAACAAGGTTGTTAAATGTATCTTCATTGGCTATGGTGTTGGTGTGAAAGGATTAAAGTTTTGGAATCTTGATATTGAGAAGGTTTTGTACAATAGAAGTGTAATATTTCATGAGCTGAAGCCTTCAATAGCTGATCCATAGTTAGAGATAGATCAAAAGGAAAAGAAGAATGATGTAGTTGAGATTCTTCAAACTCCAGAAAAAGAGGAACTACATGGTGTACCTAAAACTGAGGAGAGCTCTAGTAGCTTTGAGAGTTCTGAAGAAGAAGAACCACAACCTCAGCCAATGAGAAGGTCTACAAATGAAAGACGTCAACCTGATAGGTATGGATTTTCTATGTTTGATTTGAACTATGCCTATGCTTTAATTACTAGCACTGATGAGTCTAGGACTATGAAAGAGGCGATTAATATGTCTCATTCAAATTCCTGGTTGGAAGCTATGAATGAAGAAATTGAATCATTAAAGAAGAATGAAACCTGGGATTTGGTGCCTTTTCCTAAAGGGCGAAAGCCTGTTGGCTATAAATGGGTATTTAAGAAGAAGACTAGTCTAGATGGTAGTGATGAAAAGTATAAATCAAGGTTGGTTGCAAAGGGATATTCCTAGGTATAGGGAATTGATTATGGAGAATTTTTTTCCCCTATAGCTAAGTTGACATCTATCAGATTTCTGTTGTCACTTGCAGTTGTGTATGACTTAGAAATCGAGTAGATGGATGTGAAAACAATGTTTCTCCATGGAGAGCTGGAAGAAGAAATTTATATGTCCCAACCTAAGCATTTCATTGAAAAAGGTGAAGAAAACCTGGTCTACAAGTTAAAGAAATCTCTGTATGGTTTGAAACAATCACCTAGAATGTGGTACCAAAAATTTGACACTTTCGTGTTGTCTATGGGATTTGTGAGATCAAAATCTAATCATTGTGTGTATTACAAATTTGAAAATGATCGTGTGCTTATTATCACTCTATACGTGGATGATATGTTGTTCATAGGAAATAGTAAGTCTATGATTTTTGAGCTTAAGTCTCAGTTGTCCACAAAGTTCGAAATGAAAGATCTGGGTGCAACAAGGTATATTTTGGGGATAGAAATAACTAGGGACAAAATGAACATAAAGCTTTGGGTCAGCTAGAATAAGTATATTAACATTGTTTTGGAGAGAATCAGTATGAATGATTGCAAGAAGTTAGTTGTTCTAGTTTTGTAGGGAATGAAGCTATCTGTTGAAGACTATCCAAACTCTTCTACTGAGATGGAGGACATGATTAGGATGCCTTATGCAAGTTCTATTGGAAGTTTAACATATGCGATGGTTTGTACAAGGCTAGACATTGGCCAAGCATTGGGAGTACTCAGCCGATTTATGGAAAATCTAGGAAGGACACATTGGGATGCTATGAAAAGAGTGTCCAGATATCTGAGGGGGACTTTAGAATGTGCTTTGTGTTACCATGGAAATTTGGTTGGATCACAAAGAACTCTTAGCACTCATGGATATGTGGATTCTGATTGGGTAGTGGACATTGACAACAAAAGATCTACCAGTGGATATACTTTCATGTTAAATGGTGGTGCAATTAGCTAGATGAGCAAGTGACAAGCTGTAGTTGCTTTGTCCACTACGAAGGTTGAGTACATGGCACCAACTCATGCCTACAAAGAAGTTGTTTGGTCTGGTCATTTGTGTTGTGATATTGGTTTTGGTGCAGGGAAGATTAGTATTTTTTTTTATAGTCAGAGTACCATTTGTTTGGAAAAAAATCCAACTTTCCATTCCAGGATGAAACATATCGATGTGTAGTATCACTTGTTTAGAGATATGGTGGAGGATGGAAAGGTCTGTTTATAAAAGGTGGATACTCTAAAGAATGTTGTTGAAACATTGACAAAGCTAGTGAGCATAGACAAGTTTAGATGGTATGCAAATTCGATGGGCCTTGGGGCCTATCATTGTCAATAAATTCAAAGTCTGGAGGAAGTCAATAAGTCTTCGTCAAGTGGGAGCTTTTTGGAAAATGTGCCTCAACTTGCTAGCTTTAACCTCTATTAAGGACTTGATGAATTTTCCCTCCACACCGTGGAGTCCTTTGTTCCCTTTGGCGAGAGCGTGATGGACCTTGGCTTCATCGAAAGAATTATCACATATTGATGAGTGACAATGGGATGTCTCACTGATATGACGATATGCAATAAACATTGTGTTAGTGAGACTTAAGGTCATCGGTGGAACCCGATTGGTAGTTTTAATGATAGAACGATATGCTTTGTCAGTGTGACTTGGGGTCATCAATGGAATGATTCACCGGGCTATGTTAATGGACAGATGGTAGGTGGAAGTGACTTGCTAGGGTCCACAACATAGTGTATTGGTCAACATGGATCTTGATCTATGGTTGAGATTTAGCTAATCCAATGGTGCTCATTTTATTTTGCACTTAGTCAAGGTGAGTGCTGACAAACTCTTGTGAACCAAGTGAAATGGTCTGAGTGTTTGAAACTTGGTGGCATGCGAGGTGTGTAGGCTTCAAGCACGTGTCACTATTTAAGAGAAACTTATTGGGAATATTGTAGATGCTTTTTTGATTCCCCAAAATTGCACAAGATGTGTACATGCGTCTTGTTGGACTCTAGTGGTCTGGCGGTCAGATGGTTATCACCATACCATGGTGGCCATCAAGCCATACCACATTAGCATGGTAGGAGATGCTCAAGGCATAGTTGATCATTTCGATAGTCAAAGCGATGGACGAATGGCATGACGAGATGTGGCACAATGTCATTCATTGATTTTACATTGTTGTTGTAAATCAACGATTATTGGCTAAAAGCTTTATTCTTTGACAATGATATATTTGAATTTATTGTAAGATCTGATTTGGCGGTTGACATAATCTAAATCTAGGTAATTATCTATACCTAAATTTAATGCTGGGGCGACTCGATGCATGTTGCAGGGTAGTGTGATCAGAGGTGGAGAAAGCTTGTCGGTGAAGCATGTAATTAATTACACCCTAATAGTTGTTGATTACAGATAGATAAAAAAGGGCAGTAGGACTAAGGTGAAGTAGAGAGATTAGATTCATTGTATGTGGTAAGAGTATTGTAATAGTGAGTGTGTTCAAACTGAAGTTTTTTGCTATGAGCAAACATCAGAAAGTGAAGTCTGTAAATGTGTATGCAATCTGTTTACTATAATACAAAGTGACTTTTCTTGGTGTGGTAGGTTTTTCTACCATAAGGGTTTTCCCATGTATATTTGGTTTATCTCTGTGAATGTGTTTTTTTGTCTTTCCTATTATACTGTGTTTGTTCATCTCAGACACTCGAAAGTTTTAAAACTGGTCTTTTCACTTCTCCTTTGTGGTTTTAGCATTAGGAAAGTGTATTATGCACCTTTGATTTTCCTTTCAATTGACAAAGATCCTTTTAGAAATTGTCATACCATTGGACTAGAAACTTATGTCATTTATGATAAGGATCAAGCAATCCCGAAAGTGGTAGAAAAACCCAAAGGATTTTTGATGACCAAACCATGGTTACTACATTCAGATGGTGCAAGATACGAGGTTGGTACATAAGATAAAATACACTTGAATTCCCAAAATAGAAAGGATACAATCATGTCCCTCTGACCCTGTTTTTCCTATCCTAACGACAAAGTTTAATGCGGAGGCCTCATAATAATTTTGAGCCCGATAGAGAAAATCCACATCAAGCAAACAAATCAGTTTGGGATTTCTAAACTAATCAACAACCAAGTGCAGAAGGATGGACATACAAGATCCTCAGAAGGAAAGGTTTGAGACCTAATTAAGAGCTTTGGAATTTCCAATATTCAAGTTGTTCCTCAAGAACAAAATGATGATACACAAGGCTTGGCCAAAATTGGATCTCAATCCGAACAAGTACTAGACTTGACGTACAACCAATCCTCTGAGTGGATGATACTCCAACTCGCAAAACTAGGTGATGGAAAGAGTTGGAGAGTATTTGACAATGGTGAACACATCACCTTGGTCAGTTCACAACTAGGAGAGGTTACAAACTGATTCCAATTAGGGATGACCGAAAGCAAGGAGAAATAAGAAGCGCAATAGGAACTCCATGAGTTTTCAAGGAAGTTGGTCACTTCTAAGGGTCCCCCTTTTGGAAGTACTAAAAATAATAAGAGGAAGTTTGTAACAATTGAAGGTGATTATGCCCATAGTCAAATTAGAAAAGGTAAATAATCCTAAAGTCAAAGGGAGCATCCTACATCAAGATGAAGAAGGATGTACACATTTTTCAAAATAAAATGAACAATTGTTGGCTTGGTCTAATGAAACATTCGTAGAATACAATCCCGACATCGTCCAATCAAATTTTCAGCCAGAGAGAGAGGCTAGATCGGCGTGTCAAACCAAAGGTCTAGTGAATCTGAGGACTAAAGTTTCAATCAAGCCCAACATTCAAAATTTTAGCCTCATTCTAGTCCAAGAGAGTCTAGGCCAAACACCAATGGGGAATTATCACTCACCACCCTCTATAGAATCAATTTTATGTGGCATAGTAGGTGCAAGCATGTTCTCCCTTTTTAATGGCCATTTAGACTAGAGGCTAGATGGAAAGGGTCTAGTGGTAATATGCAGTCAATAAGAATCAAGAAGTAACAGGTACATGAAGTCTAATGGTAAGAAGGGTCTACCCATAACGATTCAAGCAACACAAGACATTCAAATAAAAGAGCATAGAAAGAAAAACATAAAGGGTTTCCCATCAAGGGAATTCACTTTGAAATTCTAAAAGATCGATTCAAAAAATCCTACCATGTAGATATGTAATTAGTGTATTATTTTTCTTCTTTTTTCTTTTGTTTGATCAGCCAGTCTTCCCAAATCAATGATACAATAGAGAATTACAATGCAATACAAAAATAACACATATGTCAGAGGGGTTTAAAAAATAAAAACAAAGCAACAAGGAAAAGATGTTTTACACAAGCTATATTTTCATTATATTTATGTACTATGAAGAGTACAATATAAAAATGGCCCTCAAACCATGCTTCAAAAGAGTATATACTTATATTGCAAAAGCCTTTTCTAGGCTATATACAAAACTAACAAAATTTTGATCTCAATGCAGCAAGGAGAAAATTTTTAATCTTGCATAGGAGGAATAACATCAACATCATCTAGTACCACCTCATCTTTGGTTTCACTAGTAGTACCATCTAGAGCAACATTGGCAGGTGGTGGAGGGAACACCAGGCTTCTGAAGTCAGTATACTAGTCAATATTGTAGAATGGCACCATGGTGTAGATCTAGAGCAGAAAGTAAAAAGCACAAGAAACCTTCTAGCGATGGAATTCTTATGAATGAAGGTGAAAACCACTCAAAATCGACAACCATGGAATGACTGCATCCTCTTGAACAAACCAGCAAAGGTCTCTTACAGTCGGTATCTTGCCAAAGGTAGCATGTGCTAACACCTCTCCAAGGCCATTCAGGTACTTCTTCAGAAATATTTTTGTCACCAATTGGATGATTAGTGGCTTGGGGACTTGAATGTCGAGAAGCGATGCCACAAAGTGTGATCTCACATCATTATTTACCCTATACTTATCCTTGTATTCAAGGCAGTCACAACCAATGACCCATTTCATAGCCACAATGGACAAAGAATGTTTATTCTTCATCATCCTTTTCAAATGCCTATTTGAAATCTCACCAAGGAAAGCCATTTGTGGTTTAGGAGAGGTCAGCCTGATGGGGAAATGGCATCAAATACTATATGATTATCTGGTAGAAATCCTATGCAAAGTGTCTAAATTCAAACTCTATGCTAAATATTGTGCAGACTACAATTACCAAATGCTAAGCCGATCGCCTAATGACAATTCTACTAAAACTTGCTAAGTTAATCTCCCTAATGACTAGATGCCTATTTATAGAATCAATAGGGATAAGTGTGGTATTCTGCATACTATAAGCATGAGGTTAACCAAGTACTACCTTGAATACTGCACCAAGGCTCACTCAAAGTTTTCATGAATTTGTGATTGCAGGTATGATTTGATGCAGGCAAGCTAATTAATTAGCACAAGCTACTGGCAGCATTTGATGGTAGCCTTTTTAGTTAGATGATGAGGTGTCATCCTTTTGAGTGTTCCTCAAAGCCTGAGAAAAGATATAGATCTATGTGATGGTTATTGCCTACTTTGGCATAATCATTCCATTCGGGGTATTAATTACCATGGCATACAATGCCTAACCTACTTTCAAATTGTCAACTCAATTTCCAAGAAAAATCACGTCGAGGGTTGCGAGTACTTTGGGTCATCATGGAGCCTTGTCATTTCAAAATAGCAGGTGTTTCACTTCGCATAAACATAAGGGTCAATAGTATATGTTGAATTTAATGTAGGAAAAAGAAACCATCATTTACCACTCGGAAGAGGACATAAAAGCTAAGGATTGCATGCAACTATTTTAAAGGAAAAAAGGGATTTTGAATACAAGAACTATTCAGAGAATTTTGAAGTGCAGAGTTGCTAAAAGACAAGTAGAAAATTTTTAGTAGCTCAAGATAAAAATGGCATCCATTGTCCCTAAAGTAACCCAAAACCCATAGATGAATGAATTAAGCCAAGCATCTCAAAACTTGGCCAATGCGATAATCAATGCACCTATGGTCAATATCTTCGAGGAGCAAAAATCCTATGCTACCCTAGAGATTCCAGCTAAACTAAAATGGGTTCACACATGAGTGGCTAAGAAGGGTAAAATTAGAGATGCTAGTCTAATAAAGGAAGAGTGGGATAATATCTATGATCTTGTCCTCAAGACTAGCCCTAAAGGTGTTAGGGAAGCTGCTTTCACCAGGATGAAGAAATCCCAAGAAAACCAACTAGCATTCAAGCAATGGCAAAGTAGACTTCCCCAATATATGGTCCCTTATGTGCCCCACTACCCAGACATGATTCATGGAAGTGTTCAGTGCTTCAACTCAGTGTCTGGTGCCATTGAAGGAAGAAAATTGAGGGTGGTGCTAACCGTAGAGGCTCTTAGGCACATGTTGTGTGTTCCCAAAATGAGGACCAGAGAGCAGCTGATGGAGCACTTTAGCCAAAAAAAGGGTTCTGAATTTTGGAGGACTAAGAGAGGTGCCCTCGACTTTTATAATATTGAGACCAGGAGACCCCAGGATAGCAAACAACCATTGAAAAATTTGAATCATCATGTCGACCATAAACTGGAAGACATGAAGGATGTTATCTCCATGATAGATTTTGTGTGCAACTTTGATAACAATGAGATCATGTCTGAGGCTTAGTTGGGCCTAGGTTTCCATCTCTAGATGCAGAGGGAGCCTTTTTGGTATGATTTCGTGGAGATGATTATCAAAGACATGAATAAGCAAATTGGCAAGTTCATAACTATGCAAAAATTCAGGTATCCTTCTCTTCTTGCCTAAATGTTTCTACATCAAAATCTTGATTTCTTCAGGGAAAAAATGGAGTTGGCAATATTTGACGAAAGAAAGCATCGGAAGCTAGTTTTGTATGGAATCCCATAATTTGTTCTACTTATGATTATTATGCATTTTCAAAAAAATTCCTTGATCCGATTTTACACGACCTGAGTGAGGATGGTGACTATTATCGCCTATCTAGCGATCAGACCAACTAGATGTGATCCTTGTTCCCTAAGTGTGGTTGGTTCCTCGGTGAAGATTTCACATGTTTCTAAGTGCATGGATTTTTTGAAGAGATGATATGACTCCCCGCATCCCCCATGGATCGGGTCTTAGCCCTTGAAGTCTTCTGATAGATGGTTCTTATGGACTGGAACTTTTGCTCTGACCCGAAGAAGAAGAAGAAAGTATTTTTTGATTTCCCCATGAACTACAAAATAGTGATCATGCTAAAGAGGAGATCAACAAAGCTACTTAAGGCTAAGCTGGAACACCTCGGGTTGGTTTTTATTTGTGATAAATGGGACTACAACCCTGAGGATGATTTGGGCGACACATCTATTAATTTGAAGCATAGCCCTTGGCCATACTGGGAAGCACAGAGAAATCTGATTGAAGATGACCAAAAATTTTGGGTGGACTTGGTGCTCATGCCAACAGATAATCAAAGGCCATCATGGCTCAATTTCTATCTCGTCAGAGGGAAGGTGGATGAAAATAGCCGTATAAGTACTATCCTTTAAAGCAACTTGATAAAGGAGCATAATTGGAAGCTGGAGAAGATAAATAATTTTTGGATCTACCGCTAGGAGATTAGGAACCTTGATGCCCCTTTTTAGGATGCATTAGTTTTTGATGCTGATGATCAATTTCACACCCTCTGGGACTAGGAAAACCCGGACTCTGATGCAAGTGATGCACATGAACCTGACCTTGAGGATGTCCCACAATAATCTGACAAAGGGAACCAAAAGAAAAAGGTGGCAACACAACTTGGTATTGTGATTAGGAGAAGTATGAGGCTAAATACTTCATGATCTGGGTCATCATAGTCTTGACCAGTAGCCATGGCTAATCCTGGAGTGACACAACAACCAATAGAGGTGGTAGATTTGGAGAGCCCTCCATAGAGAAAAAGGTAGTGCACTGATACCGCTTCGGGAGATGGTCCGTAGGAGGTTACGATTGACCAGGCATCAAAGATGAAAATGGTCGCTCAGGTATCTTTCTCTCCCTCTCTTCTTGGCTCATAGTCTCTTGTTTCTTCTATAGTCCCCGCGACACCTATCAGTCTGGTTTTGAACCCATCTATCTCTATCCCCTCTACAATGACTATGGGATTTTTTCCCCTTTCCTCTCATATCAAACAGATGGCTTTCACTTCCCCTTGGTCTGCTCCACCACTGGTTGCATCCCCTTCAACCGCCCCATCTACATCCTCATCTACATCCATGCCTTCTACCCCATTGGTGTCTGAAGCTTTCATCTTTGTTGCACCATCGGAGTTGATTTCAACTCAACCTTCATAGTTGTCAGAGCCCATTGCATCTCCTTTGCCACCACCATTTTCCATGAGCCCCTCTACGCCTTCATTGCCAGGGATTTGGAATATTTCTCCTTTCTCTCTACTCATGGTCCCTCTTCCAAAGAAGAATACATCTGAGGTCACTTGCCTCTCTTTCCCTTTTGTTGTCACTCTCGGTGCACCATTTGCAAGTGAGCGCATCAGATCACTGACTCAATTCTTGTCTCAGAGTGAAACAATGAAGCAAGCTTGAACTCTCCAACTCTAGAAGCAACAAGGAAAGGATGCCAGAAGGCTAGCAAAGCCCAGAGTCCATGAATTTTTTAATGAGGCTCAACAATCATTGCATTTTGCAACCCTACATCCAAATATTATCAAACCACAGGGGGAAATGCAACCCGATGACTATTACATCCATGTCGTTGGACTAGACTTGTGTGTTTCCCAACCACAAGACAAGGTCAAGCTAATGGAGGAAACACAACGGGTGGTGACTACCGACTTCCTTAAGTCTGGGCTTAAATTGAAAAAGATGGAGGATGAGCTCAAGGCTATCAAAGTAAGGCTAGAGGTTGCATAGACCAAGGATAAAGCATAGGAAGCAGAAAAAGTGCGCCTCACACAAAATATGCAATCTGAGTAGGCTAGCTTGCAAAGGGAGCTCAAGAAATTACAAGCCTAGGAGTCTGATCAGATAGCTAAGCCGCAACAAAGAAATCAAGAATTATTTGACAAGTTGGCCCAGTTGGAGCAAGAGGTTCATCAAAATATCAAAGAGTTACAGAAATTGAATGCCTATCTGGAGAAAACGGTGTGAGAAAAGGAGGCGAACCAAGAAGCGCGCAGGCTCAATTTCAGGAAGATATTAGGAGGTTCAGCATTTCCCTGGATCAAGAATCTATGAACCGAAGCCAGGCTGAGGAAAAATGGCTGGCCACACAAAATGAATTAAAGGAGAAGCTCACCTCTTCCACCGAACAAATTGAAGGGCTAACGTAGGAAATTGGGAGAAAATATGTAGAGATTAATCTCTTGAAAAGAATCGTTCAAACTCCTCCTCCATAGTTAGACCTTAGCCTAGTGGCCCAACAACTATATGCCTCCTACTTGGAGAGGGTCAAGGATTTATTCCTGACACTCAAGCCCACACTCTAGTTCATGGAGAGGTGCAGAGAACAATGGAACAACTCCCACAATCCATAGGGGAAAAGGTTCCCGAGGCTGAGAGGCTTCTTGGTAAGCTATATAAAGTGCCAAGCAAGGATCTGGAATGAGTGGGGATTGAGGATCAAAAGGCAGATGTTGGGGTCACAAGGGAGTTTATCTGATGCCAAGAGGCCACCCTTCATGCTCAACAATGCCTAGTTACATTAGGGCAAACAATGAAAAATGTTTGAGCAAGATTTTCCGAACTAACCTAGATGGGCTTGTCTTCTCCCTTTCTCCCAAATGAATCAATGGCTTCTGCAAAGCAGATTGTGGCCAGTATTGAGGATAGGAAGCAAGATTTATTAGTGTTTCAAAGTTTTAGCCAGCCTCCTATTGTCGAATACATTGAGGGTATAACACGTCAGATCAGGCGACTATTGTTTTAGCTTGAGGATGGGTCTAGAATATCTACGATGTTGTCTTTTAAAAGAAATAATCAACCTGCATGATGTACATGAGATCTTGTGCTCTAAATAAATTCCCTCTAAAGCCAAATGGCTGCCCTTATAGGTTGCTCTTTCTAATCTCTAACTCCAATGCCCAAGGAATAAAGCTCTGGTTTGCAAAACTAGAGAATTTTGGATTCACCATTCTATGAGTGAAACACCCCTAGTAGTCGACAAAATCTATGGATATTTAATATACCCCATGCTCCCTTTAGGTTATTTTAGTATTTTACTCAACTTGTGATCATGCCTGATAATTTTAAATCTCTTTCAGGCCAAACTTTCAGCTTTCTCCGTTCAATACTACCATGTGTCATTGAATTCACCATCGAAGGAAAGCTTCCCTTCCCTTCTCTTTGGATCCCCAAACTACTCCCACATGTCAATGAATCAGGTGTGTTAGGCCTATTTCCATATGTATCAACATGAATTTGCACCCATAACATAGACTCAATTTCCCCCCTTACACTTTAGAAAATAAAAAACCGAGGTTTAATTCTATTTAAGCCCATTCCTTGCATTCCACTTGGCTCCTAGTTTGTGTGTCAGTGGGGGCATTTCTGTCAGGGATGTGCACATGATGCCTAGACATCGTGTAGTGCACTTACATCCTTGGCAGATTCCTATGGTTGGAGACTGTAGAGGTGTTATATTTTTGATTGGAAGTCAAAGAGTAACGTCCCTCTTTGGCTAGCCGACCCAAATATGGTCATTTTTCACCTTCTCCTTCATATTCTTGACCATTCCATTAATTCTCAAGTTTTGAGAGATCTTGAGTTCATCACTTCATATTTTATCCACTCTTTCAACACCCATTCAAACTTTGTAGCAATATTCTTTGACTCCATTATAGCAATCCACTACTCCGTCACTCCAACAAGGTGAGCACAACACATACACCATGACAACAGAGGCTTGATTCCCTCTCATTCACTCCTTCATGAGCCTCGAGTGCTTTGGATGGAGGTGGTAAGCTCCTACAATATCTCCTTTTTCTTTTGATTGAGTAAGCACGTACTGCTTGTAGTGTTTTTTTGTTTACATACCTTGTAGTTTCTTTTCTTTATCATTTATCTCTACTATTCAAAACTTGGTTGTCCGGTGAGGTGGAAACACCAAGACAGGGGTCTAACTAAGACAGGCCCCTGTACAACCCCAAAAATTTCTCCCTTTATTGTGTGCAGGTGGAGAGAACTTGGAGCAAGCTGGCGAGAAGAGCATTTGTACGAGATCATCTTCGTCACCTTGGTGGTAATACATTTCCTTTATCGTATTTGTATCTTCATTTATCTTCACTTAATCTTGCTCTATCACTTCAAATATCTCTAGACTAGGTTGATAGTCTCCTTTTCAAAGTTAGATTTCCATCTTTTTGGTTCTCTGGTCGTACGGATGCTAGTGCGCCTTTGAGATGCCAATGCAACGCGTTGTCATCCTAGAACTGTGCTCTTGTCCTTAGACAGAGAGCTACCTAATACATGAATATGACTTTAAAGGTTGACTCATCTAGTCTTCTTCTAGCATTAGAGATTGTAGAGTGATCGAAGGACGCATAATCCTCATCATTCGCATCCTCATCATCCTAACTCCTCCTTAAACTGAGGTGGGTTAGTGCAGCTTTTCCGCTCTTGACCTTTCATGACCTGGGGCCTTGTAGTGGGTGGTCCCCCTCTCTCACACCATATAACTCTCTTTCAAGCCTCGACAACCTACCATGCAGCCTTTGACCGTGAAAAATTTAGCGGGCCCCTAAAGTAGTGGCAATAAAAAGAACACTTCCACATGTCTTCTCATCACAATATCTCATCAAAGGTCGATGAGGAAAAACTTTGGGCTACAAAATGGTGCCACATACTCCTTCAACATAGCTATATGAAGCAAAGAGTGTTGTGAACACTATGCTGCTATGTTGTGTCACATGTTCACACAGGGTAGGCCAAACTATTGCCATCATTTGTAGGGTATGCACCTGGCTAGCAAGCGACTGGGTTCATGTTCGGGAATATTTTTGTTACAATGACAATGATGAATCATTTTTGCAAGCATTATGATTCATGATGAGGAATAATTTATGTTACAGGCTCTTAGGCGGTGGATGTGCTTGGCTATATATACTACTTCTTTCAAGGAGTAGATGGATCCAATATGCTCAAAAATATCTATCAGAGGATTTGGGAGACACCAGGCCTTTTTCTTGTTATATGATTGTAAAGACTCATAGACTATGCCCTTGTAATTTGGAATTTCTATTTCTTAAGCTATTGATAACATTATACTATGTTGTTTCTGAATAGTTTATTTGCAACTTCAATGATTTGAACATAATGTTGAATTTAGAACCATTTCTTGGACTCTTTCTGTTCAATAAAACTCTGTGCAACTTATTTTATGTTATGAAATGAATTATTTAGGTCTTTCTATTCACTAGTGGTTATTCTAAATATAGCAGACCACTTAAGCGGGCCCTTAGATCGCATATTTAAGATAAGTCTATAGTGATTTATATCTAAACCTTGGCGCATCGCCTTAGTTAGATCGTTTTATTTTATATTTTCTTCCTTTTCCCATTCAAAACCCCAGTTATAGAAGAAACTAACTTCTTTAAAATATGGAGGTTACTCATTTTGGCACAATAGGTCCCCCCTAAAATCGAGTTTCCCATAGAGGGCTGTTACCTTGCCAATTTTTGGCATCAACAATAGCCTCTACCAATATTTGGACCCCATACAAAAATTATGCAGGATCAACATACCTCTCATGAGGACGAGGTAGTTGACCTTGCCATTCCAAGCCTTCTCAACTAATCTCAAGCCTAAACAAGCACCTGAGCCATGAGTGAGAAATTCACTTATCTTGATTAGTGTGATTACTACCCAACCCCCTAATTCATTTTAGGTTATCACTTAATTATGAAACTCCCACATGGGTTACCCTAGCACCACTTTGTGCATCGATCCCCATTGATAGCCACTCCCCTACTGAAAACTAGAAGATCCAATAAAATCAAAAGGATAAAGCCAACTTGCACAATCACAAGAATCTCAATAGCATACATAACCAGGCGAGGCACAAACCATCCTGTGTACAATTTCCAACCACAGTGGGGACTATATTTTGCAAGAGTAATGGTCAACATAAACTCATTTAATACAAAATGATCATCTCAAAGGATTACCAATGAATTACATCAAGAGAAATATTCGCCCCCCCCCCCCAGCCTCTAGAAGACTCCTAATATTAACTTTACAAGAGAACTTATACATAGGTACAAGACCCATAATTCATCCCCAAATCAACAATCATTCACCTTACAAGTTTCATAGAAACAATTCAAGACAATAATAGAAAAATAGATTCTAGAGTGGGTTTACAAGGCTTACATGTCATGTTACTGAATGTTCATCTTATCCCAAAATAATCTTTTATTCCACACAAACTAATCTTTCATTTACACAAGCACTATTTCTTCCATAACTAAATTTTGTTCTATTTCTTTTACTTCTCTAACATGATCATTTACTAACTAAGGCAACAATATTCACATATGAATCTCATCCTTTATAATTACATATAGACATATCCAAGTATGTATGAATATATATATATATATATATATATATATATATATGTATATATATACATATTTATGATACATATATCTTATTTTATCCAAGAAAATTTATGTTTTCAAATGCAGAGACTAATTTTTTACGAGATACAAAAGTCTATATGAAAATATAGATATATATGTATATATATATATATACTCATACACACACTCATATATATATATGATATAAAAATATCCTTTAACATCAATCACAATATCAATAGAAGTGCAAGGAAATAATTTGAAATGCAAGTGTTAACAATACGTGAATTTATACATGCAGTATCGCATGGCATGGAAACCCATATACAATGATTTGATTGAAACTAAGTGTCAACATAATCACCCATAAAGAAAGTAATTATAGCATATAAATTGCATGCATCTAAAACTAAGGTTTGCGGTGGAAGCCATTAGTACCAACAACGGTATAAACGAAGGATAGGGTATCAATTTATTTCATGCAATTGAATACCCAGCTTTAAGATGAGCTCATGTAATATTACCAGCTTAGGTTACCAAGCTAATGAGATAAATCGAATCTCTACCATATATGAGGAGCAACGATTATCTTATACATAGTATGTTTTAATTTTTGAAAGCTAGTAATATTGCATAATTCCATCGACATGGAAGGCAATTAAAACATCAATTTTCCAAAATCCAAGCATTGAAATAGTTGAAATACATAAAGATCAACTCAGAAGCCTACATAATCAGTTGTAAAATAGAAACGAGGCTATAGGGAATTCCCATAAGGAATTTATATGAAATTTAATTTGCTATATTCACAAAACAATGTACAAAAAAGAGCTTTGAAACCTCTAGAAATGCTTTACAAATTTCTCCATTCAAGAAATATACCAACAATGTTTGTTTCCAAAAGCATATTCATTCAGACATTTATTTCCAAATTAGGGAGGTAATTGAGGTAAATAATGGAACCTAATTTGAATGAGTAGCTCAGTTGATGATTGATGCCAGGATCAAGCTTCACAATTTGCATCTTCAACTTCTTCAAAGATTCAACAATTATTGCAGGACCCAATTTCAAAATCCTCAAAACCAGAAGGAAAGCTTCAAAGAACAAGAACCATTGACGACAAAACAAAAATGAGATTTGTTTTCCAGAAAAATATGCAAAAGCCCCCTTTCTTTAAGAAATTAACTAATTTATTTATTATTTTTCCCCCATCTGTAACTGCATGCACTTCTTTATTCAATTCATTTATTTAATTTATTTCCCACTATCGTCAACTTCATCAATATTATTATTATTTTATAATTTTTTCATGCTTTAATATTTACACACAATAAATCAAACAATTAAAACAATTAATCTATTCATTTTTAATTTTGTTTGTACAATATTTTTATTTCAATATCTTTATTTTAATATTTTAATATTAAAACATAGACTTTATTTATTTAAAATTAATAAGGGCATTATCAATATTTTCATTTATCAACACCACTAACATAATACAATATTTATTTTAATTATCAAAATACTTTTAACTTTAATAATCTTTATTTTAATATAATAATAAAAAAATACTAATCATGAACATAACTCAAATAGACATACTGTCAAGCCATACCAGACCGCAAAGTGAAACAAAAGGAAAAATGACAACATCGACAAAACAAATCGAATTGACCACATAAAAGGGAACATTAAACATACACTCATCCTTGTCAAGGATGATGGCTCAACATAGGGGAGCTTGATGCTATCTCCATTTATCAACTATCTCCATTGGGTATAAGGCACACTCAAACCTAGCAATCCAGGTGGAGTACATGCCTGGTACCTACAACTTGTAGCAAACCACACGGTTGAACATGTACATAGACAAATAGCCAAACAAACCGTGAAGGCAAAATCAAAGCATCACAGGGCATTCGCAAGAAAGAGATGCAACACTATTCCTATTCACCAAAATACATCAATGCACAATAATCGAATACTAATAACATGATAAGAACATACATCCAATAATCACATAATTCTCATAGAAATAATAACCCACAAAATGACTTAAACTGATTTACTAAGCATGGAATAAGAATAATCATTAGTGATAAAAAAGTATCAACTACCATCATAGTAATGAGTCCAAAATCGAGCAATGTATCATAATGTCCAAATATATCAAGTAACTGTCAGAAATAGAAGGCAAACTGAGGGGTACTACATATACAAAATGAACCTTGGGAAAGGAGAAAAAAATGGATCTCCAACCTTCAATAATTTCAAATGGAAATCAATCTAATAAATTTCATGAGCTCAAGTAAGCATTTAAAAAAATAATTACAAAAAAGGACCCAAAGTTGAAAAGTAATTAATATATTGCAAAAATATCTCTAAGGATGACTAGTAATTTTGAAATTTATCATTATTTGTTGACTAAAAAATAGACTTAAAATTTGAAATCTTCACAAAAAAGATCCTTGAGACTAAAAATCCATAATTATGTGATAAAAGGATGGGTTCTCTTCAATAAAAATAATGAAGGAATGGGCAATTGCTATTTTGTAATTTTATATAAAGCAATGGTGCTAATGTGGTTAGGGAAAACATATCACATATGGATACTGCAAGGTTAAACCTCTAAAATGCATTGCCAATTTTAGGTGGCAATCATATATATTTTTTGTTTTTTTATCTTTTATATTAGTATATAGGAATCTCTTGCCTCTTTACCAAAAAAAAAATCATGAAGGTGTTGGCAAAACAAGAAGATACAACTGAGAGGGGGGTGGTGAATCAGTTGTCACAAAATTTACAACTTTAATCAAACTATTAACCTTTAATTTCATATCTTATGATTAACAATGAAAGCAAGAAGTACACAACACATCAAAAACACATAACACCAATATTTTTGTGTGGAAACCCTGTTAAGAGGTATGTGCAAGATCATGATGGGCCAAAAAGTGGCACTAAGTGATATGATGGCCCATGTGGCTGACGATTTTTTTTTACCCAAAATTGATAAAATGAAAAGGGTTTTTAAAGGAGATTCTCAACTTTCCACAAATATAAATTATGCTTTACTTTGAATTTAATAAATAATTATTATTCATTTTCTATTTGAATTATGACTCAAGTCCTGATTGATAGGTTGATTGAAAAACATCTATAGCTTTCAAATGGTATCACATTTTTTGAATCTGAAACATGCACCACATTCTATGCTTCACATACTATAGGATTAAAAAAAAAATTGAATTTCATGAAGTTTTGACCAAGTTAAGGTGGTTAGACATACAAGTTTTTATATTTGTTAAAAATTGTAATAAAAAAATCATAATTAATTATTTACTTGGAAAAAAATTACAAAAAAATATGCATCACATTGGGACATGAGTCCCCTACTTATATCTAAAATATTATAAATAAATATTATCATTTTATTGTGGTTAGGGTGGTCAGACAGACACCTACTTCTTATTTTTTCCTTGAAATTTAAGTACTACTACATTGAAATTTTAAATTTTCACCAAATAGATTTAAAAAATAAATAAATAAACCTAGTAGTTTAGAAACTAAATTCAATTTGCTACAGATTCTATTCTTACATATTTTTGAAATAATATAGATAACTTATTCAAATTTTAACATCAAGTTGCCTAACTCTGATTTTCTGAATTTTTTTGCCACTTAAGGGTCTGTTTTTCCATGATGATCCTCGACATACCCTTAAAGGGAGAAAATCATGGTGGAGGTTAATCCACAATTATACCCTATTAAAAGTATAATGAAAAATAAATAAGGAATGCACTTGCATTCAGACACACTACCTAGAGCTCATTGCTCAAAGAAAATACAATTAGATTAAAACCATTTGAGTGGAATGAACTGAGAAAATAGCTTCTACAAAAGCTTGATGACAGTTCCGGTTAGGCACATACACTCTTCTCAATCTTCTTTCATACTCTTCTATTCTCTTAAATTATTTTATCTTTATTCGCACATGTGTTTCACACATACACATCGAGCATAGATGACACACACACTACACGCTCTACTCATAGTTCTCACTCCTTTTCATACCACAAACAACCTTTCTTATATATATCCGCTACATGGATTTACATCAACAACTCTGTTGGCCATAAATAATAGATGAATTACAATTGTTGGCCTCAATACATCAATAAATATTTATGGGCACCAACACAAGTCAGTTACAAGAAATATATGACCCAAACCAACATCCTCGAATATGCCAAATAGCAAGAAATTAATCCATAAGGATGCGCAACATGCTACTACCATCATGTCGGCCAAGAACATGAAAACCCAGACATGCATCGGAAAAATCTTCGATTGCGATCACACCAAATAGAACAGACATACAACAGAGATAGAACATGATCTAAAATCATCCATGAAAATCATAGGAACATACACAACAACAGGAATTACCAGAATTCCAACTTCCTCTTCCAAGAACAACTGCTATAGTACTAGAATGACTGTAGGAACACCACAACACTTTACTTGCACAAATCTTGATGCGTACCACTAGGACTTCCAGAAAACATACTAAATAGGTTCAACAATAAACCCATTAGCACGCAACACCTGAATATCAATGTACATAAAATTTCACCATTCCAACCTTCACAACTTCACTGGCTGCCATAAGATATATTTATTACAATTTTCTCAATCTCCTCGACATATATATCCTTAAGAAACATTAATACTAATAGTGTTGACATCAATGACAACCACATATGAGAAACACAACCACAACATCCAACAATCTCCCCCTTTAGCATTGATGGCAACACATGATGTGAAAAAGAATACCATCAACCCAAACTAACTCTTCCATCTTCTCCCTTGCCTCTCATTGCACTTATCCCCCTTTGTTCCACAAAGGTTCTTCACATTAGACATCTCTCCTATTGCACTTTTTTTTCACATTACACTTCTCTCCCCCTTTGACATCAATGCCAAAGGTTCACATGCTCTGAACCACATATTTTTAAAACATCTGACTACTCCCACTAAGTAGCAGTCACAAAATCAATCCAAAATAAGATATAGCAATGAATTCATGGACTGATGCAAACACTTGCATCATCAGCTTTGATCAAAAGGGGAAATCACCCCTAACTTTCCTTTGAGGTACTCAAAATTATCCTTGGGCAACGAATTAGTGAAAATATCTGCAATTTTCTCTTTAGTAGGTACATATTCCAGTTTGAATTAGTTGTCATTCACTTTGTCTTTCAAGAAGTGAAACTTGATGGAGATATGCTTTGTCTTTGAATGCATCGATGGATTCTTGGAAATGATTATGGCACTTGAATTGTCACAAAATATGGTAATAGGCTCTTCATACTCAATCTCGACATCACTTAGCATTTGCTTCATCCACATTACTTGAGTACAGTTGTTAGCAACGGCAATGTATTCTACTTCGGCAATAAATAAGGAAACTAAGTTATGCTTTTTGCTTAACCAAGACACCAACTTCTTCCCTAGGAAGAACACACCACCACTTGTACTTTTTCTATCATTGACATCACCTACCCAATTGACATTAGTATAATCATTCAGAAGAAGATCATCATCTTTTGGATACCATAATCCAAAATCAACTGTTCCTTTCAGGTATCTGAAAATCCTTTTTTATAGAAGTTACATGTGATTCTTGTGGATCTACTTGAAATCTAGAAACCGTGCACACAACATTCATTAAATTTGGCCTTGTCTGTGTCAAGTAAAGCAACCCACCAATCATCGATCTATAACTTGTTTGATTTTCTTTAGGAGATTCATCATTTTATGTGAGTTTACATCCGGTCACCATAGGTGTACCAACAGGCTTTGCTTCTTCCATGCAAATTTTTTTCAGTAACTCTTTTACATATTTGGACTGAGATATAAAGATCCCATCTTCTAATTGAGTGATTTGAAATCCAAAAAATAATTTTAGCTCTCCTATAATTGACATTTCAAATTCACTTTTCATTTCATCTGCATACTTCATACACAAATCATCATCTCCTTCAAAGATAATATCATGAATAAAGACTGCAATGATCAATTCTTTGTTCTCATCCAACTTGAAATACAAATTGCTATCAACAATTTACTGAATCCAAGCTTTAATAAATATTTATCCAATCTAGCATACCAAGCTCTAGGAGCTTACTTAAGTCCATACAAAGCTTTCTTTAATCAACATACCATATCATTTTCATTAGTCAATTGAAATCCATCTGGTTGTTCAACATAAACTTCTTCTTCTAGTTCACTATTCTGAAAAGATGACTTTACATCCATCTGATAACCTTTGTAATTCTTGAAAGCAGCATAAGCAAGAAATAATCTCACAGCTTCTATTCTAGCAATAGGGGAAAAAGTTTCATCAAAATAAATACCTTCCATTTGTGAATACCCTTTGCAAACCAATCTTGCTTTATTTTTGACTACTTCACCTTGCTTATTAAGTTTATTCTGAAAACACCCATTTGGTTCCAATCACATTCTAATCTTTAGGTCTAGGAACAAGTTCCCATGTCTCATTTTTCTATATCTGGATCATTTCTTCTTTCATGGCTTCCATCCAATATTCATCCTTGCATGCTTCATTGGTATTGTTAGGCTCAACTTTAGAAATCAAACAATATTCTTCTAGAATTCTCCTTCTAGTTTGTACACCTTTAATCTTATCACCAATGATCTGACTATCAGAATGATTTCGCTTTACATACTTTGGAGTTTTAGTATCTTCTTTGACTCCTGCTTGTTCCGCTCTTCCTTCAAAATTTTGATTTCTTTTTGCTTCTTCATTTCCTTGGTTCACCAAAATAATTTACAATTGATTCTGTGTTTGAATATTCTGTCCATATTATAATTATAATGATTATCATCTGAATCATATCCATTATATCTAGATGGTCTTTCAATATCTTCATCAACTTTGACATTAGCACTTTCAACCATTTTCTTCAACCTTTTATTAAAACACTGGTAAGCTTTACTCTTAGTAGAGTAACCTAGGAAGATTCCTTCATCACTTCTAACATCAAACTTGCCTATATCATCATCTCTCTTAATGTAGCATTTGCTTCCAATTTTTTTGAAATACTTCACAGTAGGCTTATAACCAAACCATAGCTCAAAAGGAGTCTTACCAGAATTACTATTGATATTTACCCAGTTGATAGTGTACACAATAGTGCTTACTACTTCTCTCCAATAGAAATGAGGAACATTTTCTTCCAACATCATGGTTCTAGCAGTTTCTAGAATGGTTTTGTTCTTTCTTTCAACAAATCAATTATGTTGAGGGGTTTGAGGAGAAATTATCTTTGAATTCCATGCTCTTTATAGAAAGTATTGAATTCCCTGGAAGTGAATTCTCCACCTTTGTCTGATCTCAAACATTTAACCTTTAGACCTGTCTCATTCTCTGCCATAACTTTGAAAATTTTGAACTTATCTAATGCTTCATGTTTTTCTTTTAGGAAGGCAACCCATATCATTCTTGAATAATCATCAATAAGCAACATAAAGTACCTTTCACCTTGTAGACTTCTGATTCTGGAGGGGCCACATAGATCAGTATGTACCAATTCCAATATTCCATTAGAGTTGTACTGTTTTCTCTGAAAATAATTTCTACTTTTCTTTCCCATCTGACATTCCTTGCACACAGTGTTAGTAGGCTTCATTATCTTAGGAAAATATCTGACTACTTGAGAATAACTTATCTCTACAATATTATCAAAGTTCACATGACACAACCACCAATGCAATAACAAACTTACATCAATTTGAGCAGTCAAGCAACTTTCACTAGCACTACTCAGCTAAAAGATGTTACCTTTTGTCTTTGTACCTGAGGCAATTACTTTGCCTATGTTTCCCAGTATCTTGCACTTACCATCCTTGAATTGCAGATTGTATCCCTTGTCTACCATTTTTCTAACACTCAACAAATTATGCTTTAAGACTTCTACATAAAGAACATTATCAGTATTATGCTTACCACCAAAATAAATAGTGCCTCTGCCACGAATCACACTAGAAGTGTTGTCTCCAAATCTTATAATTCCACCATTGTAGTTCTCCAAGCTAACAAAATTATTTTTGTCACCAGTAATATGATGTGAACATACATTGTTAATCACCCATTCATCCTTTTCTTCAACTTTGGCTACAAGAGCTTTCTCAACATTCACATTCCTAGCATATTCAGTGGACACTTGACTATTCTCTTTGATAGCAATAAATACCCATCCCTCATCATTTCCAATCAGATTCATCATCAGTAACACCTTCTTCAGCATAATAGCATGTCCTATGAAATCAAGTGTCTTCAGGCTTGTACTTAGAAGTTCTTTCTGGACACCTTGATGCAAAATGACCTTTTTACTATGGGAAAAAAATTTAATAGGTAGCTTTCCTTTGTACTTACCATGACCTCTGCATTCTCTTCTTACAATTAGTGCTTCCAACTCTTCTAGCTCTCTTTCTTCCTCTTCAATCTTTTTCATCTCATCTTCATACTTAAATGTCCTCTTGGAACTTTCTCCTATATTATATTTCTTTTTCCTGGATACAATGGCTTTGAATGCAAACTTTACTTTAGGAACTGTAGATTCACCAAATTTGCTCAACTCAAAGGCTGAAAGTTTTCCAATTAGCATGTCCTTTGTTATTTTAGTTACTGACCTGAGTTCATCAATAGCATGAGCTCTCAATTTGTAGGAAGGAGGCACAGATCTTAGTATCTTAGCAACAATTTCTTCATCATCCAAGACACCACTGACACATTTGATGCTCATCACCAGTTCATTTATCTTCTAAGAGAAAGAGTAGATGTTCTCATCTTCGCTCATCTTCATGTCCTCCCATTTTCCTTTTAGACTTTGTAGCTTAGCAATTTTTACAAGTGGATCTCCTTCATACAATAACTCCAGCTTTGTCTAGATCTCATGTGCAGTCTTCTGACCCATCACATTTGACATTTCAGAATCTATCAAGGCACTCACCAATGCTTCAATAGATCTTGTATTAATTTCAGCTTCTTTGATCTCATCAGTAGTAGAGGGACCATTATGAGGAATAGTATATGTATCTTTTGTAATATTCCAAAAGGGTTCACCAATGCACTTCAAATGACATTCCATTCTGACTCTCCACATGGCATAGTTTGTACCATCAAATCTCGAAATATCCTTCTTGTAAGATTCCATCATGAATCACCTCAATCTATTAAGCTTCACCTTCAGAGGAACTAGCTTTGATACCAATTGTTGGAAAAACAAGAAAATACAACTGAGACAAGGGGTGAATCAATTGTCACATAATTTACAACTTTAATCAAACATTTAACCTTTAATTCCAGATCTGATGATTAAAAGGGAAAGAAGGAAGTACACAACTTATTAGAAAAACATAACACCAATATTTTTGTGTGGAAACCCTATTAATGGAGAAAACCATGTTGGAGGTTAATCCACAATTATACCTTGTTAAAACTATAATGAAAAATTAATAAGGAATGCACTTGAATTTAGGCACACTACCTAGAGCTCACTGCTCAAAGAAAATACAATTAGAGTAAAACCATCTGAGTGGAATGAACTGCTAAAATAGCTTCTACAATAGCTTGATGATAGTTCCAGGAAGGCACATACACTTTGCTCAATCTTTTTTCATACTTTTCTCTACTCTTGAATGATTTTATCTTTATTCACACATGTGTTTCACACATACACATTGGGCACACACCACACACACACTACACACTCTACTCGCACTCCTCATTCCTTTACATACCACAAAACAACCTTTCTTATATATTCCCTACACGGATTTACATCAACAACTCTTTCAACCACAAATAATAGATGAATTACAACTGTTGGCCTCAATACATGAATAAATATTTATGCGCACCAACACAAGTGGGTTACAACAAATATAGGACCCAAACCAACATCCTCGAATATTCCAAACAACAAGAAATTAATCCATAAGGATGCGCAACACGCTACTACCATCATGTCGGCCAAGAACATGAAAACTCGGACATGCATCAGAAAAATATTTGATTGTGATCACACCAAATGGCACAGACATACAACATAGATAGAACATGATCTAAAATCATCCATGAACATCATAGGAACATACACAACAACTGGAATTACCAGAATTCCAACTTCCTCTTCCAAGAACAACTGCTATAGTACTAGAATGACTGTAGGAACACCACAACACTTTACTTGCACACATCTTGATGCATACCACTAAGACTTTCGGAAAACATACTAGATAGGTTCAACAATAAACCCATTAGCATGCAACACTTGAATATCAACGTACATAAAATTTCACCTTTCTGACCTTCACAGCTTTACTGGCTACCATAAGATATATTTATTACAATTTTCTCAATCTCCTCAACATATATATCCTTAAGAAACATTAATACTAATAGTTTTGACATAAATGACAACCACATATCAACAACTCAACCACAACATCCAACAAAAGGAATTTATTTTAGACATCTAAATCTCTCCAAAGTAGAACAAATACTAAAGGAGTTCCATGATAAATTTGGGACAAGCCATATATAATTTGTGGCAACAAAAATTATATTTTAATGGTTGGATATTATTGGTCCACTATTTTAAAAAATAATCAAGATAATTTGAAGTATTGTCATACTTTCCAAGTTTCTTTAACCAAAGAAGGAAATCTTGCTCAACCACTTCAGCTAGTAATGAAATGTGTCCTTTTGCACAATGGGGATTATACTTCATTGGTCTAATAAATTTATATTCATCATTGTGAAATAAATACATACTAATAGTATTTAGTTATTGTACTAGATGGATTGAACCTACTTGTAATAAACAATTCACTAAAACACAATAATCAAGTTCTTAGAGGGAAACACCATAACTGAGTTTCATATTCCATATTCTCTAATATATAACAATGTCCCTTGTTTCCACTCTTTAAATTTTTATCATTAGGATTTTGAATATGACATAATATTGAAATTCTCCTCCAATTATTATTCATAAGGTAATGGTCTTGTTAAAAATTCTAATGAAAACCTACTATAAATAATTAAGAATTTGATAGAGAAAAACCCAAGAGAGTGGGCATACATTGTTAAAACTTCCTTATGGGTAGATATAACAAAAAAAAAATCATCCTTAGGAACTTATCCTTATCATTTGGTATACAGTTTAAGTCTCATAATCCTGGGTAATCTTATGATTCTTGCATGGAAATTCATTTAGCAATACCTAAAATCTAATGACAAACTTGAAATCAGATTGCTTCAAATTCTTCATTTGGAGGAAAAGTGAGACAGATCCATAGACACTTTGCTAATAATAATTCATAGTCAAAATATGGTTTGATTTAAATGACCCAAAGTTAAAACCTTTAGGATATCAAACATAGCTTTTTTATGGGACAAAGCTCATGAGAAGAAAGATGAATATTTCTTTTTTACAATCTTTGGATCACTCCTTTTCAAATCTTTGAAATCTTAGGAGACAATACTTATAGGTTGAAAATATTGACATGTGATGAGGTTCCTCTTCTAGTTAATGGTTTTTTCTTAGAGAATTATTTTCAATATTAGGAGTTCAAAACTCCTTTGTATATAATTTTCTCATATCTTTTGTATGTAGTTTGTTTCATCTCTTTGTCTCACTTTCTTTCTTTTAAATATGAAAAATTGTAACCTTATTAAAGCATTTTTTTAAATTTATTTTGGTGATAAGGGTTAGCTTTTGTGTAGGATTGAGATTTTACCTTGAGTCAAGTTTTCTTTTCATGCCCCATGAAGGTATAATTCATATAAAAGAATGAGGTTTTTTGAATTATTTAAAATTACTGGATGTTTATATTAAGTAAAAAATATAAATTTTAACTTTTCAACCACTATGATTCCTAACCTAACATTGAGCTTTATTTTGAAACTCAGAAAGAAGAGAATATTTCTAAAAAGAAATATCACAAAAATGGATATATTGAAAATCAAAGAAAAAATTAACTTAATAGGGAATTCAAATATATATATTGGTACTATGGATTCCTTGTTGGTAGTTGAGCTATTTTTTATGGAATCATGAAAATAAGCCTCATCAAGGCTATGGAAACCTAACTGACTATGAGGTAATATTCAAGGAGGTTTAAAAGGTTGAACCAAATATTTTAGCTTAATATAAACAATTTTTATTCCTTAAATTTTTAAACAAAGGAATGAATCAATTACACACACTTAGTTCATTTTGGATGAATAGTGTTATTATTTTATAATGGTTATAGTACTATGTGGTTCTAGAATTTAAAAAAACACTTGATTTATGGAGGATTGTAAATTTGATGCTTAAATTTTCCTTGATATTTAGGATACTCTAAAACCTTGTTGGTTTTATTTGGTTTCTATTTGTTGTGCTTCTACTCAACATGCACAATTTTTAATTGATAAAATGTGGACCTCCATGATTTTATTAGGTTTAGGTATGCCTTGCAAATATCAGTAGTTTCCTCAAAGTCCTCCAAGTTCTTAAATCAGTTGTCTCAAATTCCAAGATATCATAATGGTTAGAAACAAAATCAACATTTAGGACCATTTTCTTTTGGAAGTTCCTTGAAATTAATTGAAATAAGATTTTACCCTTCCAAAGAGCCCAAATCTAGTTCTATAAGATTTTCCCACAAGGCAAGTTAACCTTCCCTTTTCTACAAAATATCCTTACTCATGAAAAAATGAACACAATTTTGAAATTCACCAATATGCACATAACAAAAATAATTCAGTTTCCCTTTCTTGCATTCACTAGCCAATGAACTAAACTTTATAATTTCCTTTTCTTGCATTCACTAGCCAATGAACTAAAATTTATAATTTTCGTTTCTTGCATTCACTAGCCAATGAACTAAAATTTATAATTCACAAAAATGTGTTGCCTAAGTGAACCTATTGGATTTAATTTTGATAAAATTTTAGTTCTTTCTATTCCTTCTGCACCCAATCCTTTATAAGTTGAATGTAACTATTTTGTAGATACAAGAATCACATGAATTGAACCCATTTGAGTGTGAATAAATTAATCCAATTAGTACTTCTTGTACCTGATAGTCCATAAAGAAAATACAATTAGTTGTTAAAGTTTAATCCCATTTAAAATTTCTCAATAACCAACAAAAATTTGGCAAGTTTGGTTGAAAAATTTGCATATCATACATTGATGAAATCATCATGGCATCATCCTCTACTATAGGTTTTTTCCAATTGAAACAAACCATTACAAGCATTGAATTTGAACTAGTTCTATTGATTTTTTTTTATATCCATTCAATGGTGACATCATAAATATGTCATTCTAACATCATTCATTTGGACTAAGACTTTGACCTATGAACACATCATGATGATGTCGTTATTTCTATTTGATGATACCGACATCAAAAATATTTATGTGAGCTTTAAGCAAAAATTAAATCAGTTCACTTATATTTTTCATCATCAGTTGAAAATAAAATTCCCACACAAGTGGCTAATTATGGATAATTTGAAAAATATCTTAACACAAAAACTAATAATGCAACCAAAGCTAACATTTCCAAAAAGAAAAAAATGTAGGTCTATTTTGAAATCTCACAAGAAACATTCCTACTTATGGCACTAATTGTCCAACTACCCAATCAACGCATTCAATGCATGGTCACATCGCTAAATTTTCATAATTTTAAAAGCTTAATTATCATTATATTTTACCAAAAATAGTTAGCATTTGAGAGAATTTTAAAAAACATTCCCGAGGATAAAAATTCTAGAGAAGTGTGGTCAAGAAAAGTAATTTCAATGTTTGTTACAGAAAATGACATTACTAGAGCAAGATAATACAACTTAGGAGAGTGGAAATTCACATGATATTATTACAAAGGTTTAATTTTCTACCAGTTTAGGTATGTAGCTTATGGAACCCTAGTAAAAATTGATAAATTTCCTTAATAAATTTATTCTAGAAATTAAAATTTTAAGAAAAGCTTAAGAAACAATTATGAAAGGTGTGGTGGGCCTAGCTCAATTGGCTACAACATTATGTTGCAAGAAAGAGGTCACAAGGTCTAGTCTCCCCACCATCCCCATGGTATTAGAGGGCGTTTCACACCAGCGTCATCAGCCACATGAAATGTTTTTACCAGACACACTACAGTTTATAAGGAGGCAGCTACCCAATTCTAATTCGTATAGTATATAAAAAAATAAAAAATTATGCAAAATGACATTATTATGAAGAAAAATAAAAAACCCATAGCTTAACCTAGCATTAGAAATGTAGAAAAGCCTAGTTAATAGGAAAAATAAAAAACTAAAGTTAGATTAATCAAATAGTGAATGTAATCAATTCAATAACTCTTAACCAAAACCCTAGATTTGTAAAATTAGTAATGTTAGGATTTTATATGTCATGGAGTGTAAATGAGTCTAGAAAGGGAAAAGGCATGAAGTACAAAATTCAAAGGGATTTCATTTCTATCATAGATTACCTTTACATATGGAGATATCTCTAACACAGGCCTGGGTTATGTTAGTATTAAATACTTTCACAAGAGAATATAGGATACCAATACCACTAATTTAGTTTAAAATTTTGTGTTAAATAGGTTGGATAAGGATACAAATTTCATTGTACCTATGTAGCATCCTAAATTGGTGATGGAATGCATGAGAAACTACAACAAAAAAATCATGGAAAGTAATCATGGGAAGAAGGGTCTTTGGAAAATTAAGTGTAGATGACATAAGGATAAAATTTGGCCTCCTTTTCTATACTAAAGTAGGGTTTATTGAATAAGATATTGCAAATAAATGTTTCCATGAAAAGTAGATAAGCATGATAAATATGAAATGGATGATAAACCCTAATAAATATGTGTCCAAATTACCTATGTTTTTATACAAAAGTGAATTTTATAATGAGTTGGGGATATGGTAACATTTCTGAGCATGGTTACTTGGCTTCCTAGTGATTCAATATTCAAACCCTATATTCATTTCTACATTGAAGTTGTTCTAAATGGATAGGATATGATACATTGGGTAAATATCATTAGTGGAAACATCCATAAGAAAATAACTACTTCTCAATTCAACCACATATTGTATATGTCATCTTACCTAGTGTATTCCCTAGCAACAAGACCTATATCTGTTGGAATTGAAAGAGTAAGAACCCTTGGGACTAGGAATAAATAGAAATTGGTGTACTATTATTATCCACAATTGGAAAACAAAAAAATAAATGAATCAATATATAAGAGTAAATGATTCTTTATCTATGTGGTTGGTCAAAAATGTGGAACATGATAAGGCTAAAATATTATTTGTAGATGTTCGATGCACGATTGGAAATAGGTGAAGTTGGCTTATCTAATTCCCCAAGTCCACCTACAGAATAATGGAAGGATTCTTATGTAGGTCACTCAAATTAAACTAATATTCTATAGATAAGATGACCCTATTAGAATCGAAAAGGAAAAAAATACGCATAGCCTCATAGAGGAAAAACATAAATAAGGGATAAAATTACCCATTAACATGGATTGGTATGTATGCAATAGTCTTAGTTGTGTAAATGCTTCAATTTTTTTATTACAGTTGCATAATCAATAACTCTATGATGAATAAAGAAATAATTATGAGACATATGGAATAATGGAGAAGTATGTTTCCTCTTCCATTAAACATGAGCCAAACAATTAATATTTATAGGAAAATTTCTCTAATGACTATGAGGTAAGGAAGAGGTCTTATCAAATACTTTTAGTCAAAAAATGAGAAATATTGGTACACATACAATACCCCAATAGATCAAAGAAGACAAGAAAGTCTTATGTTTGAGATACAATATGAAAAAAAATTTCAATGAGCTAAAAGGAGATCCTAACTAGTCAAAAAGAAGGAATCTTCAATTCAAAATCTAACAAACAATATTCTGGATGATTCCATTACTTGGTTAAATTATCATATACAAGCCTTGAAAGTAAGAAGATTGGTACTAAAATATATAAAATATACAAACAAAAAGATGAAGGATAAATAAGATCTAAATTTATGTGTTCTCTAATTAAATAAGAGGAAGGTTCATGAAACCCAATTAGCTCAACTAGAAGAAGGAACTAGAACACTAGAATCTCTTCTTATCACCAAGGTTAAAATTGTAACAACACTAGATGTATTTCAAGCTTTATTTCCACTTATCCCTTAAGTGTTATACCAATTACCACTTTAGTTGCAAAAAGCACTACATCTAATTTTCTCAAAAACAAAAGGAACATCTCCAATAATAGCTCACATAGTTCAAGAGTTAATAGGGAGAAACAGGCAGAAGAAGTAAAATACAAAGGTAAGAAACAAGAGATGGTGAATCCCTCCACCTCCCCTCTCAAGAAAATATTTTTATCTCCTCCATACATTTCCAATACAATCAAAATTATAGAATAAATAGAGAGATAAGAGTTATCCAAAAGAGAAGTCACTAGTACCAAAAGAGTGGAATCACCAATTATGCATGAAGTTGAACATGAAAATATTTTACAAAAGGATGGAGGTGAAGATACTTAGAACAATAGAGAGCTTGAAGGGATTTTCCATGTCATCAACACATTGTTGAGGATGTAAATAAAGAAATCCATTCAAGAATTTCTTTAATAATTCCAAAGGATTTTTTTTAAGAAGATTCAAAAGACACTCATTCCTAGAGGAATAAATGATATTAATAAATAATTTAGAACTCACATTGAGAAAGAAACAGAACAAAAAGAATTGGTACTATATGAGGTTCACCAAGAAATATATGTGATTGAATAGATAGATGAAGGAAATAAGAAGGTTGATGTCAATGTCCAAATGAAATATAATTAAAATGAAAAGGATTAATCAAGGAAAAACCTAGTACACATGTGAGTAGGGGACAAAGGATAGATTAGATAGAATAATCTCCATATGAAATAGGAATAGATTCCAACAACCCCACATGTCTTACCAAAAAACTACAAATCAAATGGTAGGTAGAAATAGTTTCCTTCGATTTGAAAAATCTTATGCTAAGGATTGATACTCCTAAGACTAAGAGAAAGTCTAAGGTTTCTCCATCTATCAAAATGGATGCATCAAGAGAGATATTGTGCATGTTGAAGCTCCAACTATAGCCAAGGATAAAAAAGAGACAACTCCCACATAATACCAAATATCAACCATCAATCTAGGGTATTCAATCAAAGAGAAGGAGATAATAAAATTGAAATCCAATTTCAATGTTGTTGTGCAAAGAATACACAAAGATAAGAAGAAGAAACGATAATTAAAGAAAAATGTTTCCAAATTACATGGATACCTTAAGTATCTCATAGGTCCACTATAATTCTTAGAACAACTTCCCATTATCCATGTTCTTCTTTTGAGGGATGAAGTCTCCTTGTTAGACAAGATGAAACATATTGGCACCATAATAGAAGAATGGATTAAAATGGTGATTACAAGAGAAAAATAAAAAATCAATAATGTTATTGAGAAATAGGAAGAGGCCTTATAATGGAAAAAAAAAATTAGAAATTGATTGATTATTGTGAGGCTTAGCTAGAGAAAAATCAAATTGAATTTCTTAATCTCAAGGCAATAGAAATTATAAGTGATAAAATTCTATTAAGAGAAAATATTGTCACCAAGGACAAAATCCCTCATATCAAAACTTGGATTGAACACCTTATATGGGAGGGTCAATTATTAAAAAATGCACAAGTGAAATGAAAGAACTAAAAAAACTACTATAGACCTTAAGCTAAAGGAAATTGTATTCATTAAGAAGATGATAGAGACAAGATTCAATACCCATGAGGCAAAAGATGAATATTTTTCAATATCTAAAATCATAGAAATGTTTGATAATATTTATGATCAAGCAAGAAATTTTGATATTGTGGTAATGACTTGAGCAACCAATGTCATGGTAGTGATGAATAAGTATAAGAGAAAAAAGAGATAGATTTGCAGGATATGATCAAATCTCCATGACTTAAGGTTCTTATAAGTATAGATAGAAATTCATGAGAGATTATTATAAACGTGATATGAAAAAAGCTCTTATTTCTTATGGTGATCTTTCTAGGAGGCAAAACCTAAAGGGTGGAGAGTATATTATGGAAGAAAACAATGAAGTGGAGACTTAAAGTTCTTATTCTATAATTTTTTTCCTTCCTATTGATTTTATGGGATTTTGGCCACCTACCAATTTTCTAGGATTCTTGCATCCAACTTCCTTCATGCTATGTGAACTTAACTTTAGTTAAGACATGTTTATTTTTCAAAGATGATAATTCTAGAGAACATTCAGCATTTCAAATTAAATGTGTTGATTCTTTTGCTATATTCTCATTCCTTTTAAATTATAACTATTTATTATCTTGATAAGATTCAGACTATTGAGTCGAAACTACATTTGGTACATTGCTGTCCATAAACGGACCATGGTTATTCTATTTTGAGGACTAGAAATTGTTGGTAACTCTAGATCTACTAACGAATAATTTGCATTAATTAGTTTCCTTCAATGTTTCCTTTCGCATAGATCATTGATTATTTTTCTATACTTACACAATTGTAACTATGTTTCCAATTGAGTCATGTCTATTGTAAATTTGTAAATTTCTTATCACTATTTTGAAATATGAAGGTATTGCACCATTTTTTGGGTGTATCTTGATCTATTTCTTAATTTGATGAGTTTCCTTTTAATATTTGCATAATTTATGTGTAGTTGTAATTATTGAACTAGAAAATCATAAATCAGTTATGATTTCCACTTGCAAATAAAAAGTGTATTTGTGTAATGTTTCAAATAAATTGTTTTAAATACTTATATTATATAATACATAAGTGCAATATGTATTGAACCTAGAGGTCTAATGCCCATTTGTACACACATTCACAATTGGACAAACGCAAAGATGCAAAGGTGCAAGGAAATTATGTAATGGAATATGAGCACATTGCCCAAGGAAAACATATTAAACAAGATGTCAGTGTCATTATATACAATGTTGTAATGTAGAAACATGTTTATATTGATCCTCCTAGACTTCCTAAGTGGAAGTGCTAATTCAATAACAACTTGATGCAACTAGAGCAACATATATTAATTGTAAAAATAAATAAATAATAAACCCTAAATTTAATTATACCATTTAACTAAGCATCTAACACTAATTAATTGCCTCTTTATCCTATTTTATAATTAAATTTAAAATGATAAAATATAAATCATTTCATAATCAAATTTTAAATTGAAATAAATAAATTTTAATGATCATCTAATTAATTTTTTTATAATATAAATAACTACAATAATTAAATTAATTGAAATCAACATTTATTATAAAACATATATTGAGATTATTTTTAAATAAATTTAATTAATTAATAATTATCTTAATACATTATATAATAATCACTAATCTTATATTCTTATATTCAAATGGCCTGTCTCGGATTCCTAAAACGTCTACGTGGTGACCTTCGCTGATTGGTAGCTCGTAGGCTTCGTGCCTCGCTGGACTGCCTCACAGGTCTGAACCCTCCATCAAAAAAAAAAATTTACATATAAAACAATAATGTCCACACCTAAAATTAAAGCTAACAAAACAATTAACTATTTTATACGAATTTTAAATATGAAATGTGCTGGTCATGGGTTCGAGCTGATCGAGCCTCAGTTGGTGTTGAGAAGTTGGTAAAAATGGCGTCCGGATCATTTCATCAGTGCACGAGGAGCTTGAAAGATTTGAAAAGTTGGTTCAGCATTCATCAAACTTTTGAGAAGTTGGTAAAAATGGCATCCAGATCGATCATTGCAGATGAAAGATTTGCTAACATGATCCATCATCAACAGTTGCTGCAACAGGAAGAGGATATAAATCAATTAACAGAAGCTCAGTCAGTGTCTGATGCTCATGCAGAATTTAGACGAGGTTTGGAAGAGCTTGTTCGGGACCATGATGACGATGAAGAGGAGGAAGGTGGTGAGCTTGTGCACAGAAGGAGCAGATCTGAAATAGAAGAAGATTTGGTCGACTAGATGGGCTGCTCGACAAGCTCAGGAGATGATCACTACAATGGAAAGACAGGCTTACATGCTGAATCAATGTTAGATTCATCTTTCCCGAGGGAGTCTTCAGCTTCTAGATCAGAGGGTAGAGTTGAAAGGCCTAGTACTCGAGTTTGAGGAGGATCAAAGAGCTGATCGTGAATGAGAGCAAGAATGGCTCACGATGAAGAGGATGAAGGTGGTGAGCAAGTGCACAGAAGAAGATTTGATCACTATAATGGAAAGGCAGAATCGAGAGTCAAAGTTAATACCTGATCGTGAATGAGAGCTGATATCGGTGGACCAGCAGTGTAAATACTTTGTTGTATCAATCAAATCAACACATAAATGTTTCACAGGGTGGTAATGATTAGTCTGGGGACAGACAGTGGATGGTAAATGACCAAAATGACAAAGCTTGGATTAACAGTTTTGGCAAGTGAATTCAGAGAAAGCTTGGATTAACTGAATAGATCGTATGTACAATGGACATTATTACAATGTAAGCCTAATCGCACATGCAGTGTACCAATCATAACCTACATCACAACCTACTTGCACATTCCTCTCATGTAATATTTATTGCATATAAATAACATGTCTTGTGTAACATAAAATGATATGAAATCTTACCAGTATTTGAAAATTTTAGAAAATATAAATAGTAGAAATAATTATGAAATAAATTTGATATATTTTTTAATTGTGTTTTGTAAATAAATTTATATGATGACAATTACACAATAATAGGCCTTAAGTAATTCTTACATGTATCCACATTTCCATACAGAAAATCTATGTTGAACTAAATGTTGTTTTAGACATACAATAGTACCATTAATAAAAACAAATATATCCATCTGAACCCTTGAACCATTAAAGCATTAGACAATAAAAAATAATGTATAGGTATGAATAAACACAATGTATTGCAAAGTGGTAAGTTATCAATGGTGAAGTAGATATTACATGAAATGGATTGACTATTTTTGACCCTTGAATATAAAATGCATTCAAAATAAAACATAGTGACTTACAAGTTTTATGATTTAGTCTCCTCCTTAAAATATAAATTTAACATTTTATGGGCTATCAAGTTGAAGAAGTCTTATTCGATGTCATGGATGATATCCTTAAATATCTGATGTTTTCATTATTTTTACATCGAACTAAACAAATCACTATAATCAAGAACAAGCCTATTAGTTGGAAAGGTCTCTGTCAATCATTCAATGACATCATCAGGAATGGTGTCTATCCATTGAACACCAAAACCTCACATAGTAATTGTTGGGGAGATGATAATGCATGGATAGCTATCTGGGAAGTGGAGAAGGATCAAATGTATCATTTCACGTTGACCATCAGAGTCAAGGACATGGGAGTGCCAACCTCATGCATCAATGTGAATGTCACAGGTTGCATGTAGGGAACCATGTTTGTCAAAATTCACCCCCCACCCATACCACCATGCGTCATTAGAAAGATTCAAGAGAACTAATTGTTTGCAAAGTGGCGGAAGCCCTAGAAAAGCTTGGCCAAATTGATTCTTAGCTGGCATAGACAAAATTCTATAGAAAAAGAGAAGAAAAATTAAAGAAGTTTATAAGTTTGTTAATAATATGCATGATGCAACACCATATAAATTGTAGATAAAGTAAATTAAAAAATAAAAATACCAAATCTCTTACGTTTTTCTATTTTGTTCTGTGATAAACACTATTTTCCAGATATATTTGTTCCTTTGCACGGATCCTTTGAAAATGGAAGACTGTAAATTGCAACATAGTGAGTCCATAAATAACAATAGTATACATTCTATTGGATAATTATGCTAGGGGTGCAGTGGAAGACAAGAAAAATGATGGCAATATAATTGGAGCTACTCATGTAGAAATTGTAAATTAAATTTTAGTTCTTTTGGTAGTTTATATGGGATTGTAAATCTGTTGTTTTTTGTGCTTTGGTTGCTTTAAAAGTTATGCATGAAAATGTATCTATTTTAGGGGTTCTAATATGTATAAATAGTTACCAATGTTGTTTTATTTTAGAAGCCTGAGGAATACCTCTATATTGAGGTGCATCTTGGTGTAATCCAATTTATGAATAGAATATTTTTTTGTTATCAATTTGTTTTGGAAATTTCACTATGAGGTTGTCTATGTTCTCTAAAAACTACACATTTATTATTATTAATAATTTTGCATGTATGATACTTGAATACAATAGTCTTCTTACTCTACAACATCTCTTATACTTGTTTAACAATGTTCATTTATAGGAAAAATATGTAAGAGCGTGACTATGAAGGCTTTCGAGGTGGTGTACATCAAATAGAACATTAACATAAAGTAGTTCAACAATAAAATTTTAAGAATGAAATACACAGGCATTGATAGAATATGAACCATATATAAAATTTCACAATAGGACAAAAAAATTTATATACAATGCATTACTGTGTAGTAAACATGAAGATTTTGTGGAGATTGAATAACACATTATATATTTAAACATGATATTTAAAATGTATGACCTCAAAGGTTTGCTCATGTCATTGGTGACATTAAATTATTCCATTTTATTCCTGAAGAGAAACTTGTTATCTATGTATCTATGGTTAGAAATATTTATTCGATGTGATCAAAGTTAAATTATATTTTTTTCATTTTGTCATGCACAATGTGTTTTCAAACTAAAATTTTAACTTTTCAAAGGACAAATCTAGGTTTCATTCAAATTAGTTTTTGTATACACGTGCCAACATGGGAGGGTTGCCTTGGTTATATTTTCTTGTCATGATATACTGTTTGTCTACAAGGAACTTTCATATGTCACACTTAATCCATGTGATATTTGTGCACTTACAAAAATAGTGGTGAGTGCATATAGAAAAAATATTATGTTTTCCATGTGTATGTATGTTATCACCTTAATTATCATACATATTAAAAAACTATTTTTTTTTCCAAGATTATTTGAATGCAGGGTTGGGTATAGGATAATGTGGTGTTTGTCGGCATGCATGTGTTTGGGATATGATTGATGTTTCTTAAATACCATATTCCTTTGCATGCTATGGATAGGTAACTTGTGGCTAGAAATGTATAGATTTCCCATGTAGTGATTTGTTATAGTAATAATTTAGGGTATATGTAAAATGTAATGTGTTTTCCATTAGTACGTTATCACCAATTTTTATATGCACTTTAAAAATTCATCAGATCTTGCCCAAATTTACCTAAAGCTACTATTGGGTACCTATTAGTATGGAGCTTATGGGTGTGATTTTGGATGAGATATGATTATTTTGGAACACAACTATCTACTAAGGGGGTGAATCATTAGATCAATTAAAACTTATTATTTTAACACTTTTAAAGAAAATTAAACAAACATACAAAGATCATGCAAACACACAAATACACATCATACCAAATATACATGGAATACCTAATATGGGAAAAACCATGGTAAGAATAGTGGCAAGGATCTACAGTCCTAATCCAACCTCACAATAGAACCTCATTGGTTACAAATTTTAAGGGCAAAAACCCTAAGAAGATACCAATCCCCTGTTTCAAGAGCATCAACTCTAAGGAAGCACTCACTCCCTAACTAAGCATCTACTTAGCTTTCTAATGGCAGGTCAACCAATCAAATTTACAATGAAATTATGGAGCAAAAACTCCTAATTATAATTGAGTCAATTGAACCCAACTCTATGTTAAATAGACCTATTCTACAACTACTCAAATTATGCTTTTCTTATTTGCAAGAATTCTCTCTATTGTTGCTATCTGAACAACTCATTTTTTTCTATACTCTTCTCCCCTTTTTCAAATATCTTCCACACCTTTTCTATTTTGAATGAAAAAAATAGATGATATTTTTTGTGTTACAGTCTCGGTATCTTCTCGCTTCATTCACTTTCTCAGTATTCTCAATCATACTACACTTCCTCTTGATTGATTTATCTATTATTTTATTCACCAAAAAGAATTCTTTCAAACACACAAACTCTTAGACACAAATTCTTGTAAAAACTTATGCTTTTACCCCTTTTAAATTAAATTAAATAAATATGCAGAGATCATGTGCAAACACACAAATGCACATAATACCAAATACACATGGAAAACCCAATAGTGTAAAGACAATGGTAAGAATAGTTGCAAGGATCTACTATCCTGATCCATCCTTACAATAGAACCTCATTGGTTAAAAATTTGAAGGGTATCAACCCAAAGAAAACACCAATCCATTGTCTTAAGAGCACCAACTCTAAGGAAGCTCCCATTCCCTAACTAAGCACCCAGTTAGTTTTCTAATGGTAGGTCAACAAATCAAATTTACAATGAAATTGTTGAGAAAAAAATCCTAATTACAATTGATTCAATTGAATCCAATTCTATGTTAAATAGACCTATTCTACAACTGCTCAAATTATGCTTTGATTATTTGCAAGAATTCTCTCTATTGTCGATATCTCAACAACTCATTTATTTGCTATGCTCTTCTCCCATTTTTCAACTATGTTCCACACCTTTTCTATTTTGAATGCAAACCATATATGATTTTTTTTGTGTTACAGTCTCGGTATCTTCTTGCTTCATTCACTTGCTTAGTATTCTCAACCATACTACACTTCTTTTTGATTGATTCATCTTATTATTTTCTTCACCAAAAAGAATTCTTACCTCAAACCATGCACCACAAACCTAATTCACTGTATTTTCTATATTTAGCATACACCAAACCCTAGATTTGATTTTCTTTAAATGTAATTCCTTGCATGAAGAAGCCATATCTAATTTTTTTATCACCTTTTCCTTTGTCCCACCATCTTCACATCTCATCACCAATCAAAGCTTACAGATGGAGAGGTTACAATAATTAATTTCATACTTTATGTCAGTTTCCACCATTTGACTAATTCTTCTAACATTTTACACTACCTCTAGTTGTTGGAAGAATGTAGCTTTAAATTCTGGCCATTGATCTCCAACTTCGCTTCATCATCTGATGGTTATCGTTTGAAATCTCAACTTTAAAACATGACTAATAGATCAAACAAATGAATAATTAATCAATTAGGCTACTATAATTTTTGGGGCGAATTGAATGCCATAACAAATAGATATAGGATTAATATCATGCTTTGAAGCATGTATCTTTGGTGAGAAGCTTAACACATAAGTATAAATTCTTTCTATTTCAGGATCATTAATACTCATTTTAACTATCACTATATGGATAGCCATATTAATTAATTATTTCTAATAGAATAACTTTATGGATTAAGGATGGAAATCTCTTGCCAATTTTTGCATGTTGGTACAAAGAAGATCATCTAGTTTCTATAATAATCAACTTCCTTATTCTTGACCTATATTGATCACCATTCATCTTTTCACAAAGTATCCTAACAAATTAAGTTTACTAAAGTGGATTAAAGCTACAAAATATAATCATTTACATGCATAGGTTTGTGCCTCAATTCTTAATGCAAATACCAATAATGTTATACCTATGGTTCCAATTTTACTAAAGCGGATTCACACATTACCCTTGGTACCTATTCTAAACCTTAAAGAAACCCCTAAGTTGGAAAAGCAATTAGCTAGATTGTTACCCTATTGATAAATATGGGAGATACGACATCCTATAATTTTTATGGAGGATTGTAATTTAATATTATGGGGCAAGAACTTATGACCTTGAAGGATTCATTAGTTCTTTGAGACAAAGAATCAACAAAGTAAAGTTCAATCATGCGGTGAATTATTATAGTATGCCTCCTAAACTCTGATGTAAGTGGAGATTTGTATGGTGTTATACCTCCAATAATATGAGTTCTTTGCATATCAAATCAGAGATATTGTAGTTGAACACCAAGAACCTTTTTTTTCCACCTCTCCCCTTTGCAATGGTCCTTGTCATCAATCTTCATATATTAGTTAAGAGGAGTATGTGAGTAAGTTAGGTAAAATATTATATACATATTAAGGGGAGAGAAGGATAAATAAAGGAAAGTATATGTGAATGATGTCAAAGGGCGAGAAAATAATAGAAAATATGTTTGCACCCTTTTCCCTTGATATCAAAGGGGGAGAAGACATTGATAAGAGTTGATTCATGTTGCCTTCAATGACAAAGGGGGAGATTGTAATTGATATGTCTATTGGAAACATGAAAAATACTAGGTAATTTTCATCAAATCATCATCAATGTGGTATCTTGCTTACCCTTCTTTACAACCTAGTAGAGTTGATCACCCATCTAAGAATTATTAATATGGTACCAATTTTCATAAAGTATGCATGATTTTAAGCCTGCATATGCTTACCACATTTACAACTATTATAATCACTATATTTTATTATTGGCTAAAATATTAATGTTATACCTATTATCATTGTCTATGATGAAAATATTTATAGTCCAATGGTTTAGGATTGGGAATGACATGAAGATCCACCTACCTAATGGTGATAGGTGTGTAAAAAATTAATACCATCATAATTATTAATATAAGGAAGAGGTATTTGATCATGTTTATCAAAACAATGTGGATATGAAAATAAATTAGTGACTTGATAATGCTAGAAAACTTTGAAAAGTTCCTTAAAGAAGGTACATTAGAGGATTTAATGGAATATTGATATTTTTTAGTATAATGGACCTATCCTACATGAAAAATAAAAACCTCATCAAATAGTGTATATGGGATAGTTTTCATCCTTTGAACCCAAGATCATCACATGATAATATGATACATAGTATCCTTGTCTATGATGAAAATATTTATACAAATGTATTAGAATTGGCAATGATGAAGGTTCGCCTACCTCATGGTAGTAGGTGTGTATAGAATTAGTACCATCATAATAATTAACATAAGGAAGAGGGCCTTGATTGTATTTATCAAAAAAAAAAAATATGAAGATCAAATTAGTGACTTGATAAGGCTAGGAAACTTTGAAAATTTTCTTAAAGAAGGTACATGAGAGGATTTAATGGAATATTGATATCCATTAGTATCATGGAACTATTTATGTGAAGAAGAAGAAATGCCTCAAAGAGTCTATATGGGATATATTTCATCCTTTTAACCCAAGGTCATCCCATGATAATGTTATACCTAGTATACTTGTCTATGATGAAAATATTTATAGGAATGGTTTAGGATTGGGAATATTGTTATTAATTTACATCATGTGTTTAACATTTGAATATTTTAGAGAGGAAAATACTAAGCTCATGAAAAAAAAAGATGAGTGTGAGGAAATTAAATGGATGGATACAAGGATTATTTTCTTGATCTTATAATTCTTGAGAATGAGGTAATAAAAGATGCATATGAGGTACTACTTTTAGCATAGAGAACAAACCTGCATTGAGTGATGAAGTGTACTATATATTTTTCATGCTCCTATCTAATGTGGAGGAACTTTTGGATGTCATTTTGAGAAGCTTTTTTATGTGAAATGCTTTCAAATATTCCATCCACTAGTTGTAGAAATGTGTGAATAGACCACTTAGGTAACTCATAATACTAGTTTAATAGAATTTATTCTAGAATCTTGGGAAATATAATAGTTAGTAGAAAATTCTAAGGGATGATTTCACAAATAAATATTTTATAGGCATTGATGTAGTAATTTGGATCCCCTTCTCTCTTATATATTTTATATATTGAACCACAATTTAAAGCTTTTATATGAACCTAAAAAAATAAGAAACACTATTAACATGTGTGGTCAATACTAAAAATTGGTCTCTTTTATGTACAATAAATATAGTGGTCACATAATATTAGTTACTCTAGGAAATTCTTCATTTGAGATGAGAGAGAGAGTGCATGAGGAATTAAAACATGAAGGAATATTAATTGTTGCTTATAGGATGGGAAGATATAGCTAATGAATGAATCATATCCTAGGGCTCCATGGGATCACTTTGGATCAATCTCTAGGTATAGATAGTAGAATTGGTGTATGAGCATATGGGTAAGCATGGAAGGATATTTACAAATTTTGGTGACCTTTAGGTTCTACAATTGAATGGAAATTTTATCTTTTTGGTATTGGGATAAGTAAAAATGGATGATTTTGGTGACCTTTAGGTTCTACAATTGAGTGGAAATTTTATCTTTTGGGTGTTGGGATGAGTAAAGATGGATAATTTTGGTGGTACTACTATTATAAAGGATATGCGAAACAATAATTTTCTTTAGGTACATGTTAATCATCCCTCATTCCTTGCAAGAAGAGGACAAAAAAGTGACCATATTCTATACATGTCATAGACCTTGTTAGATTTAAACCCTTTAAGGGATAGAGAGAAATTGAGACTATATTTGTAGGCTTTCCTATTTATTGCATAAGGTTTTAGGAATAGATTATAAGAAATTAGGATTTTATTAGGAATATTTTCCAAAACAATAGCTAGGTTGTTCACATTACAATTTAGAGAGCTAAGAGGAAATCCCAACATATTCCTTATAGTAACTATAGAGGGTGAATATTTACACTAGTTCCAAGAATAATCTCAAATTTTATGATGTGAGATATGAAATCAAATAGTTTAGAGCAAGTGATAACAAGTTCTAAGTACAGGTACACCACAAAAATAGGGAATCTGGAAAAATGGGAGGTTCAAACTCTATCATCATAGCTATTGGGTGAACTTAAAAGATGTTTCTCAAAAGTAACCTTCTAGAAAAAAATGAGTTGTGCAAAATGAGGTGGAATAGTTAGAAAGGCATACATCACATATTTTTTCAACTTGACTATTTACTAACTCTTAACTAAAAAAATGTGAGTAGGGTATAGTGTTACCTAATTTGGATAATTTCTCTTTAGGCTACATAGTAGTGAAGGAGGCATATTATAGGTAAATATTTGGGATATATTTCTCCTTTTCAATAGGGGGAGTTAAGATTATGATTTTGAATTTTTTCTTCTTATATTACCTTTTATTCTAAAACCATTTCTAGATACATAGTTAATATGATGTTTAAATGATCCATTTATTTCCTAGGAATTATTAAAAGAGTCAAATAGACTACATCTTCATGAAACCCTAAATTTTATTTTAAAAAAATACACCAAAAATCTAATACCTATTAACCCCAAACCCTAAACCCTAAATATTAAAAATTTCAATAAAATCTTGAAGAACCTACCTAAAGCACTCATAACTGAAATTAGGATTTTATTAGGAATATTTTCCAAAACAATAGCTAGGTTATTCACATTACAGTTTAGAGAGCTAAGAGGAAATCCCAACATATTCCTTATAGTAACTATAGAGGGTGAATATTTACACTAGTTCCAAGAATAATCTCAAATGTTACGATGTGGGATATGAAATCAAATAGTTTAGAGCAAGTGATAAAAAGTTCCAAGTAGAGGTGCACCACAAAAATAGGGAATTTGGAAAAATGGGAGGTTCAAACTCTATCATCATAACTATTGGGTGAACTTAAAAGATGTTTCTCAAAAGTAACCTTCTAGAAAAAAATGAGTTGTGCCAAATGAGGTGGAATAGTTAGAAAGGCATAACTCACATATTTTTTCAACTTGACCATTTACTAATTCTTAACTAAAAAAATGTGAGTAGGGTATAGTGTTACCTAATTTGGATAATTTCTCTTTAGGCTACATGGTAGTGAAGGAGGCATATTATAGGTGAATATTTGGGATATATTTCTCCTTTTCAATAGGGGGAGTTAAGAGAGGCAGAACATGTGAAGAGGGATGCACTAAGATTGCAAGGAAGGCAAGCTTTTATGGATGCACACTGCAACCGGATACAGTCATTACACCGCAACCTGGAACTGAGGAAGAGAGGCCACCTTCAACAGCTGCAAGACTGTATCTAGACTACAATTGAAAACTACTGTTCATTAATATTGTTTACATATGTATGTAAAGGTGCTAATGTGGACAAGTAAAACTTTTTTTTTAATTTATTTTTAATCTATTCTTAGTTGCGATTTCTATTTACAGCAAAGGTTAGGTAGTATTGGATTAGGATTGAATTACATGGATAATATTTTTATTTTTTTTAAATAAATTTTATTTTATAGAGATTTGGATTCACATTATTAAAATAATAGAATAAAACTTAAATTAAAGTACACTACTAAATTATCATATAAGAGATAATCTTTCCTATTTTATAGGGATTTGATTTCACACAATAAAAATAAAAATAGAAACTAAATATTAAACTATTTGATTACAAATTTACAAGTATTACCCCTTATTCAAATTTTCTAAATTTAATTAACTTCCAAAATAAACAAATACATACATTTATAACAATTAAATTAAAATAACTAAAATTATTTAACAAATAAGAAATTTCCAATTCACAACACAAATAAAAAGCCTCAAATTAAGGATCAATTAGGTGAATAAAGAAACTTTCCCTGCACTCTAATTAAATTAAAATATAATTTTAGTTCACAATTTAAAAGTATATAAAACCTCTTTCCCTTTTCAAACCATTTATTTTCAGAAAAAATTTCTTGTATTTACAACTTCACAGAGAATCCATGGATTGAATCTCAGCCCTCTACATTTTTGAGTTTATGCAAGTCTATTCTCCAATCTAATTCTGAATTTCCTTGATTCAAATTCTCTTATCCTCTATTGTTTTTTTCCTATTGCAGATCCAAAGAAGAGTTGAAACTAGAAAAGCTTCAAGAAGGAGGAATTTTCATCTTCCTCTACCCTTTTTATTTTTTCTCTCTTTTTTATGTATTTTAACAAAGATTATTCTATTTCCTATTTCATTTTCTTATTAGTTTAATAAATTAAAATCCTAGCCTATATTTTTTAATTTCTTTGCAGATCTAAATATTTTTTTGTTTTGCATGATTCCATTTTTTTATAGATTCGACACTACGAATCCTCCACTTATTTTACTTTTCTATGCATTCAGATTATCAAATAGATGAAGGAAGAATGATTTCTTTGTCTTGTGTTTGTAGGAAAAAGGAAGAATGATTTATGTGTCTTGTGTTTGTAAGAAGAAAGGAGAGTTTTCTTTCCAAAATCCTTTATGTCAAGACCAAATTACTTTAAAAAGAATGGGTTGATATACATTTCCTTCTACTTTTCAGAGACTATACTTAAATAATGAATGCATGTGCATCTGTAACTTCACTGAGAATTCATGGTTTAATTTGATTATTGATTTGATAAATTCAAAACCCTAGCCTATATATATTTTTATTTCTTTACAAATCTGAAGATTTTTTTTGTTTGCATGATTCTATTTTTTTATAGATTGGGCACTACAAACCCTCCATTGATTTTACTTTTCTTTCCATTTAGGTTACTAAGGAAATAAAGGAAGTAGGATTTTTTTTTTTGTGTTTTTAGATTTGCAAGAGAGGGTCCAAACCTTTCTTAACCCTAATACATGGATAGATATTAACTCAAAATGGAAGATCCATACCCAATAACCTTCATACTTAAAGTGAACAAATCAAATAAAATTAACACATAACAAAAAATTTTAACACATAAAAAAAGTGTTCAGAAAAAATCAGAAGCTATCTATTATCATTATAAAAAAAGCATTAAAACATTTCAAAATAGATGCAAATGTCTACCTGTGTGCTTCAACCAAGTTCGATGAAGCCTTGATCCCAAATTCTTTAACCTTCCCTCCTCTCTAAGATACCAAGACCTTCCTTCTGATTTTGAAAAATTGAAATCATCCCAAAAATATAAAGGTCACCCCTTAATATAACTTCAAGAAAAATATAAATAAATAAAAATGTCCAAATTCATTGAGCCTAGGGAATAGGTGTTGAATTTTTTTCTCCAAATTAGATTTTATTTTCCAAATTCATCACAAATCTTCTAGGTCACTTTTCAAGGCCATAGAAAAATTTAAAACACATAATATACATTCCCACATGAAACCAACTCATAGTTTATCACAATAGGTGTTTAATTTTACCAAAACCAATTATCTAAGTTCATTGAGCCTAGGGAATAGATGTTGAATTTATTTCTCCAATTTAGATTTTATTTTCCAAATTCATCACAAATCTTCTAAGTCACTTTTCAAGGCTCTAGAAAAATTTAAAACACTTAATATGCATTCCCACATGAAACCAACTCGTAGGTTACCATAATAGAGGTTTAATTTTACCAAAAATAATTGTCTAAATTCATTTAGCCTAGGCAATAGGTGTTGAATTTGTTTCTCCAAATTAGATTTTATCTTCCAAATTCGTCACAAATCTTCTAGATAACTTTTCAAGGCCCTAGAAAACTTTAAAACACATAATATGCATTCCCACATGAAACCAACTCATATGTTATCACAATAGAGATTTAATTTTAACAAATAATGAAGAAATTCCCAATAAAATGCCCCTAAATTATCCACTTAAGTTCAAATCTGATTTTTTTCACTAAAGATAACCTAACCAAATATCACTTAAGAAAAAAAGATAAAATAATATTACACAATAATCAACACAAATTTGCATGTGTATTTACACAAGAAGACCTTAACCCTCTCATAGTACCGGCCAAGGTATACTAGAAAATAAATTCAAGTTAATATACTAGGTATACTAGTACATTCCCACATGAAACTAACTCATAGGTTATCACAATAGAGGCTTGATTTTACCAAAAACAACTGTCTAATTCATTGAGCCTAGGGAATAGGTGTTGAATTTGTTTCTCCAAAATAGATTTTATTTTCCAAGTTCGTCACAAATCATCTAGGTCACTTTTCAAGGCCCTAGAAAACTTAAAAAAATATAATATACATTCTCACATGAAACCAACTCATAGATTATCACAATAGAGGTTTAATTTTACCAAATAATGAAGAAATTCTCAATAAAAGACCCGTAAATTATCCATTTAAGTCCAAATTTGAATTTTTTCACTAAAGATAACCTAACCAAATATCACTTTAAAATAAATATATTAAATGATATTACACAATAATCAACACAAATTTACATATGTATATTTACACAAGAAGACCTTAACCCTCTCATAGTATCGGACAAGGTATACTAGAAAATCACAACAATGGTTTATTGATAACCTCCACCAATTTACATTTTTCATGGAATTTTAACCTACACACTTCCACTCATGCATCAATATATATAAGGAAAATAGTTGAAGAAACATTTACCATGAATATGGAAGCAAGGAACAATGATAGTGACATAGTTTTTTGTTTCTTCTATTAACCACCCATAGTTGTATATACGGTTGTTAGTCTTAAGTATTTTTCAAACTTATGTTTTCATGCATAGAAAATTATGCAAGAATAGTAGTAGATATATGCATTTTTTTAATCTTTAGTGGCTATTAGTTCATCAAAAATATATTTAATAGCTAGTGCAATAGATACAATTATTTTGAATATTTTGTAGTTCTTGTATAAACACATAATTTAATCAATATAATTGTAGGCCTTGTGCCTTTTACTAAAAAAAAATGACTATAAATTAATATACACAACATAGACATAATATGTCAATAGTGGCATAGTATGATAGATAAGTTTTTGTGGTTTTATCTTTCCATCAAGGCTCAAACTCCATTGGGGTGTAATTGTTGAATGGAAACTTGGGATGAGGTCCCCTATTAGTGACCTCATCAGTTCATAGCTCCAAATCAAAAGCATTTATCCCTTTAGAAAAAACATAGACATAATATAATTAGCAACATTATCAAGACACTTTAAAATAAATTACAAAATCTAAATTTCAACTATCTAGAACACCTTATCACATAATCATATGAAGACTATATAATTTAACCATATCTATGAGGCTTCATTATTAAACAAATACATTTTTACTAAAATCCATCTATATCTAGTGTGAATAGTAAAATATAAATCTAGAAGATGTGAGTAGTCCAAAAAGAATACATTTACCAAGTCATCATCAATCCAAATTTAAACTACTACTCTAACATAGTATCATTAATCATAGTTTATGGTCATAAGAAAGTAAAATTATGACAGTCACAAGAAAATAAGTTTATCAAAATATAGTGTAAACTTTAGGAGGAAAGGTGGAACTCACAAGAAAAGGTAAGTTTTAGGAGACTTGAATGCTCCAATATTTTTTTAAAATAGCTCAATAAAACATCATTATTTAAAATAATATGATTATAAATAATGATGTGATGATCCTCATGCAGTCTAAAATACATTATTGCTATATTGACATATATTTGTGTCCTTGTTTATCTTTGTCAAAGAAGGCCTACATTATTAGGTACTTTATTTGTTTCCTTTTATTGAAATTTAAATATGTGCCCTATTAAATTAAAGGGGAGTGTTACAACATAATTTAATTAGTTCCCATACTCTTACAGCATAAATATATTTTTCTACTATAAGATTATTAAATATTATGTTTATTATATTCTTTAAGAAGTATATACCGCTTAATAATTAATAATATAATAAAAAATATTTATAAATGGAAGTTTTAAATAGATGTTGCAAGTATATTCTAAAGTATTTGGTCATCTGTCATCCTATATTTAAGGATCTTCTCTCTCATCAAGAAGAGATAGAATTTTGGGAGATTGGTAAGATAGTGAAATTTATAATTCTATACAGAAGATATATAATTGGCTATGTGGGAGTGAGGAGAAGTGATATCCTCAGATTCTATCTAGAGTTTTCAAGATAGTTTTGTAATGTTTTAATAATATATAATAATTATTTATAAGGTATTTTACCTAAGAAATTTCCCCATGTATAAATTAAATAATTTTTCTTTGATTGAAGAAAAAATGGGTTTTATAGGGACCCGAAACCACAAAGTTTACAGACCATAAAAAGATAGAACATTAAAGAACCCAAGAACAATACAGTTGAACACCAAAGATCAATAGGAAAATATAGCATCCACTGGAAAAAATCAAGCAAAAGGACAAAAATAAACTGACAACAGCAAAAAACATAGCCAAACCTAACCGAGAGACTTTAAAGTCTCAGCTACTTCCGCTTCCAGGTTGTCCAAATCCTAAGCCACCATATTTAGGTCTTGGGTCTCCAGAGGCATCGCATCTAGTCTTTTCTTCATGTTGGCTTTGGTTCTCTTTGAAGGGCTTGAGTCCTCCACCTTGTTTATGTTCTTCTCAGCATCCAGATCTACAATCAGAAGACCTTGCTGAGTGTTATCCATTTTTTCAACCAAAGCTCTTAAGATAGTGGAGTTGTTTTTAACGATTTTTTGGTTATGTTCAATAGTTGCTTTCAAGGTTTCCCGAATCTTTTCAACCTCTTTTTCTAGGTTCTCGCCATCCTTCTTTAGATTTTTAGTGAATTCAACCTCTTTTTGGAGGTAATCAACCATAGCCATCTTCTCATCCACAATCCATAAGGCCCCGACCAAATTTTGTTCAGCCACTTTAGCTTCCAGGATTTCCATTTTGTTGGTGATTGCCCTATTTTCAAGATTGAGATCCTTAATCTCATGAAAATCCCATTTCAGAATTTTAAAATTGTTGATCGCTCCCTTTTTGGCCAAAGCAAGGATATCACTATAAAAATCCCTTTCTGGTTTAAAAATAGGCTCATTAGGATTCAGGTCCACGAGAGAACTAGGTCTTTTTCTCTATCAATGGAGTGGAAAGAGGCAGAGGAAAACTCCTTTCCAAAAGGTTCAACATTGTCTTCATCTGGAGAGTTTTCAGAATAGAACACTAGTTTTTCCATAGGGGGCTCATCCCTCATCTTGTCCTTCACCAAAGATGCTTCGAGAGGAGTTATCTGAGGACCAACATTTTTATTTGAGGGCTTAGCAGAAGGAACATTCTTCCTTTTTTTGCTAGGAGGGGGAGTAACCTCATCAGCCCAAGCTGGGTCTGAACCCTTAATATCCTAAAATGAGATAGACTCAGTGTCATAACCCTCTGAGGCCGAGGTCGTGATAGGATTAGAAACAACCGAAATATTTTTGAAGTGCTCTTTAATGAGCTGAATAAGGCCAGCATGCAGGACTGGGTTCTTATCAGGATTTTTTCTAAACTCCTCAATACTATTGTTCAAAGAACACAACAGGTAGTAGGGGAAAGAAAACCTAACCTTATAACTGAAGTGGTTGAGTAAAACAAAGTGGTACCCGTAGAATCTGGTGAATCTTCATTCCAATGTTATATATTCCATTAGAACTCTGAGCACCTCCCTCCAAATTTTCTTGATCCTACTAGATTCAAAGTAGCTATTGGAGACTTTAACCAATCTCTTTTTCTCCTCCTCCGACTTTAGAAAGATGATAACAACTTCATCTGAGTATTTCTTGTCATGATAAAATTTCACACCATCAGTTGAGAGACCAGTGACTTCTCCAATGAGTGCCTCATCCACCAGCACCTTCCTCCCAAAGAGAGTTATCTCCCCTTTATTCCAATGTTTAGCGAAATAATTAGTAGCCCTAGGGTCTGGACCATGAATTCTTTCAATGAAAGGTTGAAGCACTCCCTTCTCTAATTTCTTCCAGACCTTGGAATTATTTTTATTCTTTATACACACAGTCGGCTAAACTCTTTTCCTACTTCCTCCCATTGTTTTAAAACTCTTGTTCTGATTAGCCCACACCTTGAAAATATAGACTTATGAGTCCACAAAAAACCAAAGCACCCACAAAATGTGCAAGCTCTTCCCATCTGTCATATTAATTATGATTCTACCATCAAATATTATGATATCTCAGTACTTGGCACCTTTCTCTTTAATCATCTTTAAATGTGGCTTCTCTCCCATGAGTGCAATCATAGTTGATTAGGGCTCTGACGTCAGCATCCAAATCTTTATAATTCTACCATGCCACCTGTCTATTTTGCTTTATTCCCTCATTGGCAAAGAAGTTCGCCACACCATTCGCTTCCCTATAGATATGGGAAATTTTTTTTTTTTCAAAGTTGGATAAATTGGCCCTAGCTTCATCAGTCCAGTATTTTATAGTCCATGATGGGGGGGAAATTCCAAGGAGACAATCAATGATATTTTTTGAGTCACCCTCTATCCAAATATTCTTGAAGTTCATACTTTTTTCCAAATTAATAACCTAGTAGGCTCTTATAGCTTCAGCTAGATGATTTTTTTGTATCCCAAAGAGATAGCTACCACCACAATAAACATGCCTTTATCATCATGTAACACACCCCCACCCCCTACCCTTCCCAGATTCCCTTTTGCCGCCCCATCAAAATTTGGCTTTTATCCAACCCCTGGGAGGGTGAAATCATAAGACACCATAACGGTTCTTTTTAATTGGTGTACAAGCTTTGGACACATCTCCTTTAATATCCCAAACTTTGGCGATCTCAAAGTCATAAGCCGAATAGACCACAGAATCCATCAACACCTCTTGAGAAGGAGACAAGTTGAAATTTTCCACAATGAGCCTAAATTTTTTTCAAACACAAGTTTCTCAGTAGTTTCCTTATCCCTGAATAATCTATTGTTTCGCTCCTTCCAAACTCCCCAAGCAATATAAGGGAAAGTTAAAGACCATAACCTTCAAATATGAGGATTAAAGGAGGGTGCCACCCACTGAATAAATTAATCTTTAATTGTACCAGGTGACACACAAGAGATACTCCAAAGAGATTAGAAACTTTACCAGATAGAATTCACAAAATAAAAGGGAATAAATAGATGGACTTAAAAAGGTAGCAATGGTTGGGGATCTGAAAACCTCTCTTGTACAGGTTATCCATCGTAAGAACCTTGTTCTGAAGGAGAATCCAAAAGAAAATATCAACCTTAGGGGTTAAATAGATAAACCAAGCTTTGGCCCAAAAGGGAGGAGGGTCACGAGATAAAGACAACAAAGAGACAACTGAAGAAACAAAGTGGTTGCTTGACGAATTAGCCGTCCAAACCAAGATGTCCTCCTACAAGTTTATTTCTGCTCTGAATGTCATAAGGGAGGATTGGATTGGGGAAAGATCCAGACTGATTTGACAAAGGTTCACCCAACTCCCATCCCTCCAATAATATTTAACTAAGATTCCAAAAGTAGCCTTAGAAATATCCGCCCACTGTTTGAAACTATCAAAGGAAATTAAAGGTTCCTTCATAATCAATCTATCCTCCCAGAACCTCACAAGATTCCCATTTCTTATGCTCCAGCCCACACCCAAGTGAAGGATTTTTCTCCCTTTTGTAATATCGTTCCATAGAGCCGAACCACAAGGCAAACATTGAGAATCTAACAAATAATTTAGAGAGCCACAGTTGGCCAGATATTTACTTTTTAAGATTTTATTCCATTCTCCATTTGAGGAGAAAATTCTCCAAATATATTTAGCAAGGAGAGCACTATTCATAGTTATGATCTTTCTGAGGCCCAATCCACCTAGCTTCTTTGGTCTACATACCAAGTCCCAATCAATAAGGGGTGTATGCCTCCTTTCTTCAACCCCAGACAAGAGAAAAAATTTCTAGATTTTCTCAATAGCTTCCACATATGTAAAAGGAATATTAAAAAGACTAAAAGCATAGATCAGAAGGTTCTGAAGAGTGGCCTTGAGGATTTGAATCTTACTAGCTTGACTGAGAAGAGCTCCCTTTGACCTCACCAAATTTTTATTGAATCTGTCCACCAAGGAGTTCTAGAAATAATCAGAGGGCTTAAGTCCCAAGGGCAATCCAAGATATATTGAAGGAAGAGCATTTGTAATGTAGATAAAATGGACATTGCACATAAAATATGGATAAATCTAATCTAACATGCATAAATCTAAATCAAACAACAAAGAACGAGATAAATAAACTAAATAGTAAATAAAGCAAAAACATAGAACAGTCTCACCGAATATCAATCCATTTCCTCGAATTATCTTGATTGTCCTCTATTTTTCTGTATCGGTATTCTTGCCCTTAGATTTTTTGTATGTATGCAAGCATAGCCTAGATGTATGTCTAAACAAAATTTCAAAGATTATAAGTTCTTCTAAAAATTATTGATTTCGAGAGGAGGAATAATGCCAAAGATCAGCTAATTTATAGAAAGTTGGTTTTCGACCAATTGGCTCATATTCAAAAGAGAGATCGACGATCGAGATTGATTCATTCCATGTGATGTGAGTTTTGTGTTAGTTAGAATGCGAGTTGGGAAATTTTGCAGGATAAAGATTAAATTAGAATAATAATTTAATCTGGTGTCAAGACTGTTCGAAAATAGAGTGAAGAAGAGTTCAAGATTAAATAAATGATTTAATCTTCAGTTGCAAGTCTTCGAAAATAGAAGAATTATAATTTGAATGAAAAGGATAAAGTTAGAACTTGGAGAATGATTTATTTGAATGCACACATGAATTAATTAATTAAATAAAGATATTTAATTAATAAATATGTTCATTCATATGAGTTAGAACTAGTTAACTGACTAGTTGTGATAGAGAGTCTCTTTGCAGAGACGATAAGATATTGAATCCAGAGATAATTGACGGATTTAAATAGATCTCAAGTTAGATGGTGAGTGAATAATTAGATAACTGGGTGATAGAATAATGTGACAGAAACAATTAATTATGAATTAAATGTTAATTTTAAAATTCAATATTCAAAAATTGAAATGATTTAATTAAATAAATAACTTATTTAATTGATTGAAAAGGTTAATTGAATAATTAAATAATTTGGAAATGAATATTTAATTATAGTTGAAAATATGATAAAGGAGTAAATTAAATAATAAATTATTTAATTCAGAAAGAGAATTAATTAATTAGTGACGTAATTAAATAAATAAGATTCATTTAATTGATCAAAGTTGAATAAGGGTCATAATGAATTAATCAAATATTTAAAAGGTTATTTAATTAATAGAAGAAAGATATGTTTAGGAAATAATTAAATAATTAACATTATTTAATCATGACCATAGACATTAGAAAATTATGTCGAAAGTGGTAATCGCAGGCCTAGACCAATTTTCAGTGTCTATAGTTTGCCCCTCTTTGATACAATGTTGTTTCAACTTTTGTGTCAAAGAAAATTAATCGAAAAAAAGATATGCCCTAGTGAAAGTAGGGTGAAGAAGGATGATGAGGAGGTATTGGTATGCCCCCTCGAGAGAACAGGTGCGTTAAAAGAACACAAGTGTGCTCTCGACATGGATGAGAGAACTAGAAGATGAAGGACAAAAGGGTAGAGGAACATAGATAAGGGTGGTGAAGATGCCAAAAATAAGAAATGTTAGAGTGATAAGAAATATGTTAGTATGAAACAAGAATGGTTATTTGAAGCACATATAATCTTTGATATTTTTCCATATATATACTAAGCTTTGCATTTTATCATCATTGGGCGGGACTAACACAAATTGATAGTACACACCATGATATGAGATAGACCATAGTGTACAAAGTCATCCATCTGTGAAAAATAGACAGTCGCAGACAAGGAGTGTCTTAACTCGTACTAAGGGCAAGATTGCCTTAGTCCTTTTGTCCAGACAAACCACATACATCAAAAAAAAAAAAGATAGGTCATGAGATGTCATTTCTCCTCTAAATTCTTCATGGGACATCCTTGAGGAAACTAGTAACATGACTCAAAATACAAAGTTAAAAAGATAGTTGACAGCTAGCAGTCAAAGAAAAAGAGTCCTGAGAAATCATTGCTTCTCTAAATCCTTCAAGGGACATCCTTAAGAAAGCTAGTAACCAGACTTATGCACAAATCGATAATAAAATAAGACAAAATAAGATATAAAGTCAAAAATCCAATAAAAGTATTTGCCAAAACTTGATCTTGTGTAATTGTTTGATGTTTGACATATCTTGTTGTGAGGGTTGACACATACCGTATAAGACATTGAGTCTAGTTTCAACTTTGTAATCATTTGTGTAAGGCATGACAAAGCCTGGTTTCATAATGAAACATGTCATATAAGACGTTGAGCCTGATTTCATTGATGTGACAAGCTACATGAGACTATGAAAATTGACAATATTCGTAGACAAGAAAGACATATCTTTCTTAAGACATAAGTTGATCACTTTGACAATGTGTTTGATTTTGACTTGATGACAATTTTGAGATGTTTGTCTTGTTGATGCATGACTTGTTTTGATGTCATGATTGTTATGAGTGTGTATGTGTTGATAGTGTATGACTTGAGATGATGTACCCTAAAGGAATGACCTAGTGCGGCCTCGGGGGCTCATCGATTGATAGCCTTTCCTACGTTGTACACGCAAAGACCTCGTAGTTCAACCGGACTTTAACTGACATAACTAACCAAAAATATCTACTTAAGTTTATGATATGTAACATGTGTGATAGTGAATGTGATAAACCCTATTGGACTAACCTAGTGTAGTCTCGGGGGCTCATCGATTGATAGCCTTCCCTACATTGTACACATAGAGACCTCATAGTTCGACATGACCAATGACTTTGACATGTACAAAGAGTCATGATTTTATGTATGTGAGACGTGAGACACCTAGACAAATAGACCTAATGCCTCGGGGGCACATCGACTAATGGCCTTGCCTACGTCTAGTTGCAGAGGCAATGTAGTTCGACTATGTCTAAGATTGACTTGACATGACTGACTCTTACTTTGTTTTTGGGATTTTTGACATGTTTTGATGATTTTTGTTATTTTTTTTGGAGTTTTCTAATGTTTTTGGATTTTTTTAGGACATTTTCTGATGTTGAGTTGCTATGTATAAGGTCCACGTGATACAGAATGAGGATTTTACCCCAATCAAGAATAAGACATACAGGATGGAGTGGGGAATGTGACATAATGGACTTGATGTCAATCGTTCCAAGTAATTGATAAGACAACCATTTATTATGAGTGAAGGTGAAAATTTGGATTGGAATGATGGTAGATGAAGGAGCAAAGTTGACACACATGACGCCTATTTTCCAGGTTTTCACCATGGTACTTATCCATAGCGCCACCGAAGTGGTTTTCACTATTGGACAGATTATTTCTCTTTATTATTTTATTGATTTTTCAATTTTTTTGGTGTTACAAAGATTCATGTTTGTCAAGTTTTCATCAAGGTAACCATTTTTCTTGTTTTTTCCATTTTTTTTTATTTTGTATTTTTCTGATTAAGACATAGTTGTCAAAAGCTACACATAGAATCTCTTCAGATGAAGGTTGTTGATAGGTGAAAAAGTGGTTCATCTTCAGGGGTAGAGAGTTGATACGCTCTTGATCCAAAATCTTCTATGACAATATAGGGCCCTAACTAGTTAGGTTCAAACTTACATGGTTTTTCTCATTTATCTTGATTCTTGGGGTTCTCCATTAAGACCAGGTCACCAATATCAAAGTGTCAATTTAGAACTTTCCTATTATAGCTATGACGAAGACAATTCTGATATGCTTGCAAATGATCTAGTGCCTTTTGTCTTTGTTCGTCTAGGAATTCTAATTCTTGAAATCTAGATACATGGTATTCTTCATCGTCAATATGACCTTTCAAGGATACCCTCAGGGAAGGAATTTCAACCTCAATAGGTAAGATAGATTCAAATCCGAATACTAGGGAGTATGGAGTGGTGTCGGTGGGAGTACATATGCTTGTGTTGTAAGCCCATAAGTAAGGATTAAGTTGTAGGTGCCAGTCACAACCAACGTTATTGACAGTCTTTTTGAGGATTCTAATAATGGTTTTATTAGATGCCTTGGCTTGGCCGTTACCTTATGGGTAATATGGAGTGGAAAAATGATGTTGGATATGGAATTCTTCACAGAGATGGTGGACTTCTTGGTTTTTGAATGCATGACCATTTTTTGTGATAATGGATTGAGGTACACCATACCGACAAATTATGTAGTTTAGGATAAATTTGGATATTTGTGTGCCAGTGATGTAGCTCATGGGAATAGCTTCAATCCATTTGGTGAAGTATTCAGTGGCTATTATGATGAACTTATGGCCATTGGATGATGGAGGGTGTATCTTACCTATGAGTTCAATTCCCCATTGGGAAAAGGGCCATGGTGAAGTAATCAGATGGAGCTCCTATGCCGGTGCACATATCAAATCTCTATGTATCTGACACTATCAACATTTCTTGACAAAGATATATGATTCCTTTTCCATTGTAGGCCAACAATAACCTAATATCATAATCTTGTGGGCTAAATTAAGACCGCTAGAATGGGATCCACATATACCCTCATGTACTGCTCACATGGTTTCTTGTGCTTCTTTCACATTGAGACATCTCATTAAGGTGTTATCTAAGGTATGCCTATACAAGGTATCTTTAATGATGGTGTATTTTGGCACTTATGGATAAAGGTTCTATGTTGGTTGTTTGATAGGTCTAATGGCAATATTTGGGCATTTAGATAGTCGTATATATCCTTGTACCAAGGGGAAGTAGGAACAACAATCGTACACACCATCAGAGAATCAAGGACATCATAGGTAGGAACCAACAACTGTTCAACCAAAAACTCAAATTTAGGCACATTGCTAGGAATATCCAATAAGGAACCCACAGTTGCCATAGCATTTGTTGCCCTATTCTGAATACGTGGTATTTGGTGAAAGGTGATGTCATCAAAGTACTGCTTGAAAATGTCAGCCATGCGCTTGTAGGAGGCAAGTTTCTCATCTTTAGTTTCATAATCATCATTTACTTGCTGGACTACTAGGTGAGAGTCTCCATAAACATGTAGACTTAATCTTCCATTGGGCTGCCATTCTTAGTCTTGTCACTAAAGCTCCATATTCTTCTATGTTGTTGGTGCAAGGGAAAGCAATCCTGAATGATTTAGGAATAGTATCGCCTTGAGGTGTAACAAATAGTATGCCTGCTCTTGAACCACGATTAGTATGTGACCTTTCAAAGTATAATTTCCATTTGGTTCTAGTGTCAACTTTGAAGATAAACTCATCAAGAAAATCTACCACTAAAGGATGGTTTTCCTTCATGGGTGCATTTGCTAACTGATCTACAATTAATTTTCCTTTTATAGCTTTCCTCTCCACATATTGGATGCCATATTTACTAAGTATCATCACCCATTTAGCCAATCAGCTTGTTAATGCTACTTTACTTAAGAGATATTTGAGAGGATAAATCTTTGTGACCAACATGGTTTGGCGGTTTAGCATATAGTGCCAATTTTTTTGTGTAGCAAAGACTACCACAAGATAAGCACATTCTATGTTACTCTAGTTTAGTTCATATCCCACCAAGGTATGACTGATGTAGTATGCTACCCTTTCATAACCTTGATCATCATTTTCTATGAGAAGGGCTCCTAATGCTGACTGAGTTGTTAAAATGTAAAGTATCAAAGGTCTATCATCTATAGGTGGTATTAACATAGGTGGAGCAAGTAGATAATTCTTGATCTGTTGGAAAGCCTGAAATTTAGTTGTCCATACAAATGGTACTCCTTTCTTGAGAAAATGTTGAAATGGGTGTATTTTGTCTGTTAGTTGTACTATGAAGCATCTGATAGACTATAATCTTCCATGTAATGTTTTTAGTTGACCAATGTTGGCTGGGGGAGGAATTTCTACAATATTTTTTACCTTTGTTGGGTCTACTTCAATGCCCCTTCTAGAAATGATATATCTTAGAAGTTTCCCTGATTTCACTCCAAAGAAACATTTCTTTGGATTTAGTCTAACTTTGTAATTTTCTAGCCTTTGGAATATCTTGTCTAGAACTTTCAAATGATCTTCCCTTGTTACTAATTTAGCTATTAGATCATCGACATAATCTTCCATGAGAGTATGTACGAGGTCATGGAAAATAGTTGTCATTACACGTTGATACGTAGCTCTTGCATTCTTAAGCCCAAAAGACATAACATTCCAGCAATATATTCCCAACGGACATGTGAAAGTTGTCTTGTGTTGGTCTTCAACTGCGATTTTGATTTGGTTATACCCAGAGAAACCATCCATAAGGGATAGCATCTCGTATCCTACTGTAAGGTCTACTATCATGTCAATGTTCGGCAAAGGGAAGTCATCCTTAGGACATGCCTTGTTGATATCTCTAAAGTTTGTACAAATGTGGATGCCCCCAGTTGGTTTAGTCACTAGCACAAGATTTGAAATCCAGTCTGCATAGTCTATGGATCTTATGAATCTGACATCCAATAGTTTCTTAAGTTCTACTTTGACCAGTAGAGAAATTTGTGGATGCATCTTCCTTAGCTTCTGTTTGAAAGGCTTAATACCTGGCCGTAATGGTAGATGGTGCAATATTAGATCTGCATCCAGCCCAGGCATGTCAACATATGACCATGCAAATTTTATCTGTCTCTTTGTGAAGAAGTCTTGAAACTCAGGTTGTTATATCTCTATCAAAGATGTAGCAAAATATATTACCCGAGGGTTTTCTTCTGTGTTTATGTTGACCTCAAAAAAATCTACTACTAACATTGGTGACTTTTCCTGAGCAACTGGGAGAATTTTCAAACCTCCATCCTTGGGTGCCTTAGAGAGGTTTTCGCCCTCGGATACGTCATTTATTTTTACTATTTCTTCATCCAAAGGCGCCTTTCGGTTTTCACCTAGGGACTTGTCAGTTTCCTCATTTTCATTGTTTTTATTTTATTTTCATTTTTGTGACTAGAGGTGTAAACAGACTCCCCAAAATATGCTTTGTCATCCAAGTCTATGGTAAAGCCAGCTTTATGATCCCCTCTAGGTATGCCTTCTCGAAGTCCCATGAACTCAACTATTGCTTCATCATTCTCATATATGTCTAAGATGGGTGTACCTTGTTGATCCCAATCGATAAGTTGGGAATATATGAGGGGCATGTCATCATCAGAGTTATCAAATGTCGAGGCTGAAAAGGTGAATATAGAGTGGTTCAGATGGTCATAGAAGTTTTGGACTAACTCCTTTTTGTTCTTTTTCCTATGGACAGGTAAATTCTGATGTGGGACTATTGTAATGGCTAGGTTGTTAGAATATGGTTTGTCAGGTGCCCAAGATGCATGATCAAGGGTTTCCCAATAATAATGTTTAAGCCATTCTTCTTTGGACAAGGGATTTTTATTATGGGTGCTAGATGGATTTGGTACAAGTTTTATCATTTGGTCAAGTTCCCCAAATAACTTATCCAGGTTCATGGTGCTGGTAGAGGAAAAAGTAATCACATTCATAGTCACTCAAGTTAGGGGATTCATCATAAACTGGGTCAAGTGGTTCGTGAGATATCTTGATGTCTTCATAAGCACTTACTTCCTCTTGAAATGGCAATGAAGTACTAGGAAAGCCAATTCTAAGTAGTTGAAACCCTAGCCCTAGGCATTTTGGTCATGGTGAGATAATGATTGGTTCAATCCTTCCATTCTGATGTAGTCCTAACCCACTATGTCCATCATAGCCTTTGCTTTGCATTATCATAAAGCCTTTTACATATTGATCCTTAGCTATTTGAATAGATGGTGAGGGGTAATCATTATCTTTCTGGTACAACCAAGAGGTAATATCATCTTGGTCCACAAATTCTTCACTTAACTCTCCCCATTTTGTCAATGTCATTGTAGGAGGAACATGAAATGTGATTACGGATTGTCTCCTATCTGCTATGGGTAAATAATGTCTTAGGTGGAACCAGCTAACTGACACAATAGGATGCCTTCATGTGATATTTTCCATAGCCCTTGTCTTGGATCTCGACCTTAGGAGTGGATGATCGTGGCTATGATGAAATGTACTTGGTATAATGTGATGGATCAATGTACAGGGAGAAAGTAGATGATGAAGCTTCTTGATTAGTTGGCATCTATCATTGTTGAATTTCTTGTAGGCTTGTGCAATATTGAAAAGGATTTGGATCACCATTAATTGTGATATCGGTGCCATTATACGGGAATTTAAGACACTGGTGATATGTGGAAGGTATGGATTTCATTGCATGTATCCAAGGTCTACCTAACAAAATTTTATATGGAAGCATGAGATCCAAGACTTGGAAGCTAGTGTTCATCACTGTAGGTCCAATTCTAATAGGGAGTGTGACAACTCCTTTGGATGATCTTTCCTCATCAACATAAGCCTTGATGACTATACTCTTAGTGGTGTCAATGTATGCTTCTGAGAATCCTAATGCCTTAACCAATTTCAAGGTACAAAGGTTCAAACCTATTCCTCCATCTACCAAGACTTGTCTGACTTTGGTTTGATGGACTAGGATTTCAAGGTGTAATGGTTCATTATGATCAGTCTTTTCAGTTGAATAATCTTGTTGATAAAATCTAGCATGATGGGATTTGGTTAAGTATCCTACCATTTCTTCAAAATGATTGAAATATAAGTTGGTAGGGATAGTTGTGCTCTGTAAGGCTTTGTTGAGAATGGCTCGATGATCTAGTGATAAAGTCAATAGTTCCAAGATGGATATCTATGCTGGGGTCTTTCTCAGTTGATCAAGAAAATTATACTTAGACTTGGAAGACTGTGTAGGTGGCTCAGAAGAAGGGCTTGGAAGAGTTATCTTAGTTCTACATGTATTTACATCACATTCAGTACGCTTCTTAATGGTGATGGTATGGATATTTTTATTTGCATCTCGAAGGTGATTTATGATCGTACCTTTGCCATAGTCATACTTGGTATTTGCATGAGTGGTCGATGAATTATTCTTAGTTCCCAAATTGGAAGCCTTTCCTTTCCCATGGTCATGTAATCAGTCTGTGAAGACCTTATGATCACTATTCTTGGTATTTTTTTCCCATTGACCTCTATGGTTCCATCTTCAACAAAGGCTTGTATGATATTCTTCAATTGTCGACATTGTTGTAGGTTATATCCCTTTATTTGATGGTATTCACAATAGGAGTTATCATCCCACCATGAGGGTTTAAGCTATCCAGGATCATACTGTTTTGGTTCTAGAGGTTTTAGGAGATCATGTTTAATCAGTTCTTTGAAAATTTTCTCGATTGGTTGCCCCAAAGGGGTAAATTCTCATTTAGGACATCTCCTTTGTGGTCGTTGTTGTTGTGAATTCTGGAAAAAAAAAATTGTTTGATCTAGATTACCCATCACGTCTTGATTAGGGTTGTAACCTCTAAGTGTGATTACCGGTCCCTCATGTATGGTCTTAGCATTAACAATACCGTCATTTGTAACATTTTTTTTTCTAGACCAGAACTTGTTTCTATCGTTGGGAGTGTTTTGATGTTGAACAACTGGGTCCCTACCTAGTACTTTTATTTATCCTTTGTCAATAAGGCATTTTTCAAGTATGATTCCCTTTTGTACCAATTCTAGGAATGAAGTACAACAATGTACCCTTAAGTCACTTCTCAGTTTTGGATGAATATTTTCAAGGAATTGTGACTTTTTGTTTTTCTAGTATCTCAACTGGACATCTACTAGCTAAACTTCTCCATCTCTGGAAGAAAGTGGTGAAAGTTTCACCTTTTTCTTGCGTGGTGTTACATAAGGTAGCTATTGTTATTTCATTGTCTATGTTGAAGAAAAAGTGTTTGACAAAATTCTCAACTAATTAACCCCATGATCGTATGCCATATGGTAGTTTAGAGAACCATTCTAGTGCTATCCTGACAAGGGTTCGTAGAAATAGTCTCATCAAGTATGTGGGGTCATATGATATGTCCATGCATGTTGTAGAGAATTATCTAATGTGTTCTAAAGGATTCATCCTCCCATTATACTTAGGTAAATTGGGTATAATGTATCCATGTGGGAAGGGTGTCATGTATATGGCTTTGTCAAAAGGACATGGACATAAATCTTGCGTTGAGATAGTTCATTTGCCTGACATAGACATGTTGCCCATTTATTGGTGAAGGATTTGCATTTGGTTTTGAAGAACATTTACTTGTGTCAAGGACATTTTTTTGCATTATTAGGATCAATGTAGGTGTTCTAAAATGCTATGTTCTATGATATATTGTGATTTGATGAGAAAATATATCCTGGTTGAATATTCTATGATGGTGTAGGGATATATCTTGTCAAAATGTTCTGATTTGGTGTAGGAATGTTTCCTGTTGGAATGTTCTAGTTTGGTGTAGGAATATTTCCTTTTGGAATGTTCTGGTTGGGTATAGTTGTATTCATGCCGACTTTGGATGTCTTACCAGCAGTGTTTGTGCCAAACGGGTTTGATGAAGATGCCCCTATAGTGAATTGTAAACCTTGGGCTATGTTCAATGGGTTTGTGTTTACAATTGACGTTGTTTGAGTTGGTATGCTAATTGGTATTGTTGTGGTAATTTGAGAAACAAAGACACTTGACATCATGGTTTGTGTTCATTGAGTAGATGTTTTCAAAGTGTGAACATCAAATCCTAGTGGTATTGTGGCAGCTTCTACTAGCAGCTTTGCTAGATATTGTTGGGGATCATTTTCCAGACACTCATCCATAAAGGATGCAAACTTAGGATCTTCTACAACAACGTCTATGTCTTCAATAAAAAAAATTCCATGTGTGTCTCTAGTGACATGTTTTTCAAGCAAATTTTTGTGTGGTCTCTCTTTCCATGATGGTTAGATTCTGAAAGGATTGACAAATTTGTTAGGGTCTGACATTGCTTTGTATTTCTTCTTAGACTTTGTTTCAACCATGAAAAGTTTCTCAAAATGAGGTAATGCAAACTATGTCTAAAAATTGATATGTCTTATTTATATGTTTTTTGGGATTTTTTGAATATAAAGGATGTCACTAAAAATTAAGGATTGTTCTAAAATGACGTATACTAGGATGACGTATGCTAGGATGGACAGTATGCAGAATCTTGAGTAGACTATGATGGTAAATGATTCTAAGATGGGTTTAACCTACCACCTATGGAATAAATCCAAGCAATGATCTAACTTTACCAAAGAACCTGATTGTAGGACAAAGAAAACTAACAAGGTGAATTTCCCAAACTAGACTATTGAGCTAGACATATTCACTAATAGGATAATAGTGACTAGGTTCAATGATAATGATAAATCAAAGCATGAACGTATCCAATGACGCGGAAAGTTGTTATATTCTACAATATGAAACTTCCTATGAAGTGTCTAAATGTATGCAACTTAGGATGACTAGTACTAAGATGTAAATGATACCTAATATTGCAAGTCTTTGAGATTTTTTTCCAGTTTTTGTCCAAGGTTTATTGTAAGAAACAAAAGTGAAAAAGACAGTTTTGCTTTTGAGCTGATTTTTTAGTTTTTCAAAATTTTCTATTGACAGTCAATTATGGTTCACATTTCAGATGCGTTGATGAATTTGATAGATACATTTCTCAGATGTGGTTAATTAACCAAACTAAGTCTTCAATGTTGATAGACAATTGCGACCATTTCTAATAGATGTGGTTTAAACTATGATAGATGTGGTTTAAACTATGACAAATGCGACTCATAAAGCAGATGTGACTCAAAAAACCGATGCGACTCAAAATATAAACTTTATGAAAAAAAATCTATTGACAGACACATGTGGTTTTTCATTTAACAATTGTGACTCATAAAGACACATGCGGCTTGAAATATGATAGTTGTGACTCGTGAAGACACATGCGGTTCGAGTTTTGACAATTGTGACTCTGTTGACAGTTGTGGTTTTTTGATGAAAATGTTACGACTGACTCAGTTTAATGATCAAGTTTTGACCAATAAAGCATAAACAAGCACATAAAACAAAGTATTTTGAGTTTCACGTGTTGAATCTATTAAAATCAGAACCTAGGTTGTGTTGGACAATATTTACTAAGTTCTTACTTGGATTTCTCCAACTATGCATATTCAAGGCAGATGAATATTAGCTTGACCCCACTATCTCCCCTCCACGACACTAACTTATATGGGGCAACCAAGCTACTGTACCCATGAAACTTCCATGGCATACATTTCATCTCTACACATGAACCGTAAGAATGTTAGATGGCTTCACAGGTCTGACCTATTGTAGCAACAAATAGATTGGGATTTTGGAATTTAAACTACAACAAGGTTTTTAGTAAGGGCATTCCATTCATGGGGCACCATCCAGTATAGAAAGAGACCATTTCTGCCCTTCTCATTAGAATAGTGAACATGATTTCTTGGCTTTCCCCCAAAATCCCACTTTTATATACTGATTGGAAGTCGCTGGCAACAAGCATGTTACCAGTCTAAGTCATCTTGGGGTGAGTACTTTTTCCCACCAAGACAACCCCAAGTTCTAGAGTCAATAACCATTTCTCTTACACCCAAGATCACACGAATGTGCAAGGGGAGAGGATACTTCGATATACCGAATCGTAAAGGGTAATAAAAAAATGTACTTTCACACCAAACAAAGAGAAAAATGGTTAATTTTAAGCCAAATGACAATTATCTAACTACCAAACACAAGAGTTTTTTAAAAAATTTAAAGTCTTTGACAATAGATCCTGCATGCAATTGATTAGTAGTTTATTGGTTTTCTTAGTCATTCATCTTGCAAAAAAGAAGAGGTTTTTTTTTTTCAAAGTCTTCTACGCTTTATTTTGAAAAAACAATGTATCCTCCTAAAACACAGCTACAAACAAAAGATTAGTGAAAACAAAAAAAAAATGAAAATGATCAAAAATGTGAAAATACAAAAGTTAAAATGAAAATTATTACTAGCTAGATGCATCATTTCAATTCACAAATGCATTTCGATGTTGACAGTTAGATGCATTACGGGAGGTCTCAGATGCAACTCGTGTTGTCAGATACATCGCGATATTTGTCAGATGTGGTTCATGAACTTAGATGCATCATTTTGTCAGTCAGATGTGGTTTTTCGTACGATACGTACAAAACAAAAAATGGAAAAATGAAAATGGAGTCATGAATTTTGAAGTGTGCTTCATGTCGGGTTCACCAAATGTAACATAGATAAAATGGATGTTGCACATAAAAACTGGTTAAATCTAATCTAACATGCATAAATCTAAATAAAACAACAAAGAACGAGATAAATAAACTAAGTAGTAAATAAAATGAAAACATAGAACAGTCTCACCGAATATCAATCCATTTCCTTGAATTATCTTGATTGTCCTTCTCCATTTTGCCGTATCAATATTCTTTCCCTTAGATTTTTTGTATTTATGCAAGCATAGCCTGGATGTATGTCTAAGAAAAATATCGAAGATTATAAGTTCTTCTAAAAATTATTGATTTCAAGAGGAGGAATAATGCCAAAGATCAGCCAATTTATAGAAAGTTGGTTTTTGAATGATTGGCTCAGATTCGAAAGAGAGATCAACAATCGAGATTGATGAATGCCATGCGATATGAGTTTTGTGTCAATTAGAATGCGAGTTGGGAAATTTCATAGGATAAATATTAAATTAGAATAATAATTTAATTTGGTGTTAAGATTGTTTGAAAATAGAGTGAAGAAGAGTTCAAGATTAAATAAATGATTTAATCTTCAGTTGTAAGTCTTTGAAAATGGAAGAATTAGACTTTGAATGAAAAGGATAAAGCTAGAACTTGGAGAATGATCTATTCAAATGCACACATGAATTAATTTATTAAATAAATTTATTTAATTAATAAATATGTTCATGCATATGAGTTAGAACTACTTAACTGACTGGTTGTGACAGAGAGTCTCTTCACAGAGATGATCAGATATTGAACCAGAGATAACTGATAGATTTAAATAGATCTCAAGCTAGATGGTGAGTGAATAATTAGATAAATGGGTAACAAAAGAATGTGACATTAACAATTAATTATGAATTAAATGTTAAATTAATTCAACATTCAAAAATTGGAATGATTTAATTAAATAAATAATAATTTATTTAATTGAATAAAAAGATTAATTGAATAATTAAATAATTTGAAAATTAATATTTAATTATAGTTGAAAATATGATAAAGGGGTAAATTAAATAATAAATTATTTAATTCAGAAAGAGAATTAATTAATTAGCGATGCAATTAAATAAATAAGATTCATTTAATTAATCAAAGTTGAATAAGGGTCATAATGAACTAATCAAATAATTAAAAGGTTATTTAATTAATAGAAGAAAGATATATTTAGGAAATAATTAAATAATTAACATTATTTAATCATGACCATGGACATTAGAAAATTATGTCAAAAGTGGTCATCGTAGGCCTAGACAAATTTTCAGTGTCTACAACATCCACTCTACAACCAAAAATTTTTGCTATCCTGTTCTACCTTCTAACCGGAGTGTTGAAGAAAAATAAGGAACTTTTTTGGATATTAATCTTTTGACCAGATGCTCCTTCATAGTTGTCTAGAACTTTTCTAAGATTTTTGGCTTCAGCCACTGTTGATCTCCCCATCAATATGGTATCATCAAAAAACTATTGATGAGAGAAAACTAAGTTATTGGAAAAAGGACGTAAACCCATCAGGGCTCCTTGATCAACTAGTCTATTCAGGTTCCTCCCAAAGGAATTCTTCCATTATAGTAAACAGAATAGGGGAGATGGGGTCTCCTTGTCTTAAACCTCTAGAGTTCTTAAAAAAATGTGATGGAGACTCATTGACCAAGATAGAGATAGAAGCAGTAGAGATGAGTTGGCTAACCATTTGTATGACTCTTTTGCTGAAGAAAAACACTAACATAATCTTGAATAAAAAGTCCCATTCAACATGATCATAAGCTTTGGAGATATCTAACTTCAAGAGAAAGCCTTTTGTCTTAGAAACAAAGAGAGAATGAATATTTTCATGCACCGTTATTATCGAATCCATAATCTGCCTTCCAGGAACAAAGCCATTTTGTTGAGGGAAGATTAAGGAAGGTAGAATAGTCAAAAGTCTAGAAGTTAGGAATTTAGAAATAATTTTGTAGAATGAATTACAAAGGCTTATGGGCCTAAAAGATTCAAAGTTGGCAGCCCCAGGATGTTTAGGGATTAGGACCAAGAAGGTCGCATTGAGTTCCTTTAGGATACTTCTCGATCCAAAGAATTCCTTAACAACATTCACCACATTCTCTTGAACAATCTCCCAGAACCATTGCAAAAAGAACATCAAAAAACCATCAGGTCCAGGGGCTTTATTACCTTCAAAAGAGAAAGAAGATCTCTTTATTTCTTCCTTTGAGGGGATGGCTGCAAGCATTTTGTTATCTTCCTCCTTAGCAAGACTAGGAATAGCCACAAAAAGGACTTGAAAATTTTGATTAACCCCACCACTCATCGATAGGAGATTGCTAAAAAATAGGACAACTTGTCTCCTAATATCCTCCTCCTTATCAAAACTGACTCCATTTTCCTCAGTATGAGTTATCCTATTCGCAGCGCAGTTTTTTAGGAGACATATGGAAATGTCTAGTATTTTTATCCCTAGATGAGAGACATTGAACCCTAGATCTTTGTGTCCATAAATCTTCTTCTTTAGCTATTATGCCATGCATCTCCACAAGAAACTCGTTTTCTTTCTATCTAAACTCCACATTGCATCCCTCTTGTTGGATCTTCTCATGGATTACCTTCAGATCCGACTTTAACTCAGTTTTTCTTCTGAAGATATTACCAAAAGATTCTTTATTCTAGACTCTTATCATATTTTCAACTTCTCTTAACTTTTTGGTGACCCTAAAACATAGTAGTCCCCGAAATAGAAATATTCCACCATTTCCTAACCTCATCACGGAGCTAAGGATGAGACAACCACATACGCTCAAATCTAAAGGGAAATTTCTTTTAGCTACTATTGGGTCCGCCATAAAATTGATAGGAAAATGATCAGAACCCACCCTTGAAAGGGCTTTTAAAGAGAAAAAATACTTAAGAAACCATTGATCAGAAATTAAAGTTTTGTCAAATCTTACTTGAATCAACTCCTTACCCACTCTTCGATTTGACCAAGTGAAGGAAGCCACTTGCAACTTTAGATCGATCAGTGCTTGATTGTTGATGAATTCCAAAAGGTCCATTATGCTTTCCATATTAACCTGGGAACCTCCTGACTTTTCATTATCCTGCAGTGGAGTATTGTGATCTCCCATAACTACCCAAGTTTCATTAGTGTTTTTACAACGAAAGGTGGCCGAATGTTGCCAAAAAAGCTTTCTAGCCCCCTTTCCGTTAGGGGCATAGATGTTGGAAATGATCTAGCTGAAATTATCTCTAATATGGGTAAATTTGGTTGCCACATGGTTATCACTTTCAAACAATGGTTCACCTTTTATTAAATTAAGATTCCAAAAGGTGACAATACCTCCTAAGGAGCCTTCTGAATTGTTCCCCTGAGCCCCATAAAACTTAAATAATTTAATATTTTCCACTTTTTCTTTAGGCATTTTAGATTCCTGAACCAATTAAATATTAGGTTTATGATCCCTAAGAAAATTATGCAACACATCCCTCTTATGGAGGCTATTCATCCCTCAAATGTTCTATGACATGATCTTCATTTCTTACTTGGAGTGAGATTGCAAATTTCGGGAATGGTTTTCAGAACACCATCTGCAATATCCCGCATGCTATCATTCTCCCTATTCCATCGCGCAGATCTTCTTCCTTGACTATTCTTTATGGCTCCATAATCTACCTTTGCTCTAGTTCTCATTCAGATGTATTTTAGTGTACTCAATTGTTTTTTTTTCTTATTCCTCCTCGTATTGTTAGAGCTAACATCATCTTTGTTAGTTTCTTCCTGACTCTCCTCCTCCTTCTCAAACTCCCAATCTTTCACATAAAACCCTTTTTGGTCTGGGGGAAGAGTGTCCATCATGCCATTGCTATTTTGGAACAGGTTCGCATTTAAACACTCTAGATTCTGGCTCGAGTCCACAAAGGATTCCTTCACCATCTCCATGGAATCTATAATCTCCGGTATCTGATTTGATACCTTACTTGACTCCCTACCACCAGAGGCCGGAGATAAAATGGGGATCCCAATATCCAACCTAAATTTTTTGTCTTTGATCAGCATATTAAAACCATGTGAAGGGATTTCATCAAGTCCAATCTCAACTTTTTCCTTCCCCAAGCAAATATTCTCAAGACTGTTGTCTAGAGGCATCTGACACTCAAGGTCTCCCTCTCCATTCTATAGGTTCCCTACATTATTTTTGTTCTCTTCATCTTCTGCTTCTCGTTGATGGGTTTCAACCATGTTACATTCAAGATCAACCTAAGTCCCCTCACCCCCCTTATTTTTGGGGATTTCCTCTTTGTCCACCTTCTTTCTGATTTCATTCTCTTCACCGTACTTCTCTTTATTTTTTTTGTCTTCCCCATCACTCTTCTTTTGCTAGACTAGCCTCGACTTAGGTTGGGGATTCCCCTTTGGTTTGTTGGCATTAAGCAAACAATTCTTAGCCCAATGCCTAGATTTTCTACACTTGAAACATGCAAAAGGGATTATTTCAAACTCAATAGCTTGAACCTAGGAACCCAACTTAGATTATATTTGGATAGACAACGAAAGATCAACATTTTGGGATACACCCACACATATTATTGTAAACACTAATCATCTCTTGGCTATCGTCATAGGGTCTATAGATAAGAGCTCACCAAAAGAGCTAGCTAGGCCACTAAAAACATCCACATTCCAATATTCCAATGGAAGTCCAAGGAGTCTAACCCATATAGGGACATTTTCAAAAATAGATGCTGAAAGATCCAGGTTAGTGGTCCATTTCTTTAGGGCTAAGGAGGAATTTCCTATAATCCAAGGACCTCCACTCCTCATAGCCTGAATGTCCTCCTTACAGGAAAACTCAAAAGCAAAATAGCCCTTAGGAAGAGTTGAGACAAGAACTTGGCCATTAGTTCTCCATTTTTTCTTAACAAACATCCTGACAACCATAATATTTGGTCTAGGCCCCATAAATTTACCAACCAGCAGTCTATCCATTAGAGATATATTATGATCAATGACTGGATCAGGGATAGAAATAGAAAACTTACCCTTTGCTAGTTTTGAGATGTTGTAAACAGGAGGGAAAACTGATTTTCCGTTTGGTTTGACACCAAACAGAGATGACCATTGTTTAGGCTTGGCTCCTTCCCCTCCAGCGGTCCCCACCACATTTTTGGTGTTATCAAATTGGTTTTCACTGGTACTTTGAAAAGGAATCTCAAACGGAGCAGCTTTCCCTCCCGGGTCCACCAAGATGTTTCCATCGGGATTAGGAACAACATTATCATCCTTACCTTGATTTCCAGTCAAATCTTGCTTCGATTCCCCCTATGATTGTTTTGATTCAGCGCTTCCACAATCTGTGCCATTGTTCGAAGATTCAAAATTCTGATTTTCCCGCTTGTTAACTCGCACGTCCTCCTGCTTACCCATTTTCTACATCTAGCTAATTTTCATGTTGGTTTTTAGATAATTTGTTAAGTCTATGTTTTTTGTAATTTTATTTTATTTATTTTTATTTATAAGTTATGACTAGTTGCCTCAAATTATAATATTAACATGTTACTCTTGGTATTCCCTTGTAAATGGGTTCATTATCATTATCTCTATGATACACAAAGTTCATGGTCATCTCTTACTCAAAATCATAATGGTTCTGCTGACGAATGTAACTGAATTTCTAGAGGAATAATTGGATCAGTCCACTCATTGGAGAGGGGCTCGGAGACATAGTCATTTTAAATGAGAAACTCCATTATCAATTTTGTTTGCACTATCTTTCTCTCTCATTCTATTCTTTCATTACTCTCTTTGTAATTTCGTTAATTTAATTTCATTGAATGTTTTAATTAAGCATTTATGGATTGTAATTGTTAATGTAAGCATTCAAAGTATCTGTCATAGATCTGTTAAATCATATCAGTTTATGAAGATAGAATGTTGCATTTGTACCATCAAGAGAAACATTTTTTTCAATATTAGGCACATCATTTTATTAGTCTATTTTCATTATTTCTATCATTTCTTAGCTTTTTTGTTTTTATTTTCATCTCGATAAAATAATTGCATTATTTCTATTTTTGGATTTTCCAATATTTGATTGATTTGAGTTTTTTTATGGCTTGTAGGTTTTTCACTACATTTGTTAGGGGGTTCACCGCATATATTTCATCTGTGAGCTGCAATCTCTTTCTAGAATGTTGCTGTCACTTTCTAGAATGATGTAGTCACTATCTAGATTGATGCAGACACCTTTTGGAATGCCATAGTCACTGACCAGTTTGCAATGTCTGTCTCAGAATAGTGAGCCACATTTTCCTATCATTGGTAAAAGGATTTTTATTGAAATTTTTTCACTTTATGAGCTCTTCTCATTCGGTAGAATAGAGGTTTTTTGTGTTATTGATTTCTACTTGGCAGCTTGTGGCTTACATTTGGGAGAAGACATTTTCCTTTGAAATTACCAATCTATCTTTTTCAAGGTTTTTGTTTGTCTTCATTTGAGATAGGAACATTTTTTATTTTTTGAGGCTTAAAATAAATCAACTTATTTTGTTAATTTGACACACTTCATTGGTTAAAAGGAACAAAAACTAGCATTTTTACTCATTGGGTAAAAATAACAACTTGTATTTTCACTTCATTGGTTAAAAAGAATAATTTGCATTATCACATTTCAATTTGGGACCTAAAAAGAACCAAGTGTCTTTTCTTTATTGCAGTTTCAATTTGGGATTAAAAAGAATCATTATTTTCTTTGTTATGTGGTCTTTTTGTTTTGAGGTGTATATGCTCTTCCCTCACATGTTAGATGATCTTGGGAATCAAAAAAATTTCTTAACACTTTCATTTTCACACCACACATTTGGTTTTCTATAGGTTAATGAATATTTGCTAATATGAGCAAGTACATGTGTATGCCCTCTCCTTGCATTTCTATATGACCTTAGAGATCAAATAATCATATTTGTCTTGCTTTTGTACAAAACCCTTTAGAAGGGCCTTCCTTTGAGACACATCCATATGGAGAACTCATTAGCGAACCAAAGCAATGTTTCCCTTAGTCTGCTATATTAAAGGATAAGATGAAAGTCAAGTCCAAACTGCCATTAACCTTCACCATATAGTGCCAATTTAAAAGGGGAAGCCACCCACATTTATGTAAGGTGTTTCTTATAGTATCCTAGTAAGGTTGGTTAAAGCCTTAAGTGGATTGCTAAATGGTCATGAGCTGGTAATTCCTTGAGTAGTAACTAAAATCCCATTAGCTAGAGGTGACCCTATTGATTGATATATTTTGTTGTCATTGTCAATGCAAGGGTTGCACATCACACCCTGAAGTTACTCACAATATGGCTCCCTTGAGATGAGATAGAAATCCCCAGATTAGCATAAGCTACTTCTAGCTTTCTAGGGAGAGGGTGATTGGATCATCCTTCCAGTCTTGGAGATGCCTACCTATCCTCTCTCACAAATACAAGAGTGTACACACCCCTTAAGTTGTTAGTAAATTTGAGTTGAAGGAGTTTCCAAGTTATGGGCCTGAGATTTACTACCATTGTTCATTGACCTTAGGATTAGGAAGTTCTTGATGTGTGTGAAGTGTTTTCGAATTGTGATTAGACTATGGAAATTGGGTTTAATAACCCTTGACCATACACTATATGCATAAAATCTAGACATTCAGCAACCACGATATGTTTTCAGATTATTTATGGTGTTTTCAATCACATTTCATTCTAATCATTCCTCCTCATCTCAATCATCCCATCCTAGTCATCATAATCATCCCTCATCTCATCCTAATCATCTTAATCACCTCATCCTATCCAATCCTTTATGATCCAAATCATTCCTCCTCATCCTAATCATATCATTCTATCATAATCATCCCCTCCCATTGTAATCCTTCCTCTTAATCAATATCTCACCCATCTCATCCTAATCATACATTTTCATATCCTAATCAACTCTCAACCATCTCTCTTCACCCTAATTATTTTAATCCATTATAATCATTCCTTTTAATCTTAATAATCTTGTCCTTATCATCCATAACCATCCTAGTCCTCCTCTTCCATAATTATCATCATTCCTCATCCTAATTATCCTCCTAATAATTCTAATCATCCATTTCCCTCCTAATCACCCCCTTCATCCTAATAATTTTATCCTAATCCCCCTTCATTCGTTTCCATCCTGACCATCTCTCTTCATCCTAATTATCCTTATCCATCATAATCATTCATTTTCACCTTAATTTCCTTTTTGTTATCACCCTATCATAAGCATTCATAATCATCCTAATGATCCCCCTAATCTTTATAATAATTCATCTTATCCTAATAATAGCTAATTATCTAATCCACATCATCTCAAGTATCCCAATCATCCATGCATCAATTCTTAATCCATCATTTATAACCCTAAGCTTAATTATTTTGTCTAATCTAATAGAGGTCCTAATCATTATCATAGCCATCCTCCATAATCCAAATAAAAGTATTTCTTTCCTAATTCATTAACATCCTCAATCTCCATCATCATCCTCATTCTTCATTATCATCCTTAATCTTCATCATCATCCTTAATCCACATCCTTCATTATCATCATCCTTCATCACCACATAGATCGGGATGAGCCTAGCATATCCTCCATTTTCCATATCATACCTCAAGATTTTTTTTAATTTCTCCTTGCCAACTACTTCAGCAATCATATTAAATCCATCATCATGTGTCTCGTAGGTTGATTCCAAGAGATCCTAAACACCATCCAAGCCTCCATGTCATCCTTTCCCTCCATTAACAAGGGAAACCAAAATTTCTTCCATGTTCAACCAACACCCATCCATAACCATATCTCACGCACTTTACCTCATATTCAACCCATCGTTAATCCAAAAGACACCATCCAAGAGCATCAAAAATTACCATCAAATGAGCACCAAAATTCAAAATAAAAGGAATACAAGTGCCCATGCAAAATCCTATTTCACAAAATGCTAGTCCTATTCCTCTATTTCTACCCACTTCCACCTCATCCATATCATCCAACTCATCCATTTCATATTTTTCCACCTTCAAAGCACCTAAACAAAGTCAACCATGTCACTCACTTGATGTCATTCATTCAAAGCATGACATCATAGATTCCCCTTTATATCAAGATCAAAGTACTCCTTGTGATCCCATTCCATCTCATGATTCTATCCTTATTTCCATCCAATAAATCCTTCTCAATGATCACTATATCCAAGTTGATCCAATATTTGATCAAGATCCTATTCCCAACCATGGCATCCAAGATAAACCTATCTTTGACCAAGATCCTCTTATAGCTCAAGAAATAAAAAAATATCCCCTTTCATATCAAGAACAAGCCATCCCTTACATACCCCCACATGATCCCCTTTCATATCAAGATAAAAGTATCCCTTCCATACCATTTCATAATCTTACCATATCCAACCCATTTGATGATCCTAGCATATCCACCTCATATCATGATCCTATCATACCACCTCCATGGAATGACCCTAGTCCATCACAAGAAAAAATATTTCCATCTATTACCCCATCTAATGATAACCATCCCAATCAAGATCAAGATATCTCATCCACTTCATCACATTATCCAATTCCACCTCATGATCCCCTTCCATCTCATGATCTCATTTCCAATCAAGAGAAACATATCCATTCTATCACATTCAATGATCCCCTTTCTACAAATCAAGATCAAAGTATAACTTCTATTCCATGTCATGATCCCCTTCCATCTCATAACCAAGAACAAACTATATCATCCACCCCATCACATGATCCTACCCTAAGTTAAGATCAAAGCACCCTTTCACCTTCATTCCATGATCCTAATCCTCCACAAGATCCCATCACCCCTATCCAAGCTACTCACAAACCCAAAACTTACTAATTGGGTTCCCCTACTTTCATCCAAGCTGGTTTCCTCCAAGAACCTATCCTTCCTTCCATACCATACCCTCCTCAAAATGGACTCACATCTTGTTTTCTAAACAACAAGTATCCCATTGGAAAAATATTTTTCAAAAAATGCATTAGCACTTGGCAAAGCGTTATGCCTTCATGAGAAAGGAATCTTATAAACCCTTAACATCAAAGAAAATCCAAAATATCATGACCTTGTTTGTAAGTCTCTAGACGTTGGTACTCCTTCCCCCCACCCTAAATCCAAACATTCATATTCTTCATCCTCCAAATCTAGTTTGGGTCCTTATATTCCAAAACCCAAGCCTTCATCTCATCCATCCATCTTGGGTCTTTATGTCCCAAAACCCAATCTATCTTCCCTTACATCCATCTTGGATCCCTATGTCCCAAAATAAATTCCTTCATCCTCTCCATCCATCTTGGTTCCTTACATTCCACCACCTATCACTCCTATTCCAAGATCTCATTATCCTCTTTATCCATCACCTCATATCCCTAATCAAGATAAATAAAGGTACACACCCTTGAACCATTTCCAACATACATACACCAACCCAGCTATAATACATCCAAATCATTCATATCCATCCAAAAATCCCATTTCTCTTGAAGTAATTTGGATGCCAAATCTCAAATACATAAAACCAAAAATAAAATAAAATTGAAGGATCAACATGTCCATGAAAAAAAAGTGATCTAAAATCAAAAATCTAAATCCCAAAGGCCACAAAGTCCAATGAAGCAAAAATCAAAGTGAAAATCCATGTGGATTCCAAAAATACTCATAGAATCAATGCATCCCAAAGAAAAATCAGAATTAGCATCTAAACTTGCTTATCCAAAAGCTCCATCCAATTCTATGTCCTCCACCCAATCTAATAATCCTATATCACCTCCATCCATTTTGCATTCTTATATCCCAAAATCCACATCCACTCCTCCATCTAAATCTCCAAATTTAAAAGTCACTGAACTCTTTCATAAATCCACCACCCTTCAAGGTGTATGCCAATGTTGATATTTTCAACCTTTCCATCCACTCATATACAAGTTTTTTATCAACCCATCGATTATACATCCATTTTTCATCCATCCATCCCTCTTATCCAATCCTTTTCATAAATCCATATTCCTTACCATCTGCTCATCCATTTCATTCCCCTTACCATCATTCTAGCAACATCTATGATCATACCTCTAATTGTCCATGATCTAATGGAACACATATTCAAGGGATACAATCCATGGAACTAGATTCTTGAGTCCTCAATTCATCTCCCTATAATTCATCTACCATATTCCAAATCCACTTATCCATATCCTTATCCTTCTCCATCCATCCTATTCTCAAAAAAAATCATAAAATAAGAGGAAATAGAGAAAAAGAAAAAAAGTAAAGATAAATCATTCATCCAATTGTGAAAACCACTTCTTGTGGTGCCTTTGATAGGCACCATGATGGAAAAATAGTAAACATGCATCATGTGTAATCCATTACCCTCTTGCACTCTACATATGGGGGCTAGTTTCATCCATACTATTCTACCTACCACACCCCACTTTATCAGTCATCTCCTATCCATTATCCTACTTGCATTCATCCTCATGTTTCCCTTATTTGATCTTGGCAAGGCTAAGGATCTTCATATACATCATGCATTATATCCTTCCATCCTTCTTATCCTATCCATATCACTCATTCTCTATCCCTAATCGTATCCAAATCTACCTTCTCTTCCCATATTTGATCTTGATGAGTACCCTAGGGGTCAAATATCAATACATCCATATCCTATACACTTGATCTTGATCATAATATCCATATCCTCCATCCTACATCTCTTATCCTAATTCCATCCATATCCTATCTAATTCCTCCCTTCTTTTTGATCTTTATAAAACTAGTGGCCAATATCAGTGCATTCATATCCTCTATGCACTATCATTCCATATCATACATCAATCATCATCTTCCATACACGATTGCACTCTCTCTAGCGTGGGGCACACTAGTCCTTGGTGCTCCATATTCTTATCCTACATCGACCATTATCCTATCTCCTATGACCATCAATTATCCAAAGTCCTCTCTCCTATCCAATTAATTCCTCCATCCTTCCATCTTTTGCCATGTATTGGTTCTCCCTTGTCATTGGATCCCATTCAATCCTCCATCCAATCTTATCTTATCCAATCCATTTATCCTCTATCCTAATCATTCAATCCTCCATCAAATATTATCTTATGTAATCCATTTATCCTCTATCCTTCCAATCCAACCATCCACATCTAATCTCATTCAATGTAATCAATCGTAATCTGTGTAATTCAAACTTGCAATCTAATGCATAATCCATAAGTAATCCATGATTTCAATCCAAATCAATTGATAATATATTGATTAAATTTAATCCATTATCATCATAGGGATATGTCTTTCCCAATCCTCACATTTTTTTAGGATGTGTCCTTCCCATATCAAACAATGTCATCGTCGTCATCATCATCATCTTCATCAATCATATCCATTAATCAGTTTCCATCTTGACTTGGAGCATAGTTCCTAGTTGATTTTGTTCTATTGTGAATGATTCTTGTGTGTTTTATCATTATTTACATTTCTTATGGTCTTTTACATTATATTATCACAAGGGCATCATGGTCTTCCATATCATGGTGTTATGGGACATATATTTTCACTTTATCCTTTTGATCATGTACTTGGCACATTGTCATCCTAGTTCCTTATACCTTGGTGCATAATGTCAAGTACAATATTAAATATAGGTTGCTCATATCATTGTAGAATAATGATCCTCCATCCTTCCTTTCAATCCACATTTTCATCATCCTTATCTATTTTCCTCTATCATTTTATCCTTCATCATTTAAGTCCTCTGATCTATTTCAAGAGAACACTCATGTTATTTGAACCTGCATGTCCTCTTGAGAGGGCATACCATTACCTCCTCATCATCCTTCCTCATCCTTGCTAGTGACTAGGGCATCATGTTTCTAGTCCAAATACCTTTCCTACCCACTATGTTATATTCTATGAAATGTTGTTACTTCTCTTAGTCACAACATCATCTCAAAGAAGGACAATATGTAGACATTGAAAAATCTCCTAAGCTCATGAACACCATTTTTCACATTAATTATTCCTCCTCCTTGTATAATTAAGTAATTTTAATTATTTGATTATCCCCCAAGGTCATATTCTTATATTAATCAAATAATTCTTAATTATTTAATTAATTTATTTTCTCCTTATTCATCATTGATTAATTAAATAAATTAGATTTATTAATTACATCACTAATTAATCATTTTCCCCTATAATTAAATAAATCCCTACTTATTTGATTATTCATGTTCCTATTTTTTGTCTATAATTAAATAATAATTATTAATTGTTTAATTATTCATGTTTTTTCTTCTATAATTAAATAAATTATGTTTATTTAGCTATTTTTGGTTGGCACTTGGGGTTTGCATCCCTCGAGGTCATAGGCTCAACTCTGCTTTGTAATGGAAAAGGTGAGGGTCAGTAAAAATACTGTGTCAATTCTTGCTCCACTAACTTGGGGTATATGAATGGAATTAGCCATAAATATTTAAACCTGATAAGGAGGAGGCAAGAAAGCATAAATTTGTAATTTTCAAGAAACCTAACAAATTAGAGGTTAGATGATTTTTTTTTAAAATGGCAAACCAATAGTCAAGGAAAACATGACAGACCAATGGTCATTTTTTAGAAAATGGAAAGCTTCTTGGTCCTCAAGGCCTTCAAGACTATGGTAGTAGGAGGCCACATCAGTTTCATGGACTCATTCACAAGCCAGTTACATAACATGCAAGACAAGATTCATATTAGGTCAGAAATAAATATGCAAGGCCTAACCGGATACCATTTTCAACTCATGTACGACTGGACAAAGGGAAACATTTTTTTTTTGATATCTGTGAAGACAGTGGTGTTTCATTAAGGAAATGGGATAAGGAAGAGCCTAAAAGTCATTATCAAAATGATTTGGCTATACAAATATAGTGAAAGAGATCTCAGAACTTTCAAAAATCCAAGACACATTCATGTAAGTATGAATCCATTTGATAGAGACAAAGACCAAGGGGGTCCCTTCAATCCAAATAAATTGCATGGACAACAATCTTGATGGAATGAGGCATCTGGTCGGAGACATGCCACACAAAACAAGGGGTTTTATTCTCACCCTTATTTGTAAAAGCAACAAGGGTCGAATTATAAAAAAAATTAGGATGGGAAAGTGGACAATGGTAACTGACTACTAAAGTTTCAAAAGAATCTGAAGCATAAATAAAGTGATTTTTAAAGGCAAGGGTTTGCATAGGCAAGAAAATGTATAAATGCTCAAGGAAAGAAAAATGGAAAAAAATGCCTCTAAGGGTTAAAAAAGAAAGTGACAAAATGGAAAATGCACAAAGGCAAGAATGGATGCATAAATATTTGCAGAAGAATGAATTGACAAACCAAAATAAGGCATTGAAATCAAGGACCGATGTAGTTAAGGTTCTTGAGAAGGATTTGGAAGCAGAGAATAATGGGACTATAAAGATCACATTTCCAAAACACCTCCTATAGTCATAAATCACAAACTTAAGAGAAAAATTCCTATTCTGTAAGTTTTATAATCTAACCCTTGATCTAGGAAAGCTAAAAGATTTAATATTTCGTGAGTGGGAAGGTGCTGAAAATGTGTTTTTATCTAGATCAGAGTAAGGGTATATTTGTGGTTATTTTAAGAAATAAATCACAAAAAGATTTTTATAAGGTTAATTCTTGGACTTTTCAATGTTCTAGTATGTACATGCAACCCTAGACTCCTAATTTCAATTTTGAAGAGTTTTTCACTAGATTTGTTCCTTTCTAGGTTCAGATGTATGCATTACCTTTGGAGTATAGGGAGTTAAATTTGATATAAATTATATCAAATCATGTAAGAATCTTTCTCAAGCATGATTACCTTTTATTCAAAAATCCTTCAAAACCAATAAGGGTGTGTGTTTTGCCTGCCACATTGAAGGATCTCCCAACATAAATCCAAATAACATCTATGTTTGGAAAGTGGTTGCAAAAAATAGTCTTTGGGACATCTGATAATGCTTGCATATAGTGTCACACTTAAGGCCATTTTGTTACTGAATTCTCAAGCATGGGAAACTTGCAAAATCAAGTAAATTATGATTGGTTCTAGCATGATAGGATGCATGAAAAGGAATATTTCTTGTCAGAAAAGAAGGTTGATAAATGTCCCAATGAGGTTTTGAGTGAAAAAGGTTGTCAAACTAGTCCTACAATCAAAGAGCAAAGATCCAAGGTAGTCAAAAAAGATGGGGGAGGAAAAAAGAATTATGTCATATCAATTATTAGATGCCCAAAATAATCTTTTTCCTTATCCATGGAATTACACAAAATGAGAGAATTGATGAGGCAGAAATCCATTTCTTATACTATAAATTTGTATTCCCCGTCTTTGCCTTAACTTTTTGAGCAACAACTAGGTGATATAGAAAGAAAATTGATGTTTCAAGATACAATAAATCATCTAGCTACTGAAAATATGGTTAGTAGGGAGGAGCCTCTATGTGCTTCTAAAAAATATCTCACTATGCTTGAAGGGTTACAATTGTAAGTTGCATGAAACGTTCAACATGAAATTAAAGTAGATGAGTTAGAAATCCTAGTAGAAAAAATCCTATTATTAGTTGAGTTATAAATTTTTGATGAAATTTCAAATGAAATAGATGAGGAGGAGGGCATATGGGAAGGTGAATCTTGCAAAGAGAAAATGGAAACTGATAGTGATTTTGATATACTTGACATTCCCTAAGTTATTTAGACAAATGGCACTTTGTTGGAAAGTCAAATGTTGATGGAAGCTGACAAGATTAGTGAAATGAACCAAGCATAGGTTCAGGGGGAAGAGGAGTTCAAATATTCAAAGACCCTTCCCAACCAATTCTAAATAAATCCTTGGGGAAGAGAGGTAGGAAGTCAAATCTTACAAAGGTAAAAGTGGAGATTGAAGCAGGTGTGCAAAAACCAATATATGACACACTCTCAAATTCTACAAGTAAGCAATCGAGGAAGCCTACTGCTCTCCTTGTGTACAATGAGGATCATATCCTGGAATGTTAGGGGTATTAATTCCCCCCTGACAAACATTCTCAAATGAAATATCAAGTTGATGTTTTTGGAGTGGATATTGTGTTGTTGTAGGAAAGAAAGACATTAGTGGTAAAAGATGAAGCTTCAATACAAAAATGGGAAATGTGGAGATTAGCTCACTCACCTAGTCAAGGGGCTTCTAGAGGTTTGGTAGCATTATGGAATTCTAAGTTTGTAAATTTAATACCAAATAAGAATGAGAGAAATTGGCAGTTAATGGAGGTAATGAAATTTGACTTGAAATTCTAGTTGTTGAATATATATGGTTCGACTTCAACCATTGACAAGAAGAATCTTTGGGATGAAATATCACAACTAGTAAATTGTTTAGGAGATGTGAGAGTTGTGCTAATTGGAGATTTTAATGCAATAGCTTCATTTCAAGAGAAGAAGAGAGGTATTATTCCTCTAGTTAAAGTGATGATAGATTTTTCATTCATCAACACTAATGTATTGAAGAAAATTATACCAACAAAGGGAAAATACACATGCAAAAATAGATGAAAATTATTTTTGTAGATAGCAGAGAGGTTGGACATGTATTTGGTCACTTAAAATTGGTTAAACTTGCAACACATGTTGGAGTTAGAAATATTTCCATATGTAGGGTCTGATCACTATACAATCTCTCTCAACATATCAAATGTGTCTCTCCCTAAATGCAAATCATAATTTAAATTTGAGAGCATGTGGTTTAGGCATCCATAATTCATGGATTTATTGAAGCAATGGTGGGTTAATGCTCCATATGAGTAGGGTTTGAAGATGTTTCAGTTGTGTAAAAGTCTAATGTATGTAAAGCATCAAATTATTAAATGGAACAAAGAGACTTTTAAGAATATCTTTCATCAAAATGATTTAGTTCATAAAGAATTGACTATAGTTCATGTGCTCATTATTCTAAATGACTTAGATGATTCAAATTATGAGAAATAAAAAATTTATAGGGGGAATGGGAAGAGTTATGTGCAAGGGAAGAGAGATATATTGGAGGAAAAAGTCACAAGAATTATGGCTGAAAGAGGGAGATTAAAGTACTAAATATTTCCATGCATCTACTCAGATTAGGAAGGCTGCAAAAGAAATTTAGTCTATATAGGATATTCCAAATAGGAATTTTCTTACCAAGGAAGAATACATAAGAAAATAATGCATTCGATTTTATTCTGAGCTTTTATCAGTGCCCCAAATTAGGAGTGAATAGGATGATAAGGATGAAAAGGAGTTGTTGAAAGTGATTCCTACAATCATTAGGGAAGAGGATAATGATTGCTTGTTGAGGAATTTTTCTTTAGAGGGAGTCAAGAAAGTGGTATTTTCTTTGCCTCCGAATAAAGCTCCTAGATTGGATGGGTTCACTATTGTCTTTTTTTTTTAAATTTAGGATATTCTATGCTTTGACAAACTTTGGGCACTGTAGGAATCCAAGAGGACAAGAATAATGCTTAAGCATTTCAATGTAACAAATATTGCCATCTTGCCTAAAGTAAAAGAGCCTAAGTCTTTTGTAGAATTTAGATTGATATCCTTATGCAAAAAAATATACAAAATATTCACTAAGGCAATTTATCTGAGGTTGCAGCCTATAATTCCAAAAAATATTTCTCTTGAATATGGGGGTTTTGTTTCAGGAAGAGAAACTTTTGAAGGGGCGCTTGTAGCTCACAAAAATCTACATACAATATCTACTTCCAATAAACCTTCAATAATTTTCAAGTTGGACATGATGAAGGCTTATGATAGAGTAGATTAGAGTTTTATAAACAAATTACTTGCAAAGTTTTGTTTTAGTGCAAAATGGCGTAGATGGATATTATCTTGCTTATCAGGAGCAAAGTATGCAGTCATTCTCAATGGAACTCCCACATGCTTCTTTGGTGCAACACAAGGAGTCAGGCAAGGGGATCCATCATCTCCCTTTTTGTTCATCATTATGGAAGAGGCATTAAGAAGATTCATTTCATACAAACATCATAATGGGCTATGGTAGGGTATCAAGATAGTAAACAAAAGAATTACAATCATGCATTCTCTTTTTGGAGATGATACTATTTTATTTGGTAAGGTAACTATTGCAGAATCTAGTTAGTTCAAAGAGGTTTTAGATAATTATTCTTTAGCATATATTTAGATAATTAATGCACCTAAATCAAAAATATTGTTTTTAATACAAAGGATGCAATAAGAAAGAAGATAGTGGGTTTGTTCAGTTTTCAACAAGCTACTTTGCCATGCACATGCTTAGGGATTCCTTTCTTTTTGGGGTCAAATAAGGCCTATTGGGACAAAGTAATAGAGTGGTTAAGATCAAGGATCCTTTTATGGAAGGCTAGGTGGTTGTCTCTATCAGGTAGAATTATGTTAATAAAATCAATCTTTCTCAGCAACTCCTAACTATTTCTTGGAAGTCCTAAAAGAACCTTAGCCAATTATAGAAAAAAATGAGAAAATCATCAAGTTTTTTCTTTGGAAAAGAATTATTAATGAAAAGAAAAAAGTTCCTTTTATCTCTCTTTAAGGTATGGCATGGGAGAAGTGTCAAGGGGGAGTAGGGATTCACAACATTTCAATCAGAAACAAGGATTTTGGGGCTAAACTTGCTTGGAAAATGTCTACCAAGCCAGAGGTAAAATGGAGAAAAATAATGCAAGAAAAATACACTCCAATTCCATCAAGAATTTTCACAGTTTCTAACCCACCAAGGGGTTCTTCCATGTGGAAATTTTTGATTTCTTGTAGAAAGATAATCACTACATATATTACACGGGAAATAAACAATGGGGAAAGTGTGAAGTTTTGGAGCGATTCTTGGAATGGGAAACCTCCTTTGCAAAGTATTATAGATTTGTAAGATGCAATGAAAACTTTAACTGAGCCCTCGGGGAGAATTTTTAAGACTATGTATAAAGTATAAATGAAATAATTTGGAAAGTGTCTTGGAAAAGTTTCTCAAGTACCTCGCTAACTGTTGAATAGAGCTCTTTGCTCCAAAGGTTATTAAATGATAAAGTGGTATACCTTTCACCTAAACCAAATAAGATTATATGGGATGCATCTAAAGAAGTTACTTACTTAGTCAAACAAGGTTATAGAGATTTAAGTCGAGCTAGAGGTCAATTGGCATCTCAAAGAGCTTACTCATTTTGCTGGAACAACAAAATTCTACCTAATGTAGGGAGCTTTGCTTGGTTATTATTAAGAAAGAGAATACTAACAAGTGATCAAATAACAAAATTGAAAATTGTAGATCCATTCAAATGTCCATTATGTGAAGAGGTATTAGATTTTGCAGATCATTTACTCATTCAGTGTAGTTTCACACAACAATGCTGGGATTTTGTAATGAATAAGTTAAACCTATCCACTCCCCTACCAAAAAAAAAATTGGGATTTGTTTCAAAGTTGGCCAGTCCTTTGCCAATATTAATTATTTTCTTGTATTTTCCAAGTGGTGCCTACATTACTCATATGGAACATTTGGTGGGAGTAGAATATGCATTTTTCCAGGAAAAACTATTTATCTGTTGAAGCTGCTAATGTAAAGATTGAAAAGGCAGTATCTATAGTTGTAAATATGAGTGTTCAAAAGCATAAAAGAATTGGTAATGTATTCTCAATTTGGGATGATTTTTAATTTTTAAAATTTTTAAGAGTATATAACACCACCTTTTGATAGAAGTCTACACAAAGGTAATGTGAAGAAGGTGGATAGAAGTAAAATTAGATGGAAGGCCCCACAAACAGAATTTGTAAATATCAATTTTGATGGAGCTTCCAAAGGTAATCTAGGTGAGTCAAAACCAAGCATATGCATTAGAGATTCATTTGGGGAAGTAATATTTGTGAGCTCATTGCATCTTCCAAGAGGTAGTAATATTTTTGCAGAGGAAAAAGAAGCTCTATTGGGTCTAGAGTTAGCACTAAAGCTTGGTATAACAAGAATACATGTTGAAGGGGATTCATCAATAATTATCAATGCTTGCAAAGAGAGGAAAATTCATAATTGGAATCTAGGCTACATTTTGCATAGAGTTTGGAATTTCCTAGATAAGTTTCAGTCTTTCATAATCATGCACACTTACCAAAAAGGTAATAGATTGGCAGATTGTCTAGAAAACATGGGTTGTGATAGTAAAGAGTTATCCATAGGAAATGATGCTAATAAAATTCAATTATATCATGAGCTAGTGGAAATTATTGTACAAGAAAAATAGGATATAATGAAGTAATAATTCTTGAAAGGTCATAAGGTGGCTTGTATACCAGTATATTTGAAGTGGATTCATAAGTAAAATCCAAGACACATTGGTCTGATATTTAAGTAGAGAGTGAAAATCAAAATATCCTAGCACATGGGAGATGTGATGTCAAATATTTGGCCTCAAAGGAAATCAAAGGTTGTCGCTAGTGTTAATTTTTAAATATAATTTTTTTTTGATTGGTTGCAAGCTTATGTACCAAGCATAATTAACCATCATTACATGGTGCATTCAATACTATGAGGTGGAAAGTGTTGCATTCTTATAGTGTGAATGGACTAATATGAAATGATAGTCCAATCTATATTTTCCCATATGGGCAAGATATGAAGCATGCCTCCTCCCTTAGATTGTCATTTGCAAGACTGGATTGGGAAATGTGAACTAAGGGAGAATTCCTTTAAATCGACACTCATCAAGGCTTAAACATGGTTAAAAAGGGTTTGGTGAAGTGTAATTTTCATTTGTTTAGCTTCCAGTGGGTGGTGTCCATCAGCTCTAGTTTTTCTCTAACGCTTTACTCCAATGTCAAAGATTTAAAACTCAAAAGGGAAGCAAGATTTGGGTCTTCTTCAGGGTGCAAAAGAAATCGGTGACCGTCAACTATTTTTGTTGTGTATTTTTTAGTTATAGGATGAAATATCATCCCAGAAACTATAGAGCTCCAATTGCAGTTCGATCATGGGAGATACCCTTTTCAAATTGTATTGAGAAGGAACATTTGCAATAGGTGTTCAAGGTAAATTTTCCAACCATTCTCAATTGCATCAAATCAATAATAGGAGAGGAAATTTTACATGCTAAATCCCAGTGCATCATCTCTCCTGTAAATATTTTGTCCATTTTTATCTCCAATTTGCTAGATTTAGTGCAAAATTTTAGTATAATCCAATCTATTGCAAAAAAGGTAGTGAATGGAGTTTCTATTGAAGATAATGCTCTATTGAAGAGAATTCAAGCATATGATTTCACCTAAGGTGAGGGTTTTTTGGTGGGTTGTTTCCAAGACATTGTATTTTGTACAAACAAAGGTATATTGATGCATATGAGGATATGAATTTGTCACTCCTCAGAGATTCTTCCAATTACTTGAATATAGCACTCAATAGGCATCACTTTGAGTTTGTAAAGCATGACATTGAAAAGTTTAAAAATAAATATCATGCCATTTCATTCATTAAGACCTATGACTATCTATAAGGCCTCCAAGTAAGCACTACACCACCGGTTCAAAGGGAAACTAGAGAAAATCGAAAAGTACTGAATATTAACATTATGGTGTAGTCCCAGGCACTAGAAACAAACCAGGTGTTCATGGTGGTTCAAGAGGATTAAGCATAAAACTTAGTCCAATTTCCTTGAAAGGGAAATCAATGAATTTATGCTTACAATTTTTGTTTCTATTGGTAATGTTTCGAGAAATGGTTAGGGTGGAAGTGTTGAATGAATATGGGTATGAAGCTATAGGTAGTAGTTAACTTGTATAGGGGTATAAAATCAGAAATTGTATGTACCTTTTGGGCTACTGGGTAGTTAGAAATGTTTTTATGATACATGATCTACATTGCAAAACTGACTCTCTTGCCTTCTATGCCAATTTTCTATTCACCTATTATCATTATTATTATAATATAATATTTAGGCTACTAAGTTTTTGTCTAAAAATATATTTTGTCCTTTTCCTCCACTTAATTAAATTATTATTTTAATTAAAATTCAACCTTTTCCCTTTCTTCTATAATTAAATAATCATTTTTATTTAATTATTCACTTTCTCTCCTAAAAATAAATAATTTTATAATTATTTGAATTACTCTAGCAACCTCTTTTTCTATGCCATTCTTATCTCTTCATCCCATTTAGTTTCCACCCTTGATAAGGTTTTATTAACTTTTAATCTCCACTGTCCATCCTTAACTAAACACTAATTTAGCCCTAACCCTATTTCTCTTTGCTTCTAAGCAATCTCATCCATTGATCAACATCATTATTCATCTTTCAATCCTAACCTTTCATTTGAAATTGGATTTCTATAAAGAAGAGGCCTCCCATACCAATTTCATATGGACATATTTTATCCTACTATTATGCTACTAGATTAATGAGCAACCACATTCAAATCCTCAAATACTCAACAAACACATTCAATCTTTTGAGGTTTGCATATAATTGATTTCTTTTGAGTTTTGCATGTGTTTTGGTTTGATTTAAGCTATTTTATGCATATTTCCATTACATATCCATTGTACATGCATACATATTCATATCATAGTCAAAGTATGTCAAGGAAATGTTGAAGAATTTTGGAATGGAAGACACTAGATCAGTATGTACTCCCATGGTTACTAGCTACAAACTAAGTAAGAGTGAAGAACCTCCTAAGGCTGATTAGATAAAGTAAAGATCAATGATTGGAGGACTGCTATATCTAACTATTACTAGATTGGATATCATGCATGTAGTTTGTCTTGTGGTTAGATTTCAAGAATATCCGAGAGAGTCACATGTGGCAGTAGTGAAGAGGATATTCAGATACTTGAAGGGCACTCTAGAACATAGTTTGTGGTATCCAAAGCATATTGATTTCTCTCTAAGTGCTTATATAGATATGGATTGGGCAGGTTATGTGGATGAAAAAAGAGTACAAGTTGTGGTGCTTTCATTCTTTGAAGGAGGTCGGTGTCTTAGCTAAGTAAGAAGTAGGATTCAATGTCATTATTTACTGCATATGTATAATACATTATTGCAACATCATGTTGTACATAGGTGTTGTGGATGAAGAAAATATTGAAGGATAATACAAGTTCTATTAATATTTCAAAGAATTTAGTAATGTATTCAAGGACAAAGCATAAAAGCATATTTCAATTTGGTATCACTTTTTGAGAGAGAAGGTTACAGAGAATGAGGTAAAGTTGGAATACGTGCCTACAAAGGATCAAGTTATATATTACTTGATGAAGGATCTTACTAAGGATACTTTTGAGTATCTCCAAGAGAATTTTTGGGTTATTGCCCCTCCTTTCAACTAGATGCATAAGGATATGTAACATTCCAGTGGATCTCAAGATTCATTACTCTATTTTAGTCTGATTTTTGTGGCTACCTCTCAAGGGGAGTAGGTAGTGCCATTGTTGGTTGTTGTAGTCAGGGGGGGTAAGTTTTTCCATTTTTTTGTGTATTGGTATTGTCCTCTAAAGGCTTGTCAAAGGAAGTGAATGCAAAGGTTGAATATTATTTGTTGTTCCTTATAGGTATTACCTTTGAGGGAGAGAAAGTATATTCAATTGATGTCATAGGGAAGAAAAGAATAGATAATATTTTTTTCCATTTTCCATTAATTTCAAAGGGGGAGATGGAGTTAGCTAAAAAAAAAATGTAGGAGGAGAAAATCCTTGTAAAAGAGAAAATTTTGAAAATTATATGTTGGTGTAAGGGGAAGCAGTGTGCATTGTGGTGTGTTGGTTATTTTTTTTAAACCCAACTTATTCTCACCACAAACCTATGAACTTGCAAAGGATAATTATCAGTAAGGCGAAGGATTTTCCAACACATAAGTAAATCCTTTAGGGCCTTTACTTATTCACTTCAGGCTCTATGAAACCTAGGAGGGTGATCCTAAACAATAGTGTTTATAGATACCAGTGTGAATCTAGTATCAAAACACAAAGGAAACAAAAAAGAAAGAAACAAGTAATTTGATTATATTATGTGATCACTAGTCTAGTTGAGTACCCCCAATTGGATTATAAATGCTATACCATGCTAGTACCATATTCTAGGAAACGAAGTCAAACCATAAACCTATATGATTAGATAACAAATTTATATTTCACAAAAATACCCACAACCTTGAAAATACTGCATTACAATATTTCCACTAGGTATTTCCATAATTAACATCTTACTAGCATCCTTACACGAAGTTTATATCAAACCCACTATTAAATTCAAGAATTTACATACATTATTTGAATGGATAAGCAAGAATGAAACAATGCATCTATTGAAACTCAACAAAGACAAATAAGATAACCATTGATTATCATATTCATAGCATCTATAATTCATATATAGGAGAGAAAATATACATAAATTTTGTAATACCTAGTTATCTGTATTGTTATCAAAAAAATACATATTGGTTGATCCCTTTCTAGAACATATTACTGAAAAACCTAGTATTCATTTCCCTTGTATCTATTTTCTTTGAAAATATGATCTATAATTAGCAGTTTACAATTTAACTTGTAAATTAATTCCAATTACAAAATTTCTCAATCCAGATAGTATTGCGTGACTATGATTTTAACCTTTGAAATTGTGGAAAATTAGAATGCACTTGTTCTTTATCCAAAATTAATAAAACATAAACTAATTACTTAAATTCGTAATTAGAAAAACTCAAAGAATCAAATACTGAAAAGAATTATGAGATAGAAGAGAAGAATAGAGATCGTGAGCTTGATAACGGAGTTCGCTCAATTTGAGCTATGTCTCTAGGTCTACTTCTCAATGTTGGACCTCTTTATTGATATCGCCAAGCTTCAATAGCCTTCCTACAATATCCAAGCTTTAATCACTCACAATCTCTCTCTTTACAATTGTACAATTCTTAGTGTAACAACACCTTGTAATTTCTCTCCTTCAGTAATTCTCCACCTTACCAGGAGCATAGAAACTCTCAAACATCTCAATGAAAAAACTCACCATAAAAAACACTAAGCTGTTTATAAAAAATAATAACTTCCCCATAAAAAAACAATTTAGTTTGTTTAAGCCCTTGACACCTATTCACGGGCTCATTTGGTTCTAGTTTGTTAAGTTGTTTTTCTTTAAAATGGAGGGTTATTTCTTTGTTTTTTTATGAGTTAATCTTTTTGATTTTTAGGAGATTTGGATCCCACCAAATCTGGTTGGGATCCCACAAACTCCAATCCCACCAAATGGATTTTTTGGAATAAAATTCCACCACTTTATTACTATTATTTTGAAATAAAGCATGGTGTATGTGAATTTTGTGATATTTTTGCCACATCACCTACAATTTCCACATCAACATCCAATCAATTGCCATGTTACATGTTGACATCATTATTTTGACTAAAACTTTGGTTGGCTCTATTTTGCTCATATGAGCTCCGTTTTTGAAACCGAATATAGTTCTAGAATCAACATGATGAGCACTACAACTTGGCATCATTTTTTTTCCTTTTAGAATGCTTGATTTGCCTATTTGACCAGACTATTGACTACGCATAACTTCTGCGTATAGACTCCTTTTGAGCTTCTTCAAGTTCTATCAAGACCGTGTCGACGAGCTCTGTGTGATGATGTTGGTTTCATGATATTTTGAAACTATGAAATTTTGAGGTTTCATAGATCCTCTTGGATCATTCCTCCCCACTGAGAAGATTTTGGACATCCAAAAGGTCTATTTTATGTACAATTTGAGCTAGAGAAATGATGCCCCACTTGCCCAATATCATCTGTCCTTCCTATTGGAATTATGAACACCTGACTCATCATAACAAAAATCAAAATTGCATTGATATTTTTAAGTACATTAGATATATACACATCCACATCCAATGTTGTCACTACCAACCATACACTGCTGAAAAGTAGAAGACAATAACAAAACTTAATTTGTGGATGAGAAAAAGAATGTACCAACATCATGCTTGTCTTTCATAACTGGAACAACCTTAGAATCAATCATGCTTTTATGCAATGACACTTCTTATGGTATAGACCTAAGTGCCAAATTATTGCTTGCATTAAATACCCTTTTCAATTGCCCCATTGTCACAAAAGAGTTATCAGTCTTAATGCGATGAGAATGCATAATGTATTCAATTTCTTCCTTAAACAAGTGATACTGATTATGTTCCCTATAGAAGATTTATTTTCTTTCATGTAAGTATGGGTTACCCAACACAATCCCACAAATATCAAGTGGAACCACATCAAATTCAACCTCATCTATAAACTTAGATGTTATTGCAAATCTTAAATTGCATTGCTTAGTTACTCGTAATATGTTATCATTTCAAACCCAACCTAATGGATAAGGTTCTTTATGTGGCTTTTTTTTCAATCCCAACTATTTGAAACAACTTCTTCTAAAATTAGATTAACTTGGGACCCATTATCTATCAATGTATCAAAATAGTGTTCTTATAAATCACCCTTATATGAAATAATTGACATATTTTTCTATATTTAGGAACAACATGAATTTTAGAAGTGGAAGCACATGAAACATCATTGGCCGAATCATTACCAACAAAAGCTTTACCTTTCAAACCCACAATTGAAATCTTTGATTTGTCACCAGATTCCATACCAAGGTATTACATGATAGTTGTGGACTTATACTTACCCTTTCGATCCTTGAACCACTAAGGCTTATGATCAAGATGCAATTTCCAATATTTCGCATCTTCGTGCCCTTGCTTCTTATAGTATGAGCAATAAGGCCTCTCATCCTCCTTCTTTAAATTAGTGGTTTGTTGTGATTTCTCCTTCCCTTTCTTAATGCTTTTTTGCTTACTGGAGTCAAACAACAGATTGTCTTGGCTATTCCTCAATCTTTTTTCCAAATGGATATCTTGCACACTAACTTCATCAATGTTAGTTGGATTAAACATAAATATAGTATGTTTCAAATTCTCACATAATCCACGTATATACTTTAACAAAGTTTCTTGCGTGTATAAAGGAATGCCTAACATTAAAGCCCTCTTCCTAAACTCCCATGTATATTATTGCACACTTTGTCCTTTCTCTTTTTTTTATGATTGTCAATTCATCATTGTTTTTTACATATTCCCTAATGGATATAACTATTTTTTAAGTGAAGCTACAAACTCAAAGGTCAGGAAGAAATTATTTTACCATATTGATTAATATATTTTTGAGTCTTACTCTCCCACAAGATTAGAGTTGTGCCTCCTAGGCAAAGAGTGGCTAACTGGATCTTTGAAGCATCATCAGTGAACTTTTGAAACCTGCAATAAACTTCAACCTTTTTGATTCAATTGTCAAGTTTCTCTACATCCAATTCTCCATTATAGACTGGAAAATCAAATTTAACATCAAGTTTCAACAAAGGTGCATTAGTTTGCACAAGATGTTTCTTCTTAGAAGACTTAGATGAAGAAGAAGAAGAGGATGAAGAGGATGAAGAAGATGAAGAGGAAGGGCATGGTGGTTCAGGAGGGTCACCACCACCTCCTACTCCTTTACCTTTGTCATATTTTAAAGATTCACCTTCTTCTTTCTATTCTTGAGTTCTTTTTTCCTCTGTCGCTCTTGCCTCTCTTGGAAAAGAACTTCCACCATAGCCTTCATTTCAAGAAAAGATTTCAGAAAGCTTCTTTCATAAAGCTTTGTAACTTCATGTTTAGTTACCATTTTTGACATTTTTGATGGCCTTCATTTCCTAATCTCGGGATTGCACTCTATCAGTGCATCTTCTCCTTGCCTCAATTTCAACCTAGTTAACATTCACTTATGCAATTTCCTACAAAATGGGCTCTAATACCACTTGATCTGTAATTAATGGCTTACAATTTAACTTGTAAATTAATTCCAATTGTAAAATTCCCTGATCTAGATAGTATTGTGTGACTATTCTTTTAACCATTGAAATTACAAAAAATTAGAATGCACTTGTTCTTTATCCAAAATTAATAAAACATAAACTAATTACTTAAATTCATAATTAGAAAAACTCAAAGAATCAAATACTAAAAAGAATTATGAGACATAAGAGAAGAATAGAGATCACGAGCTTGATAATAGAGTTCACTCAATTTGAGCTACATCTCTAGGTCTACTTCTCAACGTTGGACCTCTTTATTGATATCACCAAGCTTCAATAGCCTTTTTACAATATCTAAGCTTTAATCACTCACAATCTCTATCTTTACAATTTTACAATTCTTGGTGTAACAACACCTTGTAATTTATCTCCTTCAGTAATTCTCCACCTTACCAAGAGCATAAAAACTCTCAAACATCTCAATGAAAATAATCACTAGGTCTACACCCCCTTTTATACATAAAAATTTCCTTAATAAGGCTTAACCACCTTATTTAATAAAATAACAAATTAACCCCCCCTTTGGCTTTTATAATTATAAGCCTTACAAAACAAAAACTAACCCATTTGTAAGAAAACAATAACCTCCCCATAAAAAAACAATTTAATTTGTTTAAGCCCTTGACACCTATTCATGGGCTCATTTGGTTTTAAGTTGTTAAGTTGTTTTTCTTTAAAATGGAGGGTTATTTCTTTGTTTTTTTATGAGTTAATATTTTTTATTTTTAGGAGATTTGGATCCCACCAAATCTGGTTGGGATCCCACAAAATCCAATCCCACCAAATGGATTTTGTGGAACAAACTTCCACCACTTTATTATTATTATTATTTAAATAAAGCATAGTGTATGTGAATTTTGTGAGATTTTCGCCACATCACCTATAATTTCCATGTCACCATCTAGTCAATTGCCATGTCACATGCTGACATCATCATTTTGACTAAAACTTTGACTGGCTCTATTTTGCTCATATGAGCTCTATTTTCGAAACCGAATATAGTTCCAGAATCAACATGATGAGCACTACAAATTGGCACCATTTTTGTTTCATTTTGAGACAATAATTTTTTCCTTTTTGAACGCATGATTTTCCTATTTGATCAAACCATTAACTATGCATAAATTGTGCATACAGACTCCTTTTGAGCCTGTTCAAGTTGCATCAAGACCATGTTGGTGAGCTCTGTGTGATGATGTTGGTTTCATGAGATTTTGAGACTGTGAAATTTTGAGGTTTCCTATATCCTCCTAGATCAAAATAAGTACCTATTGATCTCCAAACTTCTTGACCTCTTGATCATCTCCTTTGCATCCAGCCTTAGAATCTCTTGTATAAAACAAGGGAGCAACAAGCACTAAGCTAGATTACATTTTACATTTCATTTCATTTTCATTTCAAAATAAATTTCAATAGAAAAGAAGAGAATATTTCCCAATTGATTTAGGGAACCATCATTTTAATTTAAGTGAAAACAAAAACAGTGTTCAAGAAATTGTTAATCAGAGCCACCTCGCTAGTTACCAAAAAGTTTCATTGTGGCAGAACCAAAATGTGTAAATCCACACTACCCTAAAAAGCATCACTATCAGCACAAAAAGCATAAATGACTAGAGAACCACTTCACAACACACCAAAGAAAGAAAGAAAATCAACACATAGGATAAAAATCTAAGAACCACCAAGGAAATTAACAGGATGTTACTTTGCCTTGTCACCGGAAGAATAGGTGTGCACAATCAGTGTCCTTATCTTCAAAGGAGTAGCCATCATCACCTCATCCTCAGAATCAACCCAATACTTCATGGTCATAAGATATTGATGATAGCTAGAATCAGTCTCATTTCCACTGTCAAAAGAATCATCAGAAACCTCAATGGGAGAATGATGGTGTCCCATATAAGCGTGGTGATACCTATTCTTTCTAGAAGCTTCCCTTTCTGGCCTCTCAACTTTCCTATCCTTTCCTTTGGCCATTTCCTCTGAGATAGTTCAGCCCCTAAGGTGGTAGGCATGCTTAAGAATACCTTGTGTTGAATCTTTGGTGACCTTCATTTTCTTTATTGGAGTTATAGGTATCTCTGGTCCACCTTGTTCACCCTAAGGAAGAGAATCATGAAATTCAAGAGGATTGAGCCTCCTAGATAGGAAAACCAGTCTAACATTCACACTTATCTTTCCCATTCTCCTAATCTTCCACTAAAATTTATCAAAGCATAATTACCAACCTACTCAGAAGTAACTAACACAAAATCACTCCCTCTCTCAAACTTCATGTTTTCACAATTAGATGGTGGGAGTAATCAAGCAAGTGATCCTCATTAAATAGAGAAATTGGTGTGCATCCACATTTATTTTCCAAGAGAGCTTGTGTGAGAATGCTGGAAATCAATTAACTTGATTTTAAATCTCAACTATTGATCATATTTTTAAAAAAATCAATGGTTAGATACTCTAGATTATTAATGATGAAAAAATTAAACGGATGCATTTGATACTCATCTCAAATCAACAGACTCTAGTGAGATGAGTATTTTCTTAACTTTCATGTAAACCATAGACTTAATTTCCCAACCAAGCATGTCATGTCACATTTACTCGCTTTCCAATAGAAAATAAATCACTTGTAATTCATAATATCAGGACAATGGGGAACAATCATGATTTATCTTTAGAATATCTTCCTGTACCCTACCTCACTTCTATTTTACCTTCCCATATGTACCAACCTCTGATAGATTTCATGGCCATAAAATATTTTATCAATCTCACAAGCATGCTATAAAATTAGTTCTATCTTCCTACCATTTTTATCTTAGAACTATCTCTTCTTATATCTCCAACTGCGTCCATCTTTACCAAGAGATTTCTAAGTTTTTATGAGCATTCTATGTGGTACTTGCCCATGCACCCATTGGAGAGTATGGCATATAAGAAAAAACTAAAGGGATGGCGGGGAGTGGTCAAGAATTACACACACCACTAGTCATCTACTGTAAGTTTTAATTCTTTCAAAGAAAATGACCAATCCCAAGACCTGGCAAGTCTCACTTAATGACTAATGTTACTCTGACTGCTGACCCATGTAACTATCTTTCCTTGCTGGTGTAGGAGCACCTAGGCTAACCTCCATTTTTTGGTCATTTTGGCTTGTATCTCACATTGGCCAAGTCAAAAAGTTTGTGTGTTTGTTTTAGAGCTTAGAAGGTCATTGCAATGTGGGCTAGGTGAGTTAGTCATTAGGACTAAGGTCACCAAGATTAGTCATTGTTGTAGCTTTTAAATTGCTTAGTCTTTTGGAGCTTAAGGTGGTTTAGAGTCTTAAATGTGTTCTAAACACATGAATGATGTTAGAAAGATGCCATGAGGCATTTAATGGATTTGGTTACTCAAAATATAGGAGGTAGAGGTCCTAAGAGTCAGGAAGGTGGCATAATGACAAAATTGCCAAATGTTGTTACAAATTGTCATGACAACATTTGCCATTATGACAAATGTTGCATGCAACTCGATTACATAGGATCCCCTAAAGGATAGGAGTGGGGGATTGACCAACATACCCTAAAAACATGGTGAATGGCATCTAATATGAAGGAGGCTCGAATTCATGAAAGAAGGGAGATTGTAATCAAGTTTTTTGAAGAGAATATAGCTCTGCAATTTCTGTTTAAGTGTGAATTTTGAGTGTTATTGAGTGACAGTGACACTAAGTGAATTGAATGTTGTTAATTAGTGTTAGATTCATGTTCATAGGATAGTACTAAGACTTTTTCTTTCTGTAAGTAAGTTTATTTAAGTTGTGTTAGTGTCTTGAATAGATAGGTTAAGGTTTAAGGGTTTTACTGGTCCTATCCTGACCAACTTGTCTTTTTATGGCTCCCCCGTGAAATCTAGTCATGGGATTTTCCTGAGGGTAGATGGATGTGTTAGGGGAGCCATTGGTCTATACATATGTAGAGTTAGGATTCATGAAGAGTCGAGCAAATGTTTTTAATGTCAAAACCTAGGCAAGCTTAGAGTGCCCGATTAAGGGTTTGACAGTGTGAATTGAAGAAAATAGGCAGGGGAGTGAAGTACAATATAGGATAAGTACAGTTCCAGGTGGGAAATGAATAGTGCTTGATATGACAGGAGGATTGAGGGACTATTGATCCATTTGGGTGATATTTGAGCAAGAAACCAGTAGGGTCCTACAAACTAGTCCTCCTCAAGACAAATTTTGTCACCCAGTTGGAGAAAGGTTTGGTGATCCCTCAAAATGGATCCAAAGGGAAAAAAATGGAGGGTCTTCAAGATGTTTGGCACCCCTGCAATCAATTCAATGATTTGTGTGTTCATGGCACTTAGAGTCTTCTAAGTGTAGGAGGAAGTGTTGAAGTAAACTAAGGGTGATTGTCCTTCAGGGTGAAGCACAAGGGGTTAGGCTCTTAGAGAAGAGTTATACAAGGTCTTAGTTAATCATCTAAGCCTTTTTTTGAGATTCTAGAGGAGATTAGGATCCAAGGAGAAGACAAGCAAGGTCTTCTTAGCACTTGTGTAAGCACATCTTGAAGTATCAGACACCATATTGGTATCAAAGCAACGTTTGATCAGGGTTCTGGTTGATGTTGCAACCCACTAAATCAGTAGGAGAGAATACAGTAGAGGAAGATAAAACCATGGTGACTAACATTGAGTTAGCCAAGAAGGTAGAAGAACAAGAAGAGGATAACAAGTTACTGAGAGAAAGATTGGCTCGAATGGAGCAACTCTTGGATGAAGTCCAAGAAAAGGTAGACAAGGTAAAGGATAAAACATATCAGAGGGAAGAGAAAGAAGCCATAGAAAAGGAGTTGGATTTGGAAGAGGAAGCTCCAACCCTTGACCCTGTTATTCCTGAAGAACCCTTCTTGAAGGCACTAAAGGCTTTAAGTGGAAAAGCTTTGGAGGGTGTACCACTTTTCAATGCACAAATGGATCCTGATTCAGTCATTGACTGGATTGATAGTATAGAGAACCATTTCAAATGTGATGGTATCTCAAAGGCCCAAAAATTCATGGTGGCCAAGTCAAGGTTGAGAGGTTCGGCTCTCACATGGTGGAAGTTTGTGCAAAATGAAAGAGAAAAAGAAGGCAAGGGTCTTATAGTTACATGGAAGGGCATGGTAACTAAAGTAAAGTAGACCTACTTACCTGATGACTATGAAGTCCAATTGCATAGGAGGAGACACAATCTTAGACAAAAAGATTTGGATGTCCAAGCATACACCAAGGAGTTCCAAAAGTTGTGCCTAAGATCAAAGGTGGTTGAAGATGAAAGCATCAAGCTAGCAAGGTACTTGAATGGACTCAAATGGTCTATTCAAGAAGACATGAGTCTAGTGAAATTTAAAACCATCCGCCAATGTTATCAAATGGCCTTGAAGATAAAGGAGAAAAGCAAAAGGAAGCAAGAGAAAACCTCCAAGAGTAGAGGCAAAGGAAAAGATAGTAGAGTACAAAGAGGTGGCTATGGTGGAAGGAGTTCAGAATCAAGGGCTCAAGGAGAAGTTAAGTACACTGAGCAGCAAGAAGGAAGCTCTAGTAGAGGTGGTAGAGGAAGAGGCTCTAACTTTAGAGGAAGAAGTGGTGGACAAGGAAGAGGCAATTACTTTGCCAATATGAAGTGTTATCACTACAATCAAATGGGACACCTTGCTTATAGGTGTCTAGAGAAGGGTAGTACTTCTCAAGGAGGTGATAAGAGAACTAATCTAGTTCATGATGAGACAAATGCAGTAGAAAAACATTCTGAGGTGCCATTAAATTTAGAGGAAGGTGAGAACCTCATGATGAGGAGAACTTTGATCAAAGAGCCGGTTAAGGAGGAACCAAGCCAAAGGAGGTCCCTATTTAGGATAAAGTGAAAAATGATGGGGAAAGTATGTAGAGTCATCATTGACTCAGGGTCTACTAACAATATTGTGTCAGAGGAAGCAGTCAGCAAGCTAAAGTTGGCAAGGATACCCCACACCAATCCTTACAAGGTCACATGGCTCAATAAAGGCCAACATGTCTTAGTAAATGAACAAGCATGGGTGGAGTTCTCAATTGGAAGGTACAAGGACAAAGTTTTGTGTGATGTGTTACCTATGGATGCAAGTCACTTGATCCTAGGTAGACCATGGCAATTTGATCACCAAGCTATGCATGATGGAGTGAAGAACTCTTATACTTTTAAGAAGGATAAGGTAACTTTCAAAATTCAGTCACTATTAGAGGATGCAGAGGTGAAGACAACAGATCCTAATATACTCATGGTTGGTGAAAAAGAGTTCTTAGAAGCCTTGGAAGAAGGAGAAGGAATTGGCTATGCACTAGTGTTAAGCCCAAGGGAGGTAAGTGGTGACAAAGCAGCCAAGAAGCTAGAGTTACCTAAAGAGATACAAAGCATGCTGCAGACTTATGAAGGCATTGTAAGTAGTGGACAACGAGCAGCATTACCTCCTAAAAGAGCTATAAGTCATAGGATAGACCTCATACCAGGAGCTACCCTTCCCAATAAAGCAGCCTATAAGATGACCCCTCAACAAAATGAGGAAATAGCTAGACAAATACAAGAACTCCTAAACCAAGGTCTCATTAAAAAGAGCATTAGTCCATGTGTCGTACCCACTGTCCTAGCACCTAAAAAGGGAGGAGATTGGAGGCTTTGTACTGATTCAAGGGCTATTAATAGGATAAACATAAGGTATAGGTTCCCTATCCCTAGGATTGAAGACCTAATGGATTGTCTAAGTGAAGCTAAGTACTATAACAAGATAGACTTGAAGAGTGGCTATCACCAAATAAGAATACATGAAGGAGATGAGTGGAAAACAGCCTTCAAAACCAATGAAGGTTTGTATGAATGGCTTTTCATGCCATTTGGATTGTCTAATGCCCCCTCCACATTCATGAGGCTCATGAATGAAGTCCTTAAAGACTACATTGGAAAATTTGTGGTGGTATATCTTGATGATATACTAATTTATAGCAAGACAAGAGAAGAACATCTCAAACACCTAGAGCTGGTTTTCAAGAAGCTACATGAGGAGAAGTTGATGATCAATTTAGAGAAGTGTGAGTTCATCAAGATAGAGCTAGTGTACCTTGGATTTGTGCTATCTCATGGCAACCTGAAAATGGACATTAGCAAAGTGGAAGCCATCCTCAATTGGCCTACTCCAAGGATAGTAATAGAGGAAAAGATAGCTACCCAACCTATTTTGGTGTTGCCAAGTTTTGAGAAGCTATTCACCATTGAGTGTGATACAAGCAAAGTGGCTATTGGAGCTGTTCTAAGCCAAGAGGGCAGACCAGTGGCTTTTCATTCAGAAAAGTTAAGTGAAGCCAAGAAGAAGTATTCTTCTTATGACCTTGAGATGTATGCATTGGTTTAGGCTTTAAGGAAATGGAGGCACTACTTGCTTCCCAACGAGTTCATAGAGTATTCAGACAACCAAGCACTTAGTTTCCTAAATTCACAAGAGAAATTGAGTCACAAACATATGAAGTGGGTTGAATACTGCAAGATTAAACTTTTAATATCAAGCACAAGAAAGGAGTACTCAACAAGGTGGCAGATGCCTTGAGTAGAAGAGCTCTTACCATCCAAGAGATTCAGTTGAAGAGCATGGGAATAGATCATTTCAAGGATCTATATGCAGATGATGAAGATTTTGCAGACATTTATAAGGTATGTGCTAAATACAAGAATCATTTTCATAGTAGATATGTTGAATATACTTTGCAAAGTGATCTCTTGTTTAAGGGGAATAAGTTATGTGTCCCTAGAGGCTCTATTAGAGAGAATTTGATACAAGAAAAACATAATGGTGCATTGAGTGGTCACTTTGGGATCATGAAGAATCAAGAACTTGCTCAAAGGTTCTATTATTGGCCAAGGATGAATCTATATGTTAGAAAGTATGTGGAAAGTTGTATAGTATGTCAAAAGGCCAAGGGCACTTCTTCAAATGCAGGCCTATATCAACCACTACCCATTCCTACTGGGCCATGGGAATGCTTGAGTATGGATTTTGTAGTTGGGTTACCCAAGATAAGACAAGCCATGGATAGTGTTTATGTAGTTGTGGATAGATTCAGCAAGATGGCTCACTTTGTGCCATGTAAGACAACCAATGATGCCAGCCAAATAGCCTCTCTCTTCTTCAAAGAGATAGTAAGAATATATGGGTTACCTATGAGCATAGTGTTAGATAGAGACACCAAGTTTATGAGTCATTTTTGGAGGAATCTTTGGCAGAGATTGGGCACTAATTTATCTTTTGGATCTGCATACCATCCCCAAACTGATGGTTAGACCAAGGTTGTAAATAGAAGCCTTGGAAATCTATTAAGATGCCTGACCAAGGAGTATGGCCAACAATGGGATTAGTTGATTGGGCAAGCTAAATATGCCTATAATGACACTATGAACAGGTGCACAGGGAAAAGTCCCTTTGAAATTGCATATGGCTTACATCCTAGGGGAATCTATGAGCTAAGAGACCTAAGGGATGGAGTTAAGGGAAGTGGATATGCTGATGATTTTTCCTATGCAATGCAGGAGATTCATGACATAGTCAGGAAAACATTGACTGAGAACACTATGAAGCATAAGACCAAGGTGGATGAACATAGAAGAGAAGTTCAGTTTAATGTGGGAGACTTGGTGATGGTGCATCTAAACAAGTCCAGATTGTAGAAAGGTGTCCCTCACAAGTTGTAGATGAAGAGGATAGGTCCCTGTCCTATCTTGGCAAAGTATGGGAACAATGCTTTTAGAGTGGAGCTACTGAAAGATAGTGGACTGTCACCTGTCTTCAACATTGCAGATCTGGTTCATTACAAAGGACCACCACCAGACATGGATCAAAGCCTCAATGAATTCATCCATGATGTGGAAGAGCTCAAACTATATTCTACTACAGTCAAGCAAGCTGACAGTATACCAGATACTAGAGTCTACAAAAAGACAAGAACCAAGGAATACAAAGAGCACCTGATTAAGAGGCATGGACAAAATGATGTTGATGTAGTGTGGATCAAAGAATCTGAGTTCAAGAAGATGGTAATTGATCCTACTTTACTCAATCCAAGGGTGGATTGAACTCTTTTTTTTTGGGAAGGATGATGCAGGAGCACCTAGGCTAACCTCCATTTTCTGGTCATTTTGGCTTGTATCTGACATTGGCCAAGTTAGAAAGTTTGTGTGTTTGTTTCAGAGCTTAGAAGATCATTGCAATGTGGGCTAGGTGAGTTAGTCATTAGGACTAAGGTCACCAAGATTAGTCATTGTTGTAGCTTTTAAATTGCTTAGTCTTTTGGAGCTTAAGGTGGTCTAGAGTCTTAAATGTGTTCTAAACACATGAATGATGTTAGAAAGATGCCATGAGGCCTTTAATGGATTTGGTTACTCAAAATATAGGACGTAGAGGTCCTAAGAGTCAAGAAGGTGGCATAATGACAAAATTGCCAAATGTTGTTACAAATTGTCATGACAACATTTGCCATTATGGCAAATGTTGCATGCAACTCGGTTACATAGGATCCCCTAAAGGATAGGAGTGGGGGATCGACCGACATACCCTACAAACATGGTGAATGGCATCGAATATGAAGGAGGCTCGAATTCATGAAAGAAGGGAGATTGTAATCAAGTTTTTTGAAGAGAATATAGCTCTGCAATTTCTGTTTAAGTGTGAATTCTGAGTGTTATTGAGTGACAGTGATACTAAGTGAATTGAATGTTGTGAATTAGTGTTAGATTGATGTTCATAGGATAGTACTAAGAATTTTTTTTTCTGTAAGTAAGTTGATTTAAGCTGTGTTAGTGTCTTGAATAGATAGGTTAAGGTTTAAGGGTTTTACTAGTCCTATCCTGACCAACTTGTCTTTTTATGGCTCCCCCATGAAATCTAGTCACGGGATTTTCCTAAGTGTAGATGGATGTGTTAGGGGAGTCATTGTTCTATACATATGTAGAGTTAGGAGTCATGAAGTGTCAAAACCTAGGCGAGCTTAGAGTGCCCGTTTAAGGGTTTGAGAGTGTGAATTGAAGAAAATAGGCAGGGGAGTGAAGTACAGTACGAGATAAGTATAGTTCTAGGTGGGACATGAATAGGTCTTGATATGACAGGAGGATTGAGGGACTATTGATCCATTTGGGTGAGATTTGAGCAAGAAACCAGTAGGGTCCTACAAACTAGGCCTCCTTAAGACAAATTATGTCACTCGGTTGGAGAAAGGTTTGGTGATCCCTCAAAATAGATCCAAAGGGAAACACATGGAGGGTCTTCAAGATGTTTGGCACCCCTGCAATCAATTCAATGATCTGTGTGTTGATGGCACTTAGAGTCTTCTAAGTGTAGGAGGAAGTGTTGAAGTAAACTAAGGGTGATTGTCCTTCAGGGTGAAGCACAAGGGGTTAGGCTCTTAGAGAAGAGTTATACAAGGTCTTAGTTAATCATCTAAGCATTTTTTTGAGATCCTAGAGGAGATTAGGATCCAAGGAGAAGACAATCAAGGTCTTCTTAGCACTTGTGTAAGCACACCTTGAAGTATCATACACCACTCGCTATTGAAAATGGATGGGTGTGTGGGGAACAACTTTGATGTGAACACATGTCGTGACATAAACCATTAATTTTCCTTAGGCAATAGCTATTGCATGATGGAGATACTACTCCCATCATCAAGTAGTACCACATGGCCATTGCCTGCTAACCCTCATCTTTAAAATAATAGGAAATAAATCAAGACAGGCATGCGAGGTGTGGTAGAGATACAACCACATCTTCAATTTCTCATTTATTGATCTTTGAAATGTGCCAGTCATCTTTACCAAGGATATTGGGCCCACTAGTATACCAAACACATGGTCAAAGTCTATCAACTGATGTTAATAAAATAAAAAGAAATGAAACAACACAGGCACATGGGGAATGATTTGGATTGATTCCCATGATTAAATGGACAATCATGAAGCTTTATTTTTACACATGCCATAAAAATTAATCATAGAAAGAGGCCATCTCTAGGTGAATGAGAGACTGAACCATAATACAATAGGCTAAGGATTTGAAACCCTTTTTAAAATTAAGCATTTGGTCATAAGAAAATTAAGACCAAGAAGAAACTTAAGGTGACTGACAAACCTAAGATCAGGGTCCGGCAAGACAATGAGTACAATGGAACAAGTGACAACTTAAGTGACTAGGAATGAGGAAATTAGGTCAATGTAATTTTAAACTGAGCAAGGGTTTTTTTATTTATAGGCCAACCTTAGGAAGTTGTAATGATATAAAACCCTATCATAGTGATGTGAACATGACGTAGAATCAGAAACAAGGGGCCAAGCCATACTTTGCAAAACTATTAGAGTGGAACTAGGATAATTTTTTGAGGGGTTCCATTAGTGGCTCCATCTAGGGATGTATGCCCCTTGTGGGTACAACAAGAATTCAGATCCTCTAGAGAAGTAGACCAAGTGCAAAACACATTGGGTGAGATAGTATTTATTAAAATCTTAAACCATAGTTGATGGACATAGGCTACCAAATGAAAAGACAAAACCATGTTTGCCTCTATCAAACACATTGTTCTTTGTTGTCTGTATTAAGTTTGAAAACACTGCCATTGTCTTTCTGAAAAAAAAATACCACCCCTGGCATGCTTAATCACATCACTATGGTTCCCAATGCCTTCATTAACAAGATCATTCTCATACATAATCACTTTCTTGTCAGATTGGACTGGAAAGTGGAAAAATTCCTAGTGTGATCTAAAAGGTTACTATGAGACTTCTAATCATTCATCTGCACACCAAATTTTAAACCCTCATAGTGATTAGGCTCAATAAAAATTTCATGTACTACACACAATATACAAATCCATTTTTGTGTTGAGAAAAGGATTCTCACACATTTGAAACTCCTTTAACTAGATTGCACCATAGGTCAATTTATTATCATTCCAACAACATAACTTAGTCACACCATCACATGGTTCAAGGTTTTGAAAATCATATTTACCAAAACCCACAATACCTTCATCTGAATCACTTTGAATTCCATCACTTTTAGGATTAAAAATATCATCAAGAACACTTATGGGCACTAGTCATTTCATGCACACTATTAGTTGATAGACATATTGACCTATGTGTCAAAGACTCATTGTTATCTGAAATTTGTTTATTAGCCCTTGAACAAGTATCTTTATCTTCCTTCACATAAATTATTTCCTCATTGGATGAAAACATGTCCATAATCATACTGTGAAGATAAGGAACATCAGCAAAGAACTCAATTTCACATTTACTAACATGAGATCCACCATTGTTTACACCATATAGATCTTTATCATTTTTAACACTATGCTTAGGTTCAAGATATTAAATACACAAGTTTTTATCTTAAAATTGATCATCATCCAATGAATCGGTATGCTCTAGTGATAAAAAAATTGAGCTACACTCCAAGTATTCCTCATGTAAAACTTGTTCATTTACTTATGAACAAGCAACTTCATCATCATTTAAATCACTGCATCCTTCAAATGAAGAAAGCACCTCTAGCACCTCGTCATAGAAGAATTAATAACCCTTAAAAGAATAATCAAGTTTACTGTCATCATTATCTTCATCATAAGGAAACTCATCACTACATATATGATGCTCAAATTTTTTAGAATGAATGTTTAAATTTTCATCTTTAATATCTTGACCATTGACTTGTGATGAAAAATCAGAAATACTTGCAAGTGTATCTTTATCTCCATCATCGATATACTAATATTCATATATGCTACTTTTGGGCTGATCACAGTCACTATCCTCATCCATACAATATGGATCTTCATTTTCAAATATGCTCTTTTCACTTATCTTCATTTTTTTTTTCTGAATAGGATAGCTTCCATCAACATTTTGAGATATCACATTTTGTGCATAATTTAGTTGGGCTCCCTCAAAAAAATTTATCCAATCAAGTACTTGATCAAATCTATGAGGTTTCAAGTCTTTTAGCAAGGTACTTAGCCCTGGCTCAAGGATTTCACAAAATAAATAAACACATATTGAATCTTTAGGTCTGAAAGTTTTGGGGATTTCCAATAAGGCATCAAAAAATCTTGAGAACAAGTTAGAGGGTGATTCTCCCTTGAGCATCTTCATGTTAGACAATTCTTGAACAAAAGACAACTGATAAATACTATTCAAAATTTTGTTAATGTCCACCTTGGATCTCAGTATGATCTATGTGTTGCAATGATGGACAAATCAGAACAACAAAAGCATCATCATCTTGACAATCATTTCTATTATCTGATCCATGAATTCCATTTGCATGAGATGTGCTAGGATAACCAACACTTGCAGCCATGTATCCTTTCATCATTGAATATTTCAAATTATTCTCAATATCCATAACAATTTGATATGCTTATGTAATGTTGCAGGCTCTTTATCTCTTAGAAAATAACTCATTTCTTTGTCAAATGCATCAAATTATACAATTAGACATACTACATAATTTGGTCTCATTGTCTCAAGAATGCCACTTAATTTTTTTTTAAATATGAGATTTAAGGTTGGTACCAACTCATCTTCTTCTTTCTAGACGTTATTAAATTTTTGTCTTAGTGAATGTGGATTAATTATTTCTCCAAATTGTTCTATGAATGCTTCCATGAACTCATTCCATGAAGAGATAGAACACACTGGAAAATATGAGAACCAATCTCTAGCATCTTTCTTCAGATATTGAACAAATAACTTCATGACATCTTCATGATTTACCTCATAATCTCCCATCAAATCAAAAAATTCTTGTAGATGTTGAGATATTGATTCTAATCTTTTCCCTTTGAACTTTGGAAAACTTTCTCTAACTTCAATAGGAATAGGGTTTGGGAAAGCTTGAATACCATTAAAATTCAATGGTCTATATCTTTCCATGGAGAAGATTTTTTTATGACATGACAAGGGTTGCATACTCTTCATGCTTACTTCATGCATGTACAAGTGAATGATACATTTTCTTTCACCCCTTTACAAAATTCAAACATCAACTATACAATTGATCACTACCCTATGTTTTTCTTTTATACTGACCTTAAAATATTACAATGCATAACTCAAGTACTAATACATTTAAGATCTCTCTAATGGGCAGATTTCAGGAACAAGCATACTTCTTCATTACAACATAAAAAATTCAAATTATAGCTTGGAAGTATGAAAATTAAAACTATCATTCCCCTTTTTTAGTGCTTAATTCACTCAATAGGGAATCAACATTATTTTTACATTTCTTAAAATAACACCCATATAGATCTATTTTCCTTTGAAAATCAAAACAAGGGAAAATACCTGGATATATTAGTAGGTATTAAATTTTACCAAGATTCCTTTTATAGAATTGCCACCTCCTTTATAGAGGACTAATACTTCAATAATATGAAGTATATTTTTTGGTTGGTTTTTACTATAAGTTCATTCTTCAGCACTTTTCACTAGTATAGAGTTCTTCGGGGTCACCACTCACTCTTAATGAGAACTTTTAATTCAGAACTTCCCAAACTCTATCAAGGCAAGATGATCTATCACAACTACTTCAAATAAGTCCCTAGTAGAGTCTCCAATTCTGTTGGTTATTTTTTAAGAACCAAACTTATTCTCACCACAAGCCTATGAACTTTCCAAGGACAATTATCAGTAAGGAAAAGGATTGGCCAACACATATGTAAAGGCTTTTGGGTCTTTACTTTTTCACTTCAAGCTCTGTGAAACCTAGGAGGGTGATCCTAAATAATACTGTTTATAGATACCAGTGTGAATCTAGTATCAAAAAATAAATCAAATAGATAATTATCCTTAAATGTTTAAAATCACTATACCCTAAAAGTTTGGAAAACTTTCACACTAGTGATTAACTTAAACAAGAGAATATATAATTCTCTTAACACTCTTACACACCCAGAAAAAAAACCAACAAGAAATTTGATTATATTATGCGATCATTAGTTGATTCAAGTACCCCAATTGGAGTATGAATGCTATAACAAGCTAGTGCCATATTTTGGGAAGTGAAGTCAAACCATAAACCTATATGATTAGATAACAACTTTGTATTTTAGAAAAATACCCACAACCTTGACAATACTACATTACAATATTTCGATGAGTTATTTCCATAATTAACTTCTTACTAGCATCCTTACACAAAGTTTATATCAAACCCATTGTTAAATTAAAGTATTTACATAAATTATTTGAATGGATAAGCAAGAATGAAACAATACATCTATTGAAACTCAAAAAAGATAAAATAAGATAACCATTGATTATCATATTCATAGCTTTATTTCATATATAAAAGAGAAAATGTACAATTTTTTTGTAATACCTAGTTATTTGTATTGTTATGAAAAACATACATTTTGGTTGATCCCTTTCTAGAACATATTACTAAAAAACCTATTATCCATTTCCCTTGTATCTATTTCCTTTGAAAATAAGTACCTATTGACCTCCTAACTTCTTGACCTCTTGACCCTCTCCTTTGCATCCAACCTTAAAATCCCTAATAAGACAAGGGAGCAACAAGCACCGGGTTGGATTAAATTTTACATTTCATTTCATTTTCATTTCAAAATGAATTTCAATAGAAAATAAGAGAATCTTCCCCAATTGATCTGGGGAACCATCATTTTAATTTAAGTGAAAACAAAAATAGAGTTCAAGAAACAATTAATCAAAGCCACCCCACCAATTACCAAAAAATATTGTTGTGGCAGCACCAAAACATGTAAATCCACACTACCTTGAAAAGTGTCACTATTAGCATTAAAATCATAAATATCGAAGACCCACTTCACAACACACCAACCAAAGAAAAAAATCAACTCATAGGACCAAAAATCCTAGCACCCACCAAGGAAAGTAACAGGATGTTACTTTGCCTTGTCACTAGGAGAATAGGTGTGCTCACTCGATGTCCTTATCTTCAAAGGAGTAGCCATCATCACCTCATCCTCAAAATCAATCCAATCCTTCATGGCCATAAGATATTGATGATAGTCAGAATCAATCTCATTTCCACTATCAGAAGAATCATCATAAACCTCAATGGGAGAATGATGTTGTCCCATATAAGCGCAATGATACTTATTCTTTCTAATAGCTTCCCTTTCTGGCCTCTTTACTTTCTTATCCATTCCTTTGGCCAATTCCTCTGAGATAGTTTGGCCCATAAGGTGGTAGGAATGCTTAAGAACACCTCGTGTTGAATCTTTGGCAGCATTCATTTTCTTTATTAGAGTTATAGGTATCTTTGGTCCACCTTGTTCACCTTGAGGAGGAAAATCTTGAAATTCAAGAGGATTGAGCCTCTTGGACTAGTGGACCAGGATGACATTCACAATTATCTTTCTGATTCTCCTACTCTGCCACTAAAAATTCTCAAAGCAGAATTACCAGCCTACTCAAAAATAACTAACTCAAAATCAATCCCTCTCACACTTCAGGTTTTCACAATTAGATGGAGGGAGTAATCAAGCAAGTGAACCTCATTAAATAGAGAAATTTTTGTGCATCTGCATTAAATTTCTAGGAGAGCTTGTGTGAGAATGTTGGAAATCAATTAACCTGGTTTTAAATCTCAACAGTTGATCATATTTTGAACCAAATCAACGATTAGATACTCCTGATTATTAATGATGACAAAATTAAATGCATGCATTTGATACTCATCTCAAATAAAGAGACTCAAGTGAGATGAATATTTTCTTAATTTGCATGTAAACCATACACTTTATTTCCCAATGAGTCATGTCGTGTCACATTTACCTGCTTGCCCATAGAAAATAACTCACTTGTGATTCATAATAGTAGGACAACAGGAAACGATCATGATTTATCTTCAGAATATCTACCCATACCCTGCCCCATGTGTACCAGCCTTTGACAGATTTAATGGCCATAAAATAGTTTATCAATCTCACAACTGAAAAATCAAGGGATGGCAAGGAGTGGTCAAGACTTTCCCACATCACTAGCCATCTACCATCATTTTTAATTATTTCAAAGCAAATCACCATTCTCAAGACCTAGGAGGTCTCACTTAATGACAAATGTTATTCCACTCGCTAACCCATTTAATTGTCTTTCCTTGTTGAAAATGGACAAGCGTGTGGGGAACAAATTTGATGTGAACATGTCATGACATCCACCATCAATTTTCCTCAAGAAACACTTGCTGCACCATGGACATACTAGTCCCACCATCAAGTAGTACCACGTGGCTATTGCCCACTAACCCATGTCTTTAAAATAATAGGAAATAAATCAAGATGGATGTGTGAGGAGTGGTAGAGATATGGCCACGTCTTCAATTTCTCTGTTATTGATCTTCTTTGAAAGGCACCAATCATATTTAACAAGGATATTGGTCGCACCAACATACCAGACATGTGGTCGGAACTCACCAACCCATGTGAATAAACAAAAAATAAATGAAATAGTGTGGGCACATGGGGAATGACTGGTATTGATTCCCATGATCAAATGACCAATCATGAAGCTTTATTTCTACAGATATCACAAACGTTAATCATAAAAAGGGGTCATCTCTAGGTAAATGAGAGATTGACCCATAATACAATAGGTTAAGGATTTAAAACCATTTTTAAAAATTAAGCCTTCAATCATAAGAAAATTAAGACCAAGAAGAAACTTAAGGCGACTAACAAACCTAAGATCAGGGGTCGATAATACAATGAGTACGATGGCACAAGTGACAACTTAAGTGACCAAGAAGTGGGAAGAAGGTTAATGCAATTTTAAAATGACCAAGGGTTTTTTTATTTAGAGGCCAACCTTAGGAAGTTGTAAGGATATAAAACCCTATCATAGTTATGCGAATATGACCTAAAATCATAAACAACATGCCAAGCCATACTTTGTAGAAATTTTAGAGTGCAATTAGGAGAATTTTTTGAGGGGTTCCATCATGGTGCAATATATATGTGTTGGTGATCAGTAATCAAAGATGTTGTTATTGGTTTTTTTTTTGGGATGGTTTTCCCATGTGTTGCCATCAATGAAAAAAGGGGGAGATTATTGGAATTTTGTATTGTCTTTGATATCAACAAATCTTTGTTGTTGCATTTATGTCAACCTATGGAGATTCCTTGATTGGTTGCATTATGTTTTCATTATTAGTATCATGAATGTCAACCTCTAGTGTTGATTTTATGAGAATGTGTTGGTGATGTTCAACCTCTTGTGTGGTTGATTTGTTGAGAAGTTGTTCCAAATGTTGTGTTTTCTCTTATGGTGTTAGGTTTCTAAGTGCTTTTGAGAAAATTTAAATAAAAGAGGAAATAATGTGGTGAAGAGTGTTTAGTGTGATAGAGTGTTGTTTAGTGTTTTTATCAATATTTCTCCATGGATAAATATCTTCTTGCACAATTCAAATATGTTGCTTAGATGTGTTATATCTAGATTTTCTTATTCTAGATAGTTTTGCAGAGAAAGTTGTGTTCACTAGTGTATGAACTATGAAAGTAGTATTGTCTAGGAGAAATGGTTTTGCTCCACATTTCTCCACAGTGAGGTTTTTGGTCTTATGGATATGAAGGTGTGCTTATATTGATAATATCTATCTTCAATATGATTTGTTTTCTTTTGGTGCTCCACAAGGTTGGATTTAGGAATGTTAAGTGGGTGTATAAGATGAGTATATTCTTTAGGTGAATGTTTTTGCAAAGGATTTGTTGGATCTAGGGTGTTGTTGAAATATTTTAGATTGTGTTCATGTTTTTTGTGTGGTATGTAAGTCATATTTGGATCAAATGAATTGTGTAATTAATTGTGTATTGGTGTTAACATATGTTTGACCAACCTTCAATGTTTACACTAATTGCATATGTTCTTCAATGTTTTTGGAAGAATGGTGTGGCATTTTATGTGGATTTAGGTTTGAGTTAAGGTGTGAAGTACTTTTTTTCCTTCATTCCTTTCCACTACGGGAATGTTTTGGTGTTGACCTAAATTGAATTTGAACATTTGAGGTGCATATACAACATTGTAGATTATTTTCAAGGTTGAAGATGGTATATATGTGTGATGAATTGATGAAGGAAGAGTATGTTAAGTGTGTAATGAAAAGTATTGAGATGTGAAGTGTGAAATTGTGAAATGCAATGCGAGATTTAATTCTTGTGACTACTGGAAGCAGTGAGTAGAAGGTATCTACATTCTTCAGAGAGAGTGAATTTTTTGATGAAGTAGTGATGAAACTTTTCTATTGCTCTAAGATGGATTTCTCATTGTAAGAATATTCTTTCTTCTTCTTTCTAATCTGATAGTAAGCCATTTGTAGTGATCATTCTTTTCTTTTGATAAATGAGCCCTCTGGTAGTGAGCATATTGTATTTGATGCTACAATTAATTTATATTGTGAGCTAATCCTCACCATGGTTTTTTCTTCGAATTTCCATGTAAATCTTGTTTTCTCATGTGATTTTATGTGTTTGAATTAATTTTTCTCATGTTTACATTTTGCTAATGCATGATAAGGGTTTAAAGGTTGTTAAGGGTTTAAGGAATAATGCAGATCTAAATGTTAATGAGGGTTTAATGTTTTAATGAAAAATTGATTCACCCCCTCTTATTTGTCTTGTGTAATACCCAAAATTTCTTGATACAAATAACTTGTAAAGGATTCCTAAATATTTTTTTGTGTATTTCACTTCTCTACTTAGTACAATTTAGGATTGTATTAACCAATAATTTAGAATTCTTATTTTGTGAACCTACTATAGAAACCAATTATTAAAACACAAAAATATAGCACTAAGCTCAAAAAGAATTCATTTGATGCTAGCTTCCAACCCTTCTTTTAAATTTTATAAAATTGACTTCTTCATTTAGAAGCCTGCTACTAGGCTACATTTAAAGTTATACATACATATGTATGTATATATATTTTTATGTATGTATATCCTAGTGAAAGATAGTTTCTAGATCCTTGATGCTCAAGACATCAATTATATAAAATCACCAATATATATAAACCTACTTAGAGTATATTATAGAATGATATATATAATGTTATTACATAGATAGATGAAAGTATGATTGGAAACAAAAATAGAACTAAAGGGCATGATCATAACTATGCTCTAAGAAGTATTTCTTAATTTAGGAATTAGGCTCTCTTTTAGAAAAATTAGTGATGTGCAACTTATTCAAAGTTGTGATTAAGGGGCGAGTGGTGTAAGTGAACTGATGGTATTTTCTACACAACAAAAATTGAGAAAAAATATAATATCCTATCTCTCTTGAAAGGTAAATCTCTATCAACAAGCCTCAAGAGATAACCCTATGGTCTCTAATGTTAGGTCTTGAAAATGCATAAAAAAATAACTACTGGAGGTTTCAAACTCACTAGATTTACAATATTTTTTTATGCTTTTAATCCTAAAACTAGCCTAGATTTTAAAACAAACAATAAAAGATAAGGGTTTAGAGAGAGACTTTATTCTAGTCTAACTTCTAAGATCAATCATAATAATCATGAACGTTGTGAATAGACAAATATCTGAGAAACCAATCTCTATTTGATCAAGGACAAACCTGCAACTACACAAAAATAGTGTAACCTTCTAAGGAAATCAAAAGATTTCCAGACTATGAATATTTACCCACATACCCAATGATTGGCTTAATATAAATAAACTTCACCATTTCCATGAAAGACCTAAAATCTAATATTAAACATGCATTTATTAAATCTAGAGAAATTTTAAAGATAAAGAATAACAAGAACCTTGCAAGATAAAGCAACCCAAGAGAGAACACCAATGTACAATATCTTCACTTATATTGAATCACCGAAAACTTGCAACAATTCTTACATTCAAAGTTCTAGCATTTGCTCTCAAATGACTAATTCCTATCTTAACTACAACTATTACAATAATGTTTAACTCTTCTAGCAATGTCTAACCAAAAAGAACGAAGCTAAGGCTTCAATTTATAGCCAAAAAATGCCCAGGGTGACCAAAAAAGAGGGCCCATAGAGCCAGGTTAGCCATGCATCCGAATTTACTATGTTTAGCCAACCATGCAAGGTGGTTGGAAGATTCCATTGAATAAGAAAAAATACATTTTAGAAATCTAAGAGTGAAGTCCTCAGGAAATTTAAAGCCATCTGGCACATCCTATTTCTGGAAGAAACACAAAAAATTTCATCCCCTATTTGTCTGAAGTGGATTCCTAAGTGGCGCCTCACTGTCTAGCATCTTTTGTCCAGCTGGCATCCAATTTTTGAGTTATTTCTTTACATTTCTCCAATATTTCCTTTACATCCGCTGGATCTAGAACTGGAATAATTTATTTATTTATTTTGTGACTACTAAATTCCTCCAAGTATTGCGACATCACTTTATTCCATTCAATTTGTAACTCTTGGTACTTGTCCAACCTGGAAATATAGATAGTCGCATCCTCTAGGTGCTCATTTTCTATTGGAGAATTATCCGAAGGGGTGTAAACCTCATGCCACCAAGCTTGTATCCTGTCAACATTCAAATTATTTTGGCCTAATCTCCTCCTCCTAGTCATTATCTCCAAGAAACTAACGCAACTACTATGAATCTCTTTCATCTTTCCTTGTAGTTTCATGATTTTATTCAAGACATTTTTGAGGAGTTCTTTCTTGTAATTCCAAACTTTGATCCACTCCTTCACTTTTCCAATCTCATCCTTGGAAAAGAAATTCAATTCAATCAACCGATCCTTAGGAATTTACAAATTTTTCTTTAATTCTTCAGTTGTAAGCTCGTCAACCTTTCCATAGTCTGCAAAAAATTGTGAAGTATGTTCCAAAAAATCAGAGGCACTGGTGTGAACTTAGAGAATTTTTCCAATTACCTCATCTCCTCTCTTGTTGTCATCTTGAAGCCACTCCTAAGTATTATGAACTGATCTCTTTAGTTGTTCGATCTCTGAGACTACCTCTTTAGGCAACATTCCTTCTGGTAGAGAATTGTCACTCCCAACTAACTACATAGCCCTCATCAAATGTTGGACATATTTATAGAAATAATTCAATTGTTTTGGTAGATTCTCCTTCTCCTATGTTTCCTATCTAGTTTTCAAGGAATTTCTTGAGAAGAGTCTCATAATTTTTCCTTTTCTTCTTCATTGGTAGTTGGTCCCAAATTAATTATTTCTACTTTGTAGTCGGATGGCTTGATTTAATCTTTGATTTTGTCACTGTCTGGTACTGCTACATGGATAATTCAATTATTGAATTCATCATAGGTGAGAATCAAGATTATTTTTGCACTCTTCCTTTGCTTTGGTTGCCCCCATTTTTCCAACAACTTGTCCCAATTGGGAGTCTCTTCTTGCACAATGATTGGCTTCTTATTTATTCTTTTCTCCAGCCAATCTGGAACAACAGGTTGCTCTATATTTACTTCTGTCTCCTAATCTCCTTCAACTTGAGTCAAACTGTTAGCAACCTCTTTGATATTGATCTCTGTATTAAGTTGATCATCAACCTTGTCCTTCTCTGGAGAATTAGACTATCCCTCCTCCTGGACAACCTATTATTAAATATTATTACACTGATCTCCAAAATTAGATGGCCCCACATCTTGCATAATTTATCTCCATTCCCTGCTATTGGGGGTAGAAATATCTTCATCTTTTGAATCTCGAGGCTTGGGGTTATTTGATACGTCACCCTTTTCCATGGCAACTTCTTCTGATATATGTGTTCTAAGAGGGGATAGGGGAGGAATAATACCCTTGACTGGTACTTATGTATGCACCTCTTCTTTAGTAATCCCTCCTTCAACAATTGGGGAGGACTTTTGCTGAGGAGAGTTTCTCCTAACATATACTTGCAGCTTTTCTTCAAATACTTCCACCTACACAACCTTAGCTGAGGAAGGATCATCAGTGGCTATGTCATCCTTCTTCACCTTGGTTCCCTTCTCTTTCTTCTTGGTTGTGGGGTCCTTCCCTTTTCAGTTGTTGAAATTTTATTTTCCTTAGGAGATGGCTTCTCTCCTTGTCATGACGGAACTTGACTTCTGGTTCTTCTCTTTATTCACACTAGATTCTCGCCCTCTTGTTATTCATCAGTATGAGGTGCTCAAATATCACCTCTTTCTCCTTCTACTTCCCCCTTGGAGTGGGATTCTAGGTCTCCCATTGGGTCATACATAAGCTTTGTGTCGTCAGCCTCTAGTTCTTGTATTCTTTGCTTCACCCATTTCCTAGAATACTCCCTGACTGGCTCAGTTATATGGTTAAGATTTGTTTCCTCTTCCTCTAAATAGCTTATTGGTGCCAAAGGCCTATTCCTAAATGGCTCATTGTACTATCATTGTACCAAATCCTCCTCATCATTATGTACCTAATCAGAGACTTCTATTACTTTATATAATCTTATCATTTAGAGGGGCATTCGAGAGAAGCTCATTCTGAGGACTTCAAAGTCATCTCTACAATTTTCCCAATAGTCCTCTATATGGTCCTTGTGTCTGAATGTTTTGTTGGCTTGCCTCATGAGTCTGCCATATGGACCAAACTTGCTTCTGGCTGAATGAGAGTATAATTCAAACTGTGCCAACTCTTTCTCGGAGTTTTGGGAACTTTGAAGGGGAGGGCATGATTCTAGAGTTCCAATTCTGACTGAGGGGGAATTTTTCTCCCAATCCCTTTTTCTTAATAACTTGTTGCATAATTTCTCCAAAGGTCACCATTTTCCTTGTGAGTTCCAACATCAGAAGCTTGTTGGTGGGATATCTAGGAAATCTAAGTGGAATAACGAGAGATCCATGTACCCAAATTATAGTTAGACTTCAGAAATTGGATGAACCATTATCCATATTGCTTAATCAAATCCATAGCCTCAGAGGATATTCTAACATGAAGGGCATCCTGCAAGTGTCTAGGAATGTACATAAAGAATGCATCATTTTCCCTTTGGTAGTTGGTGGTTTTATATTGCAATTGAGGATACACATCTCAAATCCTATCTTTTCCCAATGTTCCCTAACAATTGAGCCCTCTGTATTTGGTTTTTCTCGCCAACATATATACTAGATATGATGTCATGGTAAATTTATTTATCTCCTACACACTTTTCAATTAAGCATCTAGATTGTTGCTAATAATTATGGCCCAATGGTAATTCTTATTAGCAAGAATTTGTGTAATGGGGCAGAACATCCATATATGGAAGATATGTGCTTCCTCGATTCCCATCACCCTACCTAGGAGGGTTATGATATCATGGTACTGCATTTTGAAGTCACTTTTGTGTAACTTTTTTGGCAATTTGGAGAAGTGAGGTTTGGGCTTCAGGATCCATGCATTGTTCATGATCTCAAGGGCTCAGTTTGGATCTTGATCGTAGAATATGATTTCCTCCCCAATGTTAATTTCCCTAATCAGGTGGTGATGTGAGGCAATGTTGAATATATATACAATAGAATCCTCAATTTGATTGGCCATGACCCTCCCTTGTGGCCCAACTATGATTCTTGTGTTGGAGTCATAATGCCTTGCACATTCAAGATATAACTCTAGGCATAATTGTGCTGGGGAAAACCTTGCTGCTTGTGCCAATCTAGTATAGGTGAGAACTTGTGCTAATTGTGTGAGAACATCACCATACGTCCTCTTATGAAAATCATCATAATCAATGTGTCCCATGTTTGTGTCTACAATCTTATCCTAAATAGAAGATATCTTGGTTTCCGACCAGATGCCCTTGAATTCATACTTCATCCTTTCTTGTTTTTTCCGGACCTCCTCTTGAACCAAAGCAACCTTTGTCTTGGTGGCCTTTTCAAAACTCAATTCAACTTGCATCTGTTAGAGAAAATCCATAATCACTCAAATGCTAGTACATTTGTAATATCTTTAAGAAAATGTAAGAGGAATGATCTACTTCATCTAATGATATGTAAATGGACCAAATATGACCATGAAAAATCACCAAGCATATGCTTGCACAACAATTGCCTTAGTCTTGCATGGAACCTAAGAAATTTTGGATAATATGAGTAAGCTTGGATTTTCTGACCAGACTAAGGTTCAGATAATCTGAGCTAGCTTAGATTTTCTAAAATTTCTTAATCTGTGCATTTTACCCTTTGAATCATATGGAATTTGAAAGATGAAATTTCAATAGTGAACATGAGACAATTTCTATCATAAAATGCCTAAAATTTCTCCTCAAGACAAATTTTCTTAAAGTCTTATCTTGTTTTAGACATTAAGGAAAAGAATCCATAAAACTCGAGAATTTCAAAGAACCTCAAATTGGCTGAGTGGATCAGGATTCGGGTAATTTGAGCAAGCTCAGAATTACCAAACTTGGGGACTAGCCTTCAAAACTTTGTCAAGAGGCATGAAGGAAGATTCATCAAATCTGAGGGGGCTCAGATTCTTTGAGCATATTAGAGCTCAAAAATTCAAAGCTACCTTGTGATTTCTGAGTTTTTATCGAGACCGCAAAATTTTCACTAAGTGATGGGTTTTTGTTCCACCGAACATAAAAGGAAGAGATGGAATCCATCTTTGAAATTGCTTACTTATTCCTTCACACAATTTATTTTAGAGATTTTTGATATCATTTCACATTCGAATCCAGTGCATAAAACTACAGTATACTAGACAAGGGTTTAAAACTCTTGCCTTCAAAACTTAGCATTGTTTCAATGCAAAGTTCAATTCAAGTAGTAAAAAGAGGCATGCAATAACAATTAAAATGGTTCTTAATGACCTTAATTCATCAAATGCATAAAACTTAGAACCCTTCCCAAATGAATGAAAACAAACCCATGAATGACGAGAACTCGAAATGGTGAAGGTGAGGAATAATTTGAATTTGAACTCAAAGCTTCTACGAATGATCAGATGCAAAAATCCAACCAAGAAAGCTTGAAATGGATCAAATCCATTCGAAAGTTATCACAATCATACCTTAAAAGAATGCTCAATGGAGAGAGTGAGGACAAATCAACTAGAAAACCTCCGAAAATCCTAGGAATGACTCCCAATGCCACATAAATTGAAAGAAAAAATCTTGATTTGAGGGCGAGATGGAGGTGAATTTCTCTAAATTTTTTAGTAGAAAATGTGAAATGAGGAAAAGACTGACTAATTATCCTTTTATTCCCAAAACCACTCATTAAAACCACCACTAACGCCCAACGATATGATTCAACAAGTTCATAAAAATTAAAGGAGGATAGATTTCAGATAATTTAAGGTACCTTGGATTATTTGACCAAACTAGAGTTTGGATAATCCGAGCTACCTCAAAATTTTTGAGATTCAGCCATACTTAGCAAATTTCCCCCAAAATCAAAAATTGCAAGTGCTGGTTCAATCCTCAAGAGCATGGAAGTTGTCAGGAATTGCAAGGAAGCATCTTAAATGCAAGATAATGCATTATGCCCATGGATGACCCAAAACCAAGACCAAAATACCAATCCCTCAAGGGGATAAAGTCAGGACCCTAAGACAAACACACAAAGAAAGAAAAGAAAGAAAGAGGGTCCCCACCCTCAATAGGGCGTGTGTGCAAAAATTGCACAAAAAATGGCGACTCTATTGCGGAACGCTCTAGAGTATTTCAATGACAAGCTAGAAGCAAGAACTGAAAACCCTGGTTTTAGTCCCATATTAAGCCACATAACCAATGAAGCTTCAACATCGAGAGACAAGCAGGTCCCTCCTGTGCTAGAATCCTAGTGTGTGTATATGCATTCATTTCCTTCCTTTGGTTGTCGAAAGGAACCGAGGTTAGCAAGGTCAAGCTATGTAAAGACTCTAACTTCAAAGCATCCTGGATAGAGCCTTGTTTCCAATCAGACATCCATAGCCTCGACAAGGTTATTATTGTGACCCTCTCGAACATATCTCTACTACCAATTGAGTGTCCATAGCCCCGGTAGAGATATTTAGATACTCATGATAGGTTGAACTCATTCCTTTTTTGATGTTCCATATTTCAAATTTTCTTTTCAACTGATGAACAATGAAGTTCACGCTCAAGGTTGGAATCATAGTGGCATTGAAGCAGAGGTAAGATTTTTCACTTAACCAAGACTTCCAAAGAACCTACAACAATTTCAAGTTTCTTAAGATGTGTTCATAAAATATAAGATCTAGGCACATTCCAAAACTACTTAATCTAAGGACCTATCCACTTTAACATTCAGCTTGCATGACATTAAATAAGGATTTTCACCGCACTATCCTGGAAGGATGATTACAGTTTGTAAAGGAAATACCCGAAACAATCCTAGATAGCACCATGATTATTGTGCAAATTCCACAAGCCCAAAGGATAACAAGGAGACCAAAAACCAAAATGAAAACCAAAACAAACCCACACCCAAAAACCGGAAGGGGAAAAGCAAACCAAGCAAAACAAAGTAAATAAAATGAACACCTAAACTAAATATTTATAGAAGGAGAGAGTTGCAAGCAACTCAGGAAAGGAAGTAATGCTTCATATATTACCCATTGATAGGCAACGAGACATCCTCCCTAGTGAGATTTTTCAGGTAGAAAGCATTATCTCTCAGTATCTCAGAGATTTGAAAGGGGTCAAGCCAAAGTTTATCAAAATTTCCATGTGCCCCCTTCTTATCATGCACTTTGTCCCAGTACAGGACCAGATTAGAAATTTTGAAAGCCTTAACTTTGGTTTTTTAGTGAAACCACCTTTTGATGATGCCTTGATGTTTAGCAAAGTTTTCCAATGCTTCATCTCTTTTCTCTTCAAGGTGTAAGATTTTAGTAAAACAAGCCTCATGCCTATACCCTTCATCATAATACTCATTAATGAATTGTAAGGTGGGGATTTTCAATTGAATTAGAAACATAGGTTTGAAACCGTACACAAGGTGATAGGGTGAGATTCCTATGGAGGCTTTTTTTCTGGTATGATCTTCCCAAAAAGAAAATTTGAGTTAGGTATGCCAGTCTTTAGATTCCTCTCTAATAGTTTGGGGATGATAGTCAAAAGGTTCTTGTTTGTGGATTTAGCCAAGCCATTTCCTTGGGGGTAGTAGCTAAAAGAAAATTTAATAATGATTCCATGATCAAAAGCCCACCTAGAAAACTTTAATGAAGAAAACACAATACCATTGTCACAAACCAAATTAGTAGAACAACCAAAGAGATTAATAATACCTTATTTGAGAAAATCAATTACCACCTCATATGTGCATTGTTTATAGGAAAGAGCTTCAGTCCACCTAGTAAAGTAATTAGTTATAGTAAGATTATACCTGTGGCTAGCAGAGGAGGGTGGATTGATTGGACCAATAAAATCCAATCCCCATTGCACAAACGGTTCTACCTCGATTACTGGTTGAAGTGGAAGTGTTGCAAACTTTTCTCTACTTGCTATAATTTGAAACACATGGTAGGATCTTACATGGTTGTGTGTGTCCTTGAACAAAGCTAGCCAGTAGTACCCTACCCTCAGGATTTGATTTGCAGTGGATGGTGTAGAGCCATGGCCTGTGCCAAACCTGTCATGGAATTCAGCCATCACCCTTCCAACTTCCTCTTTTCCAATATAGCATAGGTAAACTCCCTCATGATTCTTTTTGAATAGAACAATTCCTTTCAAAATGAAGCCATCACTTTTCAAATGTAGGGCTCTCTATTTTACTATGTTGAGATGATCGAGGCATTGTTGATTCAAGATATAGTAAATATTGTCATCATACCAACCAGCCAGAGAAATATCTTGAAGGTGATAGTGTTGCGTTGTGAGATTAGGGCCCATTTTAGCCATTATCTTAGTTAATCCTTTCCCTCTCACCAGTTTCATGGGTTGTATCTCAATGTCATACTCTTGTAGCATGGTGACCCACTTTGCTCTTCATTCCCTGAGTTCATTTTGCATTAGTAAAAGCTTGACTATAGGGTATGGTACTATTGAGTAAACTTTGTTTCTTAGGATATAATGTCTAAATTTCTTCACACACCTGACCAAGGCATAAGCTTTCTTTTCTACACTCGGATATTTCAATTCAACATATTTTAGCAGAGTACTCATGAATGCTATGGGGTGCTCATTTCCTTGATCAGATTTTTGAGTTAACATGCAAGCATAGGAATGATTGGATGCGAGCGAATATATGTAGTGTTGATGGTTTTTTCTGCATAGCAATGACCTAGACAAAATATGATATCCTATCTCTCTTGAAAGGTAAATCTCTAGCAGCAAGCCTCAAGAGATAACCCTAAGGTCTCTTAAGTTAGGTCTTGACAATGCAATAAAAAAACTCAGTGATAAAATGTGAAATGTTGGTAATCACAAGGGGACCTTAGAAATGAACAATATTGGAAGTGTACTTTCATCAGATGTAGCAATATGGTGATGCTTTTAATCCTAAAACTAACCCAGATTGAAAATAAACAACAAAAGAGATAAGGGTTTTAGAGAGATCCTAATGCTAACACCTAAGATCAATCACAACAATGATGAATGTTGCAAATGGAAAGATCCCCAATAAAACCAATCTCTGCTTGATCAAGGACAAGCTCACAACTCCACAGAAATGGTACAATCTTCTAAGGAAACTAAAGATTTTTAGACTATGAACATTCATCCACATACCCAATAAATGATGCAATGTAAAAAAGTATCCACAGTTGAACTTAGCACAAAATAAGGCCCAAACTAACTTTACACAACAACTTACAATCATAAAATTGCTAAAAGTATGGACCAAAGATCGATCAACATCATTAACATTTCACCATTGACGTGAAAGAACTGAAAAACTAGCATCTAACATCTAATACGGAGAATTGAGAACAAGAAACCATAAACTGTCAAAAGTAAATACAAAGTTTGCCAAATCAACAACTTAGTTGCACTACTTCTCCAGCATTACATAACAATTTCTAGTCTCTCTCCTCTCCTACAGCTAATTTCTAAAATCTACTTGTCAATTCTGGCCTTCTACAACTTCTAATCAACTCTTCTAACCCAGGACCTAACCCTTTACAAATGAGAAGGCACTGGCCTTTTATAGAAAATTATGTTTTGACTCAATGACCAGGATTTAATTCATCCAATGGCATAAATTACACTTCTAGAAGCATCCAGCTGTTACATTTAATTTGGGAGCTTATGGTACATCATCCAATCAATTGCATTCACTTGCATTATGGCTCAATGACATTAATTTTGAGAAAATCCTCATTGGAGAATAAATACAGCTTCACATGTCTTTCCTTGTTAAATGCACCTCTCCAATTGGCATACAATTGGTGGCACAGATTCTTATACAGGCCCCACTTTAATATTTGAGTTGAACTTTTCCAGATTTTCCCTCTTGGCATGAATCCATATGCAAGTCCCCCTTTTTTTATTTATTTCATCCTGAAAAATAGATATCATCATTAGTAGCTCACATGTCAAAATCCAATCCAAATTAAATTTAAATACAATTTTGCCCCTTGAAAAAAACCTTACATTTTTTTATGGAAGCTTTCCATTTTTGAAAATTTTTCGTTTTCGAAAAAATTTCATTTTCCTAAAAAAAATTTAATAAAAAATTTGTTTCAAATTATTTTTCCATTTTTGGAAAATTTCGGGATTTTGAGGGCTTGAAGGAATTTTCAAAAACAAAATTTCCATTTTAGAAAATTTTGGGTTTTTGAGGGCTTGAAGGAATTTTCCAAAAAAGGAAATTTCAGGATTTTGAGGACCTGAAGGAATTTTCAGGAAAATCCGCTTAGGGAGGAAAATCCTGAAATTCCAAGCAAGGTCGAAATCCCCTAAACCTCATAACTTATTTTCTAGAAAGAATTTTTGAAAAGTTCAAAAAGCAACTTGGCCTAAGTTTTCGTCCTCTATCGATTGGTGCAAAAATATTTACACATAACATTGAAAATTCACTTTAAAATCCCCATTTCCAATTTTCAAAACAAGTGAAGAGCCCCTAGAGCCTCAGGATATTGCCTTCATCAAACCAAGTCTTGAATTAATCCCAAAATAACCTCCCAAGAAGAGCAAAACTGAAAATTGACAAAGGCAAGGTGTAGAGATGCAAAAGAAAAAGAGGGTCCCCGCCTCTGGTGGGGCATGTGTGCAAAAATTGCACATGTAGAAAGGCTTGCAATAATAAGGACTTATCAATACTAGGGCTTCAACTATTTCCCTCTTAATTTATACAAAATACTCCTTTGTTTCAGCACCCCATTCAACTTTGGCATCCTGCTTGAGCATGGCGTTCAATGGTTTAACTATTTCTGTGAAGTCAATAATGAACTTGCTAACAAATTTAATCTTTCCAAAGAAGGATTGCATCTCCTGACTATTAGATGGAGGTTGAATTTTTAGTAGGGCTTCAATTCATTCTAGATCAATGGATATACCTTTCTCTAATAGTATGTGTCTTAACAGATTCCCTTTAGTGACTCCAAAGATGCACTTCTTAGGGTTGAGTGAGATACAAAATTCTTGAAATTTCTGGAATACCTTGCACAAGTCTGAAGTATGATCTCCATATTTCTTTGAAAAAATAGTTAAATCATCCATGTAGATAATGATACACTTACCAATGAATTCTTGAAGGCTATATTGATATCCCTCTAGAAGGTTGCTCCTGCATTAATCAACCCAAAAGGCATCCTTCTATAAGAAAAAGTATCGCATTTTGTGGTAAAAGTAGTCTTATGTTTGTCCTCATACTGCACCATGACTTGATTGTGTCCATAGTATCCATCCAAGAAGGACATCATCTGGATCCATTGATGATCTGTAGCACTTCATCCAATGATGGGACTAGATAATTGTCCTTTTCTGATGGACGATTGAGATTTCTAAAATCAACACAAAGCAAGATTTCCCCATTCTTCTTCCTTACTAGAACCAAATTGGCCACCCAGGTTGAGTGCCTAGCTAGAAATATGATACAAGTAAATAATAGCTTCTGTACTTCCTTTTGAATGATAGGTTCTAGAAAAGCATTGATGGGTCTTTGCCTTTGTCTAAAAGGTTTGGACCTAAGGTATAGAGGAATGGTGTGTGTGATTATTGAAGTGCCATATGTCTTCAGATCTTCATAACTCCAAACTATCAAATCTTCATATGAGTGTAATGCATCAATGATTCCTCCCCTTTCCTCTGGAGTGCATACCTTTTTGATAAAAAAATTCTTACTATTGTTTGGAGTCCCCATATTGTATGCATCACACTAACTACTAATGGACTCTCTCTTGGCTTGTTGTTCCTATTCTCTTACCCTATCCAAGACAAATATTATTTCCAATTGCACCATTCCTTTTAGAATAGTTTTGGTCTTCATATTGATGACCCCTTCTAGGTCCATGTCTTCTTCTTGAGGTTCAGTTTCATCAATTTTCTGAGAGGTGAACACATCAGAACTTGTGATAAAATCCAAAATATGCTTGTCATCTTTGAACACTTGAAAATTAGTTACATTGACAGGAACTAATGGTACTAGAGTGAGCTCTACAATAAACTTCTTTAATTTCGAGAGTGACAAAGGTTGCAACATACTAGTTGCTTGAGCTACAGAATCTATAGTTTCGTTTTTGCCCCAAGGCATTAGTTGAATGTTGAAGGCATCAAACCCCTCACTAAGGTACCACACTCTATGTCGATAGTTAGCCATCCTTCTATCATGACATGAGTATTGTTTCCTAACTTTCCTAACCACCAATTTAGAATCTCAAAATACTTGTAGAATTCTAACTTTATTTCTTAATGCCATCAACAATCTGTGAATTAGAGCCTCATATTCAGCTACATTATTAGTACAATGGAATTAGATTCTATGAGCAGCAGAAAAGGTTTTACCTCTGGGAGTAATGAGCTCAAAAATGGCCCCGAATCCTTGCTTTGATTTGGATCTATCAAATATGAGCGTCCAACAAGTAACAACTCCTATTTCTGTTGATTTGTTTTTCACTCTGCCACTACTGGAGGATTCCTCAGAAGGTGTTAAGTTTTTACCTTTGGGGTCATCCTGAACATTTTTTACCTCAAGTCAAATAGCTAGGATTGGATTGATGCACCTCTATATTTTCTCCATGGTTATCTGAAATAAGAAAAACTCTTGCTTAGAGTGAGAGGCATTATGGACTCGACACTAGATCAAAAGAAGAAATTCCCCAAAGTTCATATCTCTACCCAAGTAAATTTGATCTTCTATGCATTTATGAATAAATTCCTAAAATTTATCCAACAAGCTAAGCTGACCATCTTCTAGGTCATCATCTTCTTCTATAGGCCTAAGTAATGCTCTAGTGTTATTGGATTCTGAAGTGAGCTCAACTGGTGGGCTTTGCAACATAAGAATTTCCTCTGTATTTGATTTTGAAATAGGGGCTGCCAACACATAATTCCCCATAATAACTTCTGACACCAAAATCTCATTTGAAGTGTTCTGGTACTCAGTAATCTCATACCTCATCCTAGGTTCCCTTTCGATCCTGATTTGGTTTGGTAATCCCTTCCAAGGAAGACACATATGGGAATGATCTGTCGACACATATCCATTTAGTGCCTTGGTGAAATCTATACCTAGGATCAGGCCATAACTATTAGGAATGGCTACCACCTGAATTTTGACAACTTGTTGAACCCTAGGATCCAATGTAACCTGCACATGGATCATATTCAATTCTCCCACCATATTCACTTCAGTTTTGTCCAATTGGGTAACCTTTCATTGAGAAGCAACAAGCGTAATTCCTAAAGCTTGATAGACTGAAAAAGGCATAACATTTGTTGAGGCTCCTGAATCCAAGAGGCAATTATGTAGATTTTTCCCAAATATACAAATCAAAATCAGAAAAGGAAGGGCCTCAGTCTTTCCCTAAAATAAACTCAGGGGTGTATGGACTTGTGCAACTTGGATTTTATCCTTTTCCCTCCCTTTATCCCTAAATTTTCTTGCACCTTGATCTCTTGGTAGTTGCTGACCAGAATTCCTTACAACTGCTTCATTGTCTACCCTACCCTAGGGAACCTCTTTGGCTTTAAAATCTCATAAGATAGAATTCGTAATAGTGGGAACCCTCAATAGTTCAAAATTTGAGAGGCTTACCTTCATTTTCCTAAGTTCTATAGTCACATACTTGCCTAGTTGTTCCATACTCATGTTGGTGAGGATCTCCTTGGAATTATCCATCTGCTTCTCCTTTCCTACATCAACATTCCTTCCTTTTGATAAACTAGTTTGTTTTCCTTTCAATATATATTGTTTTGGCACATGAGGATAGGATGGATTATTATTGGCATTAGGATCAGGAGGCATGGTGAATTTATTTAGGGGAATGGAGGTAGTAAATGGAACCCCTACCTACAGGCCTCTATTTGGCTGGTTCCTCAAATCATATTTTCTTGTAGGATGCTAGAATATTGAAAATTCTTCAACACCTATCTCTTCCTCATCTATAGGACCATTGTCATTTTTAGTACCTTCTTGAAAAAAATGATAAATTTCATCTCCATTACATACTTGTTCTAACTCACCATCTGATTCAATCACTTTTGGCTTCAACTCATTCTCTTCACCTCACGAGAAAGGATAATGATTCAACACCAATATTGGGGAATCATAGGGACCATATGGTACCATCTCTTGACCACTAGAATTTTTCCCAACTTCATACTAGAAAATAAACGCCACAGTTTGAAACTCAGGGAAATCTTGCTCAGATTGTTGACTAGTTTTGTGAGGTCTACAACACCCTGATAGTGATGCTTCTACCATATATACACCACCTAAGGTTTTTTCTTGGCTAGAGGGTTGATCTAATGGGGTGGGAACACCTCCATTGTTTTGTCTTCTATTCCATGTCTTGTTCTACCTAGGAGGCTACCTTCTATCAAATATTTGTCCACCAGAATGTCCCCTGTCAAATTTCTGCCCATATGGCTGAGCTCGGTCAAATTTTTGCCTAGATTGGATAGAATCTATATTTTCCCTATTATAGTTGAACTACATATTCCTTTGATTAGCCTAGAGTTTTTTATTTTGGTTCCTTAGATAAGTTACCTCCATTTTCAACTTCTTCAATTGTTCAATCAACTCATCCAACCTTTCCTTATCAAGATTACTAGATGGTGTGGGTCCTAAATTATTCTAATGAAGTCTCAGTGGTACCCCTAGGATTGAAGATTGATTCAATCCTTCAAAATTTTGTAGATAGGATAGGAAACAAAACTACTATTGTGAGTGGAGGGGTTGATTGATACTTTTTTATGGGTAACTGGTCATTGGTGGGATCTAATTTATTGGAGGACCTGGGTGTGGGACCAATGGCAACTATGGTACCAGATTCATGATGGGTGTATGATTGGATAGAGCTTGATTGACTGAATGGATCTGTCCCAGGTGAGAAATGAGCTCCAATGATGGCATGCATCCTGATAGGTGCTATTTCAAATCAATACTAACTTAACTACCTCAGTATAGGTTGTGAACAAAGTGGTGAGTGGGTTTAGTATCCATTTAATGAAGGTGGCTATGAGACTATCAAGGGATTCATGATAAACTTCTAAGGAAGTGGTGTTATCTATAGCATAAAGATCTTGCAACCTAGTATATGCATGATGGAACCTATTGTTAAAGGACCCAATAGGTTCATTGATTTCCCTTTTTATACTAGTAAACTATAGATATAATTTATTGGAGCAAATGGGGATTTTAAACTTCTACAAGAAGGCAGTTTCTAGCTTAGTCCAATTGTATATAGACCTTGCATGCAAATGATTATACTAATAGAAATAATCCTCTCCTAGGGAATATGGGAAAATTTTGCATGCAACAATTTCATGATTAATACCTTTATACCTACGACAAGTCTCAAAAATCCTAATGTGTTCCTTAGGTGTCCTGTTAGGGTCATTGGTATGGAACTTAGAGCAAAAATGATCAGGATTCTTGGATATAACAATATAGTTATTGAAGCACATGGGTGAGGGATTGTTTGCTAGGAAAGCCATTGGTGGTGGTGGAGGTGGCTATGGTTGATTGATGAGCAGTTGAGGTTGTTGGGTAGGAAAAACTTCAAAGTTAGATGATGAATGACTAGATGTAGGAAAGGACGATGAGGAAGATGGAAAGGGATGAGTGGATGAGGATTCTTCCCTATTTATAGTCCTTCTTAACCTAGTAGGGACTAGTAACTCTTGGAAATCCTCCTCTCCTAGCATAGATCTAGTTCTTCTTCGAAATCTCTCAAGAGAAATTGTAGATAGGAAACACTCCAGCTTTTCTTATTCTACCATCCTTTTAGCGCCAATCTATTGATGGTGTTTTCTACATAGCAACAAATTAGACAAAATATAATATCCTATCTCTCTTGAAAGGTAAATCTCTATCAGCAAGCCTCAAGATATAAACCCAAGGTCTCTAATGTTAGGTCTTTACAATGCATAAATAACTCATATAATATGTGAAATTGTTAGTAATCACAAGGGGCCTTACGAAACAACTACTAGAGGTTTCAAACTCATCAGATTTGCAATATTTTTTGATGTTTTTAATCCTAAAACTAGCCCAAATTTTAAAAGAAACAACAAAAGATGAGGATTTAGAGAGAGACTTTATTCTAATCTAACTTCTAAGATCAATTGTAATAATGGTGAACGTTGTGAATGGACAAATCCCCCATGAAACCAATCTCTATTTGATCAAGGATAAACCTAAAACTACACAAAAATGGTGCAACCTTATGAGGAAATCGAAAGATTTTTAGACTATGAATATTTACCCACATACCCAATGACTAGCATAATGTAAATAAACCTTCACAATTTAAATTAGCACAAAATGAGGCCCAAATTAACTTTACATGGAATTTACAATCAAAAATTACTAAAAGTATGGATCGAAGATCTATCAACATTCTTCACACTTCACCATTTCCATGAAAGAGTTGAAAGCTAATATTCAACATGCATTTATAAACTCTAGAGAAATTTTCAAGAAAAAGAATAACAAGAACCATGCAGGATAAAGCAATGAAAGAGAGAAAACCAATGGACAATGTCTTCACTTATATTGAATCACCCAAAACTTGCAACAATTCTTACATTCAAAGTTACAACATTTTCTCTCAAATGACTAATTCCTATCTTAAATACAACTATTACAATAATGTTTAACTCTTCTAGCAATGTCTAACTCCAAAGAATGAAGCTAAGGCTTCAATTTATAGCCAAAAATTCCCAAGGCGACCAAAAAAGAGGGCCCATAGAGCTAGGTCAGCCATGCATTATAATTTACTATGTTTAGCCAACCATGCGAGGCGACTGGAAGATTCCATTGAATAAGACAAAAAAACATTTTAGAAATTCGAGAGCGAAGTCCTCAGGAAATTTAAAGCCATCTGGCACATCCTATTTCTAGAATAAACCCAAAATTCGTCAGCCTCTACCTATCTAACATGGATTCCTAAGTGAAACCTCATTGGGTGGCATCTTCTATCTGGCTGGCTTCCATTTTCTAAGTTATTTCTTTACATTTATCCAATATTTCATTTACATCCTCTAGATCTAGAATTGGAATAAATTTATTTATTATTTTTTTACTACTAAATTCCTCCAAGTATTTCGGCATCACTTTATTCCATTCAATTTGTAACTCCTAGTACTTGTCCAACTTGGAAATATAGATAGTCGCATCCTCCAGGTGTTCTTCTACTATTGGAGAATTATCCAAAGGGGTGTAAACCTCATGCCACCAAGCCTATATCCTATTAATATTCAAATTATTTTGGCCGAATTTCCTCCTCCTAGTCATTATCTCTAGGAAACTAACATAGCTACGGTGAATCTCTTTCATCTTGCCTTGTAGTTTCATGATTTTCTTCAAGAATTTATTGAGGATTTCTTCCCTGTAATTCCAAACTTCGATCTACTCCTTCACTTTTCCAATCTCATCTTGGGAAAATACATTCAATTTGGTCAACCAATCCTTAGGAATTTGCAAAATTTTCTTTAATTCTTCAGCCATAAACTTGTCAACCTTTCCACAGTCTGCAACAAACTATGAAGTATGTTCCATCAAATCAGAGGCACTAGTGTGAACCTAGAGAATTTTTCCAATTACCTCATCTCCTCTCTTGTTGACATATTGAAGCCACCCTCGAGTATTATGAATTGAGCTCTTTAGTCGTTCAATCTCCGAGACTACCTTTTTATGCAGAAGTCCTTTGGGTAGAGCATTGTGACTCCCAACTGCCTGCAATGGCCTCATCAAATGTTAGACATATTTATAGACATCATTCAATTGTTTTAGTAGCTTCTCCTTCTCCTCTGTTTCCTTATCTATTCTTCTTTGAATTGCTTGAGATGAGTCTCATAATTCTTCCTTTTTCTTTTTCTTTGGTAGTTGGTCCCAAATTAATTATTTCTACTTTGTAGTCAGATGACATGATTACATCTTTGATTTTGTCACTAGCCAGTATAGCTACATGGATAATTCAATTGTTGAATTCATCATGAGTGAGACTCGAGATTCTTTTTGCCCTCTTCCTTTGCTTTGGTTACCCCCATTGTTCTAGCAGCTTGTCCCAACTGGGAGTCTCTTCTTGCACAATGATTGGCTTCTTATTTATTCTTTTCTCTAGCCAATCTAGGACAACAGGTTGCTCTATATTAGTTTTGTCTCTTGACCCCCTTTAGCCCGAGAGAGACTGTTAGCAACCTTTTCGACACTGATCTCTATATTAAGTTGATCATCAACCTTGTCCTTCTTGGGAGACTTAATTCGTCCCTCCTCCTGAATAACCTCTGATTCTATATTTTTATTTTGAGATCCAAAAGTAGATGGTCGCACTTCTTGCATCATTTCTCTCCATTATGCACTAGTGGGGGAAGAAATCTCTTCATCTTCTGATTCCTGAGGCTCAAGGTTATTTGATACATCACCCTTTTCCATGGAAACTTATTCTGATATATGTGTTCTAAGAAGGGACAGGGGATGAATACTACCCTCGACTGGTACTTCTATATGCACCTCTTCTTTTGTAACCCCTCCAATAGTTGGGGAGGACTTTTGCTGAGGAGATTTTCTCCTAACATATACTTACATCTTTTCTCTAGAGCTTTCCACCTCCACAACCTTAGTTGAGGAAGGAGCATCAAAGGCTATGTCATCCTTCTTCACCTTGGTTCCCTTTTTCCTTTCAGTGACCAACCTTCTCTTTCTTTTTGGTTGTGGCATCCTTCCCTCTTTGGTTTTTGAAGTTTTTTTTCCTTAGGAGATGGCTTCTCTCCTTGTCTTGATGGACCCTGCTCCTGGTTCTTCTCTTTATTCACACTAGATTCTTGCCCTCCTGTTATTCATTGGTATGAGGTATTGAAATATCACCTCTTTCTCCTTCTACTTCCCCCTTAGAGTGGGATTCCAGGTCTCCAATTAGGTCATATGTAAACTTTGTGTCGTCAGCCTCTAGTTCTTGTATTCTTTTCTTCACCCATTGCCTAGAATACTCCCTAACTAGCTCAGTTATTTGGTTAATATCCATTGTCTCTTCCTCTAACCAACTTATTGGTGGAAAATTACTATTCATGTATGGCTCATAGTCCTACCGTTGTACCAAATCCACCTCATCAGCATGTACCTGATCAGGCACTTCTATTACTTTATATAATATTTTTATTTTGAGGGGCATTCAACAGAACCTCCTTCTGAGGACTTTGAAGTCATGTCTGCAATTTTCCTAGTAGTCCTCTATATGTTCCTTGTGCCTAAATGTTTTGTTGGCTTTCCTCACAGCTTTTCTATATGGATCAAACTTACTTCTATCTGAATGAGAGCATAGTTTAAACTATGCCAACTCTTTCTCAAAAATTTGGGCACTTTGGAGGGAAGGGCATGATTCCAGAGTTCCAATTCTGAGGGGGAAGTATGCTCCCAATCCTTTTTTCTTAATAACTTGTTGCATAATTTCTCCAAAGGCCACCATTTCCCTTGTGAGTTCTAAAATGAGAAGCTTGTTGGTGGGATATCTAAGCAATCTAAGTGGAACAGTGGGAGATCCCTACACCCAAAAATAGGTAAACTTCAGAAATTGGATGAACCATTGTCCATATTACTTAATCAAATCCATAGCCTCAATAGATATTCTAACATGAAGAGAATCCTGCAACACTCTAGGAATGTACATAAAGAATGCATCATTTGGCCTTTGGTACTTGGTGGTTTTATACTGCAATTAAGGATACACATCCCAAATCCTATCTTTTCCCATTGTTCTTTGATAGTTGAGCCCTCTGTATTTGGTTTTACTCACCACCATATATACCAGATATGATGTCATGTTAAATTTATTTGTCTCCTACACACTCCTCCATTGAGCATCTATATTGTTACTAATAATTTTGGCCCAATGGTAATTCTTACTAGCAAAAAATTGTGTAATGGGGTAGAACATCCATGTTTGGAAGATATGTGCTTCCTCGACTCCCATTACCCTACCTAGGAGGGTTATGATATCATGGTACTCCATTTTGATGTCACTTTTGTGTAACTGTTTTGGAAATTTGGAGAAGTGAGGTTTAGGCTTTAGGATCCATGTATTGTTCATGATCTTGAGGGCTCGATTTGGATCTTGATCGTAGAATTTGATTGCCTCCCCAATGTTAATTTCCTCGATTAGGTGGTGATGTGAGGCAATGTTGAAGACCTCTATAATAGAATCCTCAGTTATTTTGGCCATGACCCTCCCTTGTGGCCCAACTATGATTCTTTTGTTGGATTCATAATGCCTTGCACGTTCAAGATCTAACTTCAAGCATAATTATGTTGGTGGAAACCCTATAGCTTGTGCCAAACTAGTATGGGTGAGAACTTGTGGTAACTATGTGGGAGCATCACCATACATCCTCTTATGAGATTCATCACAATCAACATGTCCCATATTTGTGTCTACAATCTTGGCCCAAACAAAAGATATCTTGGTTTTTGGATACATGCCCTTGAAGTCATACTTCATCCTTTCTTGCCTTTTCCAAACCTCCTCTTGAACTGGAAAAGCCTTTGTCTTGGTGGCCTTGTTAGGACTTAATTTAGCCTGCATCTATTAGAGAAAATCCATTATCACTCAAATGCAAGTAAATTTGTAATATGTTTAAGAAAATGTAAGAGTAATGATCTACTTCATCTAATGATATGTAAATAGACCAAATATGATCATGAATGCTTAAAAAATCATCAGGAATATGCTTGCACAAAAATCGCACTTAGTCTTGGATGGAACCTAAGAAATTTTAGATAATTTGAGTAGGCCTGAATTTTCTGACCAGACTAAGGTTCAGATAATTTGAGCTAGCTCTGATTTTCCTAAATTTCTTAATGTGTGCATTTTACCCTTTGAATCATATGGAATTTAAAAGATGAAGTTGCAATAGTGAACATGAGCCAATTTCTATCATAAAATGCCTAAATATTTTCCTCAAGATGAATTTTCTTAAAGTCTTAGCTTGTTTCAAGCATTGAGGAAAAGAATCCAGAAAACTTGAGAATTTCAAAGGACCTCATATTGGTCGAGTGGATTAGGATTCAAGTAATCCGAGCAAGGTCAGAATTACCAAACTAGGGGAGTGGCCTTCAAAAATTTGTCAAGAGCTATGAAGGAAGATTCAGAAAATCCTATGGGGCTTAGATTTTCCAAGTGGATTAGAGCTCAAAAATTCTGAGCTACCTCAAAAATTTTGAAATTTTCTTGGGACTACGGAATTTTCACTAAGTGATGGTTTTTTGTTCCACCAAAAACAAAAGGAAAAGATGGAATCCATCTTTGAAATTTCTTACTTAATCCTTCACACAATTTATTTTAGAGACTATTGATATCATTTCACATTCGAATCCAACATGTAAAACTAGGGTATACCAGACAAGGGTTTACAACTTGTGGCCTTTGAAGCTTAGCATCATTTCAATGCAAATTTCAATTCAAGTAGTAAGAAGAGGCATGAAATAACAATTCAAAGGGTTCTTAATGTCCTTAATTCATCAATTGCATAAAACTTAGAACCCTTCCCAAATCAATGAAAACAAAAACACACATGATGAGAACCCGAAATGGTGAAGGTGAGGAATAATTTGAATATGAACTCAAAGCTTCTACAAATAATAAAATGTGAAATGCCAACCAAGAAAGATTGAAATGGATTGAATCCACTCAAAATTTATCACAATCATACCTTAAAAGAACACTCAATGGAGAGAGTGAGGACGAATCGACCAAAAACCCTCTGAAAATGCCAAGAATGACTCCCAAAGGTACATAAATTGAAAGTAAAAAGATTGATTCGAGGGCAAGATGGAGGGAAAATTTTCTTATTTTGTTAGTCAAAAAATGTGAAATGAGTAAAAGACTGACTACTTAGCCTTTTATTCCCAAAACCACTCATTAAATCGACTATTAATGTCTAACGGTACGGTTCAACAAGTTCAGAAAAATGAAAGGAGGTCAAATTTTGGGTAATCTGAGGTATCTCGGATTATCCGATTGGACTAGAGTTCAGATAATCTAAGCTACCTCATAATTTTTGAGCTTCAGCCATACTTAGCCAATTTCCCCCAAAATCAAAAATTCCAAGTGCTAGTTCAATTGTCAAGAGCATGGAAGTTGTCAAGAATTGCAAGGAAGTATCTTAAATGTAATACAAAGCGCTATGTCCATGGTTGACCCAAAACCAAGACCAAAAGACCAATCCATTAAGGGGATAAAGTCAGGACCCTAAGATAAACACACAAATAAAGAAAAGAAAGAAAGAGGGTCCCCGCCATCAGTAGGGCGTGTGTGCAAAAATTCCATAATAAATGGTGACTCTGATGGGGAATGCTCCAGATAATTTCAATGACAAGCTAGAATCAAGAACCCAAAACCTTGGTTTCAGTCCCATATTAAGCCACCTAACCAATGAAGCTTCAATGTCAAGAAACAAGTAGATCCCTCCTATGATGGAATCCTAGTGTGTGTATATGCATTCATTTCCTTCTCTTGGCTATTGCAAGGAACCAAGGTCAACAAGGTCAAGATATGTAAATACTCTAACTTCGAAAGCATCCTAGATAGAGCCTTGCTACCAGTCAAGCATCCATAGCCCCGATGAGGTTATCATTGTGACCCTCCAAAACATAGCTCTATTTCCAACCAAGTGTCCATAGCCCCAATAAAGATATTTAGATACTCTTGATAGGTTGAATTCATTCCCTTTTTGATGTTTCATATTTCACATTTTATTTTATTTTCAATATTCTTTCTCTTTGATCGATGAACAACAAAGTTCATGCTCAGTGTTGGGAATCACAGCAGCACTGAAGAAGAGGTAAGATTTTTCACTTAACTAGGCTTTCCAAAGAACCCACAACAACTTCAGGTTTCTTAAGATGTGTTCATAAAATATAAGATCCAAGTACATTTTGGAACTACTTAATCTAAGGACCTATCCACTATAATATTAAGCTTGTGTGACATTAAACATGGATTTTCACCATACTATCATGGAAGGATGATTAGAGTTTGTAAAGGAAATACCTGGAACAATCCCAGATAGCACCATGATTACTGTGAAAATGCTACAAGCCTAGAGGAGAATAGGGAGACCCAAAACCAAAATGAAAACCAAAACAAATCCACACCAAAAAACTAGAACAAACCCACATTAAAAAACTAGGGGGAAAAGCAAACAAAAAAAAAAAAGCAAAGAAAACTAGCACCTAAACTAACTATTAACAAAAGGAGAGAGCTGCAAGCAACTCAAGAAAGGACGTAATGCTTCAAATATTGTCCGTTGATAGGCAACGAGACATCCTCCCCAATGAGAGTTTTTCAGGTGGAAAGCATTGTCTCCTAGTATCTTGGAGATTTGAAAATTTTCCATGTTCCCCCTTCTTATCATGTGCTTTGTCCTAGTACAAGACTAGATCAAATTTTTTGAAAGCCTTAACTTTGGATTTTTTATCAAACCACCTTTTGATGACGCCTTGATGTTTAGCAAATTTTTCCAATGCTTCATCTCTCTTCTCTTCAAGGTGTAAGAGTTCAGTTAAACGAGCCTCATGCCTATCCCCTTCATAATAATACTCATTAATGAACTGTAAGGTGGGGATCTTCAGCTAAATGGGAAATACAGGTTTGAAACTGTACACAAGGTGATAAGGGGAGGTTCCAATGGAGGCATTTTGTTTGGTACGATCTGCCCAAAGAGAAAATCTGAGTTGGGTATGCCAGTCTTTAGGATTCCTCTCAAATAGTTTGTGGATGATAGTCAAAAGGTTCTTGTTTATGGATTTATCCAAGTCATTTCCTTGGGGGTAGTAGTTAGAATCAAATTTAATAATGATTCCATTATCAAAATTCCACCCGAAAAACATTAATGAAGCAAACATAGGACCATTTTCACAAACCAAAGTAGTAGGACAACCAAAACAATTAATAATACCTAATTTGAGAAAATTGATTACCACCTCAGATATGTATTATTTACAGGAAAGATCTTCAGTCCACCTAATAAGAAAGAAAATACACAAACACACAAAGAAAGAAAAGCAAGAAAGGGGGCCATCACCCTTAGCGGGGTGTGATTGCAAAAAATTCACAAGAGTAAGGTTTAATAAATAAATTAAATTTTGTTTCATGATATTTACCGGTTATGAAGATTTCTTACAAAGGCCTACTATATTAATTATTGAATATGACCTTTAATATGAATACTAAGTTTGAGGGGAAAAACTCTTTATTAGATATTTAATATTTATTTTGTAAGGTTGAATTGAATTATTTTAATATATATGTATATATATTGATTTTCTATAGTATACTATTATTAGGAATCACTTTGTTAATGACAAGATAGTTTTAATTTATTTCATTATAAAATTTTACATAAAAATAATTTTATTTTCCTTAAAGAATTCATTTTAGTTTTAACCTGATATATCCATAATTTAATGTCAACCAGATTATTTTGTAACAATTATTTGTTTTGGAAAGTTGTGAGAAGTGTTGCCTATAAATAAAGTCTAAAATGTGATACTACTAAGTAAAAAGGTGTTTCTAAGATATTGTTTTGTGTGAAGGTAGTTGGTTCTAGATTTTGACTAGCAATTACTATGCAGAGAGTTAAGGGGTCCTTGGATCCTTATAAATCTTTATGAGTATCTTCAATAGAATTCGATTAGGATTGACTAGATTTATGGGATAGTATCCAATTGTATATTAAATTTTGTTGTAATACACAAATCTAAATTAATTTATTTTGAGTTGATTAAAAATCTAAATTAAGTTAAACAAATGTATATTCTTATTATTTTACAATGCATAAGTGGCATATCGTATTAATCTATTTTATATTTAATTATTTTAATGGAGTAGCACAATTCTCCTTGCCTACATATTTTCATTTCCTCTTTTACATGGAGAATCTATTGTTCAAAACAAAATTTAAGACTTATGCTACCAAAGGTCGGATATGGGGAAATCATGATATATATATGGAAGAAGAATTTTATTAAAAAATATAGTTTACAAAAAATTACATCAAAAAATCAGCATAAGTGTTGTTATAAATGAACAATTTAGTTGTCCCAAAAAATAAAAAATAATGTTGTTATAAAACAACATGTAATAATAGTATGCAACAATATATTATTTCCTAAAATCAACATGTAGCATGACCCAAAATATAATCATGAAATTTTTAGCTTGAGTTAAAAAAAATTGATTCGTAATATGCAACCGAAGTTGTATAGATATATTGATTAAAAAAAAAATTACATAGTCAAAGTTACCAGAGACCCACGACAACAATATAGCCATTTAAAATAGCCTTGCCCAAAAAATAAAATGATCAGAGCATGGAACTTGATAGATCAGTTACAAAAACTAGAGGACACCATGAGGTTAGTTAGCCTCATTGTAAAAATTTTCATTTTCCACCACCACAACAAATTTCGTAAGCCATTGTATGCTAGTGACTTCCAACACCCCAATTAAATAGCATAAGATATTGTAGCCCACCTTAGCCCAGTGCCTATGTCAAGTCAATTGATGAGCACTCGGGTTCATTATGAATGGTTGTTTCTCCACACCCAGTTTTAACATTCTCTCAATATCATCAAGCCACAAGATTCCAACCCCAAATTTAGCCAAAGTGATGACGTCCAAATCATCAATAATAATAGATTCTTTGAACATGGAACTCAATATACTAGGAAAAATTCTTACCTTAGGAAATTCCATATCCAATAGACCAGTAAGAAAAAGGGATGATATATCTATATTCACGCGGTAGTGATTAGAGGGGATGGAAAAGTCCTAGCCATTCACCATTTATATCGCCTTGAGTGTAACAACATCCTTAACTATGCATATTTTTTGAAGTTTGTGACCTGTGATAAACCCCAGGAAGGTAGATTACCTCTTTGCAACACAAAGCCTTAGTGGAGTCTTTATTTTTAACAATTAGATAATTCCTTGAGTGCCTTGCTAAGTGTATATATCTAGTGCATTGAATTCACATGAATGTCCAACCATAGTCCCATAAATATAAATGTGTTATGCTAAACATGTCTAACATTAGATTCCAATGCAATAAAACATAATATATGATGATGCTAGGTGTATTACATGGCAATCTAATTACAGGTAGTTCCAATCCTACCTCATGGTACAATTTGAATAGTGTTCCTTGGAATGATTTCTATGTACATACTTAGGGGTCTTAGGGGTATTTTTTGGAGCTTCTTCCTTAGGGTTATTTTCTTGGGCTTCTTCCTCTTCATTGTACACTTCTTTTTCATTAGCTTTTTATTCTTCTTGTTTGCATGTAGGTTCATCTGATTAATATCTATCTATCACCACTAAATTCCTCAATTCTTCATCAACCTGAACACTTTCAATTTCAACAATCCTTCTTAGCCTTTTATTGTAACATCTATAAGCTTTGATTTTAGTAGAATATCCAAGGAAGATACCTTCATCAGATCTTGCATCAATCTTTCTTAAGTTCTCTTCATCTCTTTTGATATAGCATTTTCTTCCAAACACTCTAAAGTACTTGATGGTAGGAATCCTTCCATACCACAACTCATAGGGATTCTTTGTGTTGTTGAATCTTACTTGAACTCTATTAAGTATGTAAATAGTAGTATGAATTTCTTCTCTCTAGTAGACTTCCGGTAGGTTAGCTTCTTTCATCATAGTCCTTAAAACTTCTTGAACAATCCTATTTTTCCTTTCAACCACTCCATTTTGTTGAGGATTCCTAGGGAAAAACAAGTGACTTTTTATGCCACGAATCTCACAAAATATTTTAAATTCATTCGAGGTGAACTCTCCACCTTTGCCAAACCTCAAAAATTTGATATTCAAATCCATTTCATTCTCAACCATAAATTTAAATGATTTGAATCTATCTAGGGCTTTCAATTTCTGTTTAAGAAAAGTAACTCATGTCAATCTAGAATAATCATCAATCAAAAGCATGAAATACCAATCACCTTGCAGGCTTCTTAATCATGTAGGACCGAAAGGTCTATATGCAACAATTCCAATAATCTAGTAGAATATTGTTATTTTCCCTTGAAACTACTAGTTTGTTTTCCAAATTGACAAGATATGCAAACAACATTGATAAGCTTTGTAGTCCTCCACAAATCTCTTACTGCTTGAACGGAACGAATTCTAACCAAACAATCAAAATTTATGTAACACTCTCTAATGATTCATAACCAACTATCATTAATCTAAGTCATAAAACAATGACCATCGACACCCTTGAGTTGATATATATTTCTATATGTCCTTTTTCCCACAAAATCATAGTTTCAGACCCTTTTCTAATTTTACATCCATCATCTTGAAACTTAAGATTGTATCCTTTTCTACACATTTGTCTAACACTCAAGAGGTTATGCCTTAAACCTTTAACATTGTAAACATCTTTAGTATTATTCTTGTCATCAAAACTGATTGAACCTATTCCACAGATCTTAGCACCTAAATCATCTTCAAATTTAGCAAGTCCTCCATCATATTTTTCAATTTTAACAAACTTACTCTTTTCTCCTTTCATATTATTTGAGAATCCACTTTCAATAACCTAATAGTTATTATTCTATCTAACATGAAAAGTAGATACCAAAGTACCTCTAGTTTTATCCTTCTTATTTGAAACATTTTCCTTCACACAACTTTCAGAGTTAGCATAACTAGATTCATCTTTTAAAGCCAAGAACAAACATTCATGATCATAAACATCTCTATAATCAAATTCATCATAAGAAATACTAGAATCTTCTCTAGCATAATATCTTTTCTTGATCATCTTTCCTTTATTTTCTTTGTCCTTATTGTTCATAACTCTGTTTGGATATCTTGAATCAATGTGACCTATATTCTACAACAGAAAGATTTGAAAGGTAATTTATCTTTGTACTTATTAGTTCCCTTTTTCATCATTCTTATAAAGTTAGCTTCTACATCCTGAAGATCATCTCCATCTGAATCTTCAACTTTTTCCAATTTTCTAGCCTTGAAAGTTTTGAAATGAACATGACATATGAGAGGGGGAGGTGAATGAGTTGTAGAAAATTAAACCTTCAAAACCCTCAATAGTAATAAGATCCACATGCAGTCATTAAACCCTTATTTTATTAGTATGATTGAACATCAAATGAAGATAACATAAATTGAAATCATATCATCATACATAAGAGAACACCAAATTTATGTGGAAAAACCATGGTGAGGATTAGCTCACAATATAAGTAATAGCAAAACTAGTACAAAAGGGCTCACTTCCAAAATAGGACACACTATCCAATTAGGCTCACAAATAGGGCTCACTACCACAAAAACAATACAAGAAGATAGAAGAGAAATGTTACACAGAGAATACTTCTAAATACAACAATGAATCTGTTGGTGTTTTTTAAAACCCAAGCAGATTCCTCAAACCTTTTATGAATTTTCCATGTTCAATAATGAAAGCCTAGGAAATAATTGGCCAACTTAACGAGAAAAATAAATAATTCTTACTCTCCTACACTTTGGGCTCTACAAGACTTGGGAGGGTGATCCCATAATGTGATCCTTACAAATAACTAAACAACTTCAGATACACATTGCATAACAACAAATAATTTCCCCATCAACACTGAATAGATGAAATCCTTCAAGAAATTGGCAATTCCTTCAAAGACCCAATTCCTATCAGCAGAGAACTTCAAAAATAAAAAAGATAGGTCGATATGAAGATTATTATGAATAAATGTTCTAAAATCAAATGCTAAATATGTGAGAAATACGACCACTACTTTAGTATCAGTGCCAAATCCTAAAGCACATAGTCAAATGAGAAAGAATTGAACTATAAGGCAACTTTCATCCTAAATAGGTAAGATCTATATGAATTGCATTACAATTCACATATCTATACCAGAAATCTATTACTACTCACACATCCAGCTACCAACTTGCATGAACTCTCACAATAACTAAAACATTTAATTGTTCCTTTGGACCAGAGCCACAATTAGAGTATAATTCATAGTAAAGAATAATGAAAATCAGTGAAATTAGTCTTTGACCAATATTTCATTAATAATCCATGCAAGGTATCACAATTGGAGAGAAAATAGACTCAAACTATTGTCATATTCGACACAAACATGCTTAAGAACCCCATAATTAACAAAATTCTCCATCTAATTCTAAACCTTAAAATATGGAATCAATTTTCATACTCTATGTATTACAAATTATGCACTCTAAAATCTTGGATTCAACAAAAGACCCTCTACATCATCTCTGAATTCCATTTTATAAAATAAGGGAGAAAAAAAAGCTTTAGGTCGGAGTGTACACATGTCCACATTTGACCAGACTATAATTCCCTTCTATAGTTACATTTGCATTTTTCAATTGGAGGGAATGCATATAAGACAAAATTTATTTTAATTAGCACGGGGAAGAGAAACCGCCTTCCAAAAGGCAACCTATAGGAAGGAAAAGCATCTTTAATCATTACAATACTCTATCCACCTTAGTAGCAATCCACATCAGCCATCTGCATGTTGATCTAGGAAAATATGTATGTATTGAATTGTAACTTTTGAGGCCAGACCTATACTATACTTGACCAACTCATATTCTCCACCACAATGCTCATATTCCAAACTCATTAATGAATACCATCTTCCAAAATTCAAATTCTACTTCAGATGGCCAATTGAAAGCAATAACCCGATTAATCTTATCCCTATATGGTGCATATTTTACCATCACTGAAGTAGCCTCCTTATCAAAATATTCTTAGAAACTAATAACAAAGGATAGTTTCTCAAGTGTATTATTCATCATATCGATATCAACATTTATGCATATGTCATTTGTCTAGGTCATCTTGATATTATTTATTTGATCCTTCCAAGCCTACAAAGGCTTTACCTCATCATAACTATGTTTAATTTCCAATAATGGTGTAAGGTCTACTCCATCATACTTGGCCTTCAGTTCCTTGATCTTCATCTCCATAGGAGAAACATATCCCTGGAACTTCTACTCCACAATTTCATTAACAAATTAATAAGTTGGAAAAACCTTGGGATGCTTATCCTTCTAATGCTTTGTCCCTACCTCCATGAACTTTAACTACCCAACTCTAGGACTCCATCTATCCAGTAGTGGGTTGGCCAATTATTTATCTCTCAGGAACATCTTGATTTCTTACAACATTAAAACATAATTTGCATGGATACTATTCAATTTTCCCTAGACCTTTTTATTCAAGTGTCTCAATACAGTATCTACAATTACTAAATTGTTTTTCAACATTGATTCCTAGATCTGTTGCAACATTTCTTTATAATCCTCAACTTGATGGATTAATTTTTCCATTAAAATTCCTCCTCTTGGTCTATTTTCCCTTTCAATTGTGATGGGCACCTGTCCCATATTATATGGAATGATTGCTCAAGATTATTCTTGTGAGGAAAGTTCAGGTTGCTTCATTGATGGATCAAGAAAATTATGGCTAGAGCTAGCTTGTCTTTGGGACTTCCACACCTCCATTTACTATTTCAATAATACCAGCTCAGTTTCTAGCTCTACAACCCTTTGTTGACTCTTATTATATTTAATAATGAGGTCATTATACTGGCCCCTCAAAGTATCTATGTTCTTAGTTAAATCCTCAATAGTTGCTTTGGTGAGCTTGGCAACATTTATTGCCATATCTGCTGCCACCAATGTTGGAGTATCAACAACTCTTCTCACAAACAAGTGACCACTAAAATTAGATGGCTCTATAACTATTGGTTTCCTGGACCCGGTAGACATTGACTAAATTTCCAAGGCATCTCATTCTTTACTAAAGGATGATCCCTTAAGTGCCAACATAGCTTCCTCCTCAGTTTCACGAAGTGGCCTATTGGCCTTTCTTATTGTATCGAATACCATAGCATCAATGATATCCCACTCAGGGAGTAACAATACTCCACTCTTTTGTACCTATTGATGCCAGAAATTGGCAAGGTAATAGGATTTTGTGGGAAACTTAGTTAAATGGGGGACCTTTTGCACTAAATTGAGTAACTTATAAATTTTAAAGAAGTTGGCTTCTTCTATAACAAGGATTTTGAATTGGAAAAGGAAGCAGATATGGAATAAAAGGATCTAACTAAGGTGATGCACCAAGATTTAGATGTAAGGCATGATAGATCTATCTTGCAAATGTGATCTAAGGGGTCGTTCAACAATCTGCTATGCTCAAAATAATAACCATTAAATAGGAAGACCTGAATCATTTATTTCATGACATAAAATTATTTGCACATAACTTTTACTAAAAGAAAGAGTCAAAGACATGGTTTTAAATTAGAATTCTATTCAAATCATTGAATTTGCAAACAAGCTATTCAAAAATAGCATAGTATAATGTTATCAATAGTTAAGAGATAGAAAGGCCAACTTACAAGGGAACAATCTATGAGTCTTTATAGTTATCCAACAAAACAAAGGCCTAGTGTCTCCCAATCCTTTTGTAGATATTTCAAGCTAGCATTATTCAACTGTTCAATCACTACTCTTTAAAATAATTACTAGCTAACTAGTAAAAAATTCTACTACTAACTCCTCTAAGAGAAGTAGTATATATAGCCAAGAGCATCCACCACTTTGAAACTCTGTAATAGAAGAGATTCCTCATCATGAATCATAATGCTTACAAAAATGATTCATTGTGGCCGATGTAACAAAAATATTCTCGAGCATGAACCTAGTCATTTGCTAGCTAGGTGCATTCCCTACAAATGATAGCAATGGTCCTGGCCTACCTTGTATGAACAAGTGTTGCCTCTTTGGTGAAAATAGTTAGAACACGCGGCACAGTGTGGCATCTTGGTGTTTGCATCACTCCTCCCTTTTATGTATCTGTGTTGAAGGAATACGTGGTGGAATTTCGTAGCCTGTAAATCATGTTCCCATACTTTGATAAGAGCTTGTGATGAGAAAACATGTGGTAGCATTCTTTGTATTCGACACCACTTGAGGGGAATTCCAAGATTTTATATGGGTAGAGGATATGTGGTAGGCAGTCGGGACCCAAAAGAGAGATATATGGAAAGAGGCTAAACATGACCGACTCATTGACATGTTAGAGCAGGTCGAGGCTCTGAAAAGAAGGGAAGGGAAGATTTCCTTTGGTGAGTGATTTGGTGACACATGGCGGTATTTAGTGGAGAACATCAAAAGATTGGCATTTGGCTACTTAAAAATTATCAGGCAAGATCGGAAGCTGAACAAAACATAAAAAGTAACTCAAAGGGAGCATGGGGTATATTAAATATCCATAGCTTTTGGTGACTACCAAGGGCATTTCACTTATGGAACGGTGAATCCAAAATTTCTCTGGTTTCAAAACCAGGGCTTATTCATTGGGAATTGGAGTCAGAGCTTAGAAAGAGCGACTTGCAAGAGCAACCAGTTAGCCTCAAAAGGCATTGATATGGCATGCATGATCTCGTGTGCCTCATGTAGGTTGATTAAATCCTTAAAGGGGAACACTGAACATATCCTGGACCCATCCTTAAGCTGGAAAAGTAGTAGTGTGATCTAATTAGTTACACCCTCAATGTCCTCGGTGATAGGAGGCTAGTTGAAACTCCGAAAAAACTAATAAATCCTACTTCCTTTCCTCAATTTCAGCTAGAATTTTCTCCGTAGTAGTCACTGATTCATCAGGAAGAAATGAAGATGGAAAGCCCATCTCAGTTAGTTTGGAAAGTCTTGCTCGAACGCTATCCATAGTCTGCCCTAATATAACCAAACATTGTTGAGCATGAAGGGTGGCCTCCTGGTAGTGGATAAACTCCTTTGTGACCCCAGCTAATTCTCTTCAATTCTCGATCCCTACTCATTCTAGATCCTCGCTTGACACTATGTATTGCTTGTCTAGCAACCTTTTTTCCTCAAGAATATTTTCCTCTATGAATTGTGGGAATTGCTCCATTATGGCATGAATCTCCCAGCATAAATCTATCACCTCCAGCATGAATCAGAGTGTGGGATGGAGAGTAGGGCATAAGGCCTTGAATTTTCCCCAGTAGGACCCATATAGTTGTTGGGATACTAAATAGAGGTTCGACTGTGGAGCAGGAGTCTGAACGATCTTCTTCAAGAAATTAATTTTTGCATCCATTGTCTCAATCTCCTATATTAGCCCCACAAATTGTTCTATGATAGATGTGAGCTTCTCCTTTAGGTTGTTTTGTGTGGCTAACCACCTTTCCTCAACTTGGCTTCAAGTTATAGACTCTTGATGTAGGGTAAGCTTAAACTTCCTAAGATCTTCTTGGAATTAAGCTTGTATGCTCACTTGTTTTCCTCCTTTTCTTGCATTGTCTGCTCTAGATGGTCATGCAATTGTTGCAATTATTTGATATTTTTCTCAACTTATTCCTCCAATTGGGCCAACCTATCAGATAATTTTTGGTTCTTTTACCACAACTCAGCTATCTAATCAGACTCTTGGGATTGTTATTTCTTGATCTCCCTCTGCAAGCTAGCCTGCTCAGCTTGCATATTTTATGTGAGGCACACTTTTTTTTCTTCCTATGATTTTTCCTTGGTCAATGCAACCTCTAGCCTTGCCTTGATAGCCTTGAGCTCATCCTCCATCTTTGTCAATTTGTGCCTAGACTTAAGGAAGTCAATAGTCACCACCCATTGTGTCTCCTCCATTAGTTCAACCTTTTCCTATGGTTAGGTAGCACACAAGTCCAGTCTGATGGCATGGATGTCATAGTCATTAGGTTACCTTTCTCCCTTTGGTTTAACAATATTTGGATGTAGGGTTGTGAAATGCAACAATTATTGAGTCTCGTTATAAGTTTTAAGGACTCTAGGCTCTGCTGGCCTCTTGGCATCCTTTTCTTTTTCTTTGGTATTTGGAGAGCTTGAGCTTGCTTCATTGTATCACTCTAAGACAAGAATTGAGCTGATGATATGATTTGTTCACCTACAAAGGGGGCACCAGGAGGGACAATGAAAGGAAATGAGAGGCGGTTAAACTCAGGTTTTTTCTTCTTTGGAAGGGAAACTTTGAGTGGGGAGAAGGGAGGAATATTCCACGTCCCCAGTGATGAAGGCATGGAGGGGTTCATGAGAAAAGGTGGTGGTGAAGGAGATTTACCAAGTTTTAATGGTTTTGAAGGTTGAGTTGGAATCAACTCCGATGATGCAACAGGGACATCAACTTCATACACTAATAGGGTAGAAGACATGGATGCAAATGAGGAGGTGGAATGGGTGGTTGAAGGGGTTGCAACTAGTGATGGGGAAGCTCGAGGGGGAGTGAAAGCCATCTATCCGATATGAGAGATTTGAGGAAAAAATCTTGCAACCATTGTAGAGGGGACATAGAAAGATGGGTTCATACTTGGAGTGATGGATGTCATGGGAACTACATATGAGACAAGAGACTATGAGCCAAGAAGAGAGGGAGAGAAAGATACCTGAGTGGTTGATTCCTTCTCTGACTCTTGGCTAGTCGCCACCTCCTGCGAACTTCCTACGATATTGGCATCAATGTGTTGTCTTTTTCTTGGTGGAGGGTTCTCCAATTCTACCACCTCCATTAGTTGTTGCGTTGCTCTACGGTTAGCCAAGGCTTTTCGTTGAGACTGTGATAAACTTGATCATGAAGTATTCACCCACACACTCCTCCTTATCGTAGTGCTAGGTTATATTGCCACTTTTTTATTTTTGCTTCCCCTTGTCAGAGTGTGGTGTGACATCTTCAAGGTCAAGCTCCTCCACATCACTTGGATCAGAGTATAGATGTTCCTGGTTCCAGAGGGTATCAAATTGATCATCTACATTAAAACTAATGAATATTGGAAAGGGGCGACGGGGTTCTTAATCTCTTGGTGGTAGATCCAAAAATAATTTATCTTTTCCAGCTTCTAGTGTTGTTTCCTTTCCAAGCTATTTCAGAGGGTAGCACTTATGCGGATATTTTCATCTACCTTTCCCCTACTGAGATAAAATTTGAGCCATGGAAGCCTTCGATTATCTATTGGCATGAGCGCTAAGTCCACCCAGTTTTTGATGTCATCTTCATTGAATTTCTCCGTGCTTCCACATTATGGCCGAGGGCTATGCTTTACCTTTATAGATGTGTAACCCAAATAATCCTCAGGGTTGTAGTCCCATTTATCAAAAATAAAAAACTAGCCCGAGGTGTTCTAGCTTAGCCTCAAGTAGCTCTACTGACCTCCTTTTGACCATAATCATTGTTTTTTAGTTCATGAGGCATTCAAAAAATCCTTTCTTCTTCTTCTTTAGGTCAGATCAAAATTTCTAGCCCATAACAACCGTCTGTCAAAAGACTCCAAGAGCTAACACCCGATCAGTGACGGATGCAAGGAGTCAGATTGGTTCTTCACAAAAGCCATGCACTCAGACACATGTGAAATCTTTACCGAGGAGCCAGTTGCACTTTGGGAACATGAATCACATCCAACTGGTCTGATGGCTCGATAGGCGATAATAGTCACCATCCTCGCTCAGGTCATGAAAAATTTGATTCAGGAATTCCTCTCTAAATACATAATAATCATAGGTGGAACAGAGGATGGGAGTCCATACCAAAATTGTCTTCTGATGCTTTCTCTCATCAATTATTTCCAACTCCATTTTTTCCTGAAGAAATCTATATTTTGATGTAGAAACATATAAGCAAGAAGAGAAGGATTTCTGAATTTACTCATAGTCTCAAACTCGCCAATTTGCTTCTTCATGTCTTTGATGATCATTTCCATGAAATAATACTAGAACAGTTCCTTTTTCCTCTTGAGTTGGAAACCCAGGCACAATTGAGCCTCAAACACAATGTCATCATTATCAAAGCCACACACAAAATCCATCATCGAGAAGGCATCCTTCATGTCTGCCTATTTGTAATCACCATGAGAATTCAAACATTTCAATGGTTGCTGGAAATTTTGGGGCCTTCCAGTCTTTGCGTTATAAAAGTCAAGGGATTGATTTTGACCCTTCCATAATTCAGAACCCTTTTTCTAGTTGAAGTGCTCCATCAGCCGCTCTCCGATGCCAATCTCAAGAATTGACAACATGTGCCTGAGAGATTTCTTAGTTAGCACCTCTCTCAACCTCCTTCCTTCAATAGCGCCAGTGTTGAATTGAAGCACCGAACACTTTCATGAATTATTTCTAGGCAGTGGTGCACATAAGGGACCATATATTGGGGAAGTCTGCATTTCCATTGCTTGAATGGTAATTGATTTTCATGAGATTTCTTCATCCCGACGAAATCAGCTTCCCTCAAAACCTTAGGGTTAGTCTTGAAGATAGGGCCATAAATTTTATCCCATTCTTCGTTTACCAGACTATCATCTCTAAGTTGACCCTTCTTTGTTGGCCATGTGCAAGGCCATTCTGGTTTTTCTAGGATCCCAGGCGTAGCATAGGATTTTTGTTCCTCAAAAATATTGACCATAGGTGTGGTGATTATTGCATCAACCAAGCTTCGAGTTGTTTCACTAGGTTCATTCATCTGTGGGTTTTGGGTTACCTTAGGGGCAGCGGATTCCATTTTTCTTCTAAACTTTCTAAAATTTTCTTCACCTCTCTTGTAATCTCTACTATTTAAAATTTTTTTGCACAAATATTGTATTTTAAAAACCTTCTTTGCTTTTAAAATAATCACATGCAAAGCTTAGCTTTTCTATCCTCCTCCGAGTGGTAGATGAAATTTTCTTTTTCCCACATAAAATTCGGCATGTACTGCTAACCCTTTGGTTTATGTGAAGTGAACTACCTTCTATTTTGAAATGGCAAGGCTTCATGATGACCTAAAGTACTTGCAACCCTCAATGCAACTTTTCTTGGAAATTGGGCTAACAATTTGAAGGCAGGTTAGGCATCATATGTCATGGTAATTAATTCCCTAAATGAAATGATTACTTCAAAGTATGTGATAACCATCATATAGATCTGTATCTTTTCTCGGGTTTTGAGGAACACCCAGGAGGATGACACCTCATCATCCGACTAAAAAGGCTACTGCCAAATGCTGCCAGCAACCTGTGCTAATTAATTAGCTTGCCTTGATTTTGTATGCGGAAAATCATACCTACAGACGCAACTTGATGAGAGTTTCAAGTGAGCCTTGGTGCAACATTCAAGGTAGTACCTGGTTAACCTCATGCTTATGGTATGTGAATTTTTGCACTTATGTCTACCACTTCTATAAATAGGCATCTAGTCAGTAGGGAGATTAACTAAGCAATTTTTAGCAGAATAATTATTAGGTGATTCGCTTAGCATTTGGTAACTATAGCCTGTGTAGTATTAGCATAGAGTTTGAACTTAGACATCTCACATAGGATTTCTACCTAACAGTCATATAACATCTGACACTATGGAAACACCAATTAGGCTAACCTCCCATCACTGATACATTTTGACTCAAATTCTAACGAAAGTTCATTGGAATTTCGATGAACTTTCATTGGAATTATTTTGTCGATTTTCCGACGAACTTTTATTGGAATTATTTCATCGATTTTCCAACAAAGTTTGAAACATAAAAATCCTAACCTAGCCAATGATGTTGGGTTGGAATTTCAACGTTTCAAAGTTCATTAGAAAATCGATGAAATAATTCTGATGAAAGTTCGTTGAAATTCTGATGAAATTTCATCTAAATTCCAATGAACTTTCATCGTAATTTGAGTCAAAATGTATCAATGCATAAACCACAAATGGATTTCTTGGGTGATATTTCGACTAGGAGTTTGAAGAGGATGATGAAGAATAAACATTCTTTGTCTATCATAGCTATGAAATGGGTCCCAGGTCACAACTGCCTCAAATACGAGGACAAGTATAGGGTAAAATTTGACATGAGTTCTCACTTAGTGGCATCGTTGCTTGACATTCAAGTCCCCAAGCCACTTATCATCTAGTTGGTGATGGAAATATTCTCGAAGAAGTATTTGAATAGCCTTGGAGAGGTGTTAGCACATGTTGCATTTGGTAGAATACTGACTGTGAGTGACCTTCACCAGTTTGTTGAAGAGGATGCATTCGTCCCATGGTTATCACTTCTTAGTGGCTTTCACTATCAGTCACAAGAATTCCATCACTAGAAGGTCTCCCATGCTTGCTACTTTCTACTCTGGATCTACAATGTGGTGTCATTCTACAATATTGATCAGTACACTAACTTTAGGAAACTAGTGTTCCCTCCACCACCTGCCAATGCTACCCTTGACAAATTTGTTGGTGGAGCTAAGGATGAGGTGGTACCAGATGATGTTGATGTTGTTCCCCCTTTCTAGGATTGAAAATTCTCTCCCTTGCTGTTTTAAGATTGAAATTTCGTTAGTCTTTTGTATATAGCCTGAAAAAGGCTTTCACAATATAAGTATATACTTTTTGAAGCATGGCCTTCAAGCCATTTTGCCATTGTACTCCTCATAGTATATAAATATAATGAGAATATAGTTTATGTTTAACATCCTTGCCTTGCTGCATGATTTTTATCTCTTCAGGCATATGTATTATTTTGCATTACGTTGTAAATCTATGTTGTACCACTGATTAGGAAGACCGACCAAACAAACAAAAGAAGAAAGAAGAAAACAAACATGCTAATTACATATTTACATGGTAGACCTACCTAATTGAGATATTTAAGGTGAACTCTCTTGATGGGAAACCTTAGTGATTTTCTTTCTACTCTTCCTAATTTGAATGCCTTGTCCTGCTCATACTGAATTATTACGAACAAATTCCTCTAAAAACCATCAGATTTCTTGTGTCGGCCAATCTTCTCCTTTTGTTGATTGAATTTCATTGTTAGACTTTTATCATCCAGCTACCAGTATAAATAGGGACAACACACTTGTACCTACTATGCTATGCAAGATTGATTTCGTAGAGGGTGGTGGGTGATGTTTTCTTATTGGCGCTTGGTTCAGTTTGCAAAAATTGATACATAGGTGGATATTTCCTTTCCTCTTATGAACCTGGATGTGGCCAAAAGACCAAACACTAGGCTTGGCTGAGAAGACAAATTGCATCAGGACTAGCTTCATCGACCTTTGTTGATTTATTAGTGTTTCAATATTGAGACTTGCTAGCCTTTTTTTTGGCATGTTGATTCAGTCCCTCGTATTGGTTCTATCATAGGCTGAATGATACCGAGATCATATCCTCTTAGCTTATCATACAACCAGGCCAATACTTGATCACTTTCCTTTGAATACTATATGCACCCTTCTTTACTTTGATGTAGGATTCTCTTGCAAACTTGAAGATTTTTTTCCTTCCTATTTCGATGATCCATACAATTTCCTTCACTTGTTGAAAGCTTTCTCTTATTGTTTCTAGTATTTCCAAAAGGGGAAGCCTTGGGAGTGACCAATTTTATTGGAAATTTACAAAATCCTTGTTGGATGTCTTGTTTGTCATCGCTTGTGGCAACTTTCGCTCTTTGTTGGTCAATATTTCTATCGACTGTGAACTAATCTAGGCGATGTGTTTCTTAATTAGGTCTTAGACTTTCTCTTTAGCGGATCCCACATAGACATCCCTTACAGTATTGATATCTTGAGCTTGATTAATGATTAGTTTGGGAACTCTTAACAAATTCATGCCCTTTTTCTTTACTAAGCCCAAACCTATCATGAAGCTTTCATCTTCAACCTCATCGCCTGAACAAGAAAATTAGGATCAGAAAGGTCCAATTATACTCTCGCCATTTAGGGAAGTTGGGTATATTGTTCTTGCACCACTTTTGCATTCTTCATCATTGAAGTGTGGCAGCCGCAGTCCGATTGTTGAACTTCTTTTAGATTTTTGTGTCACCCTCGGGATAGGTTGGTTTTTGTCATAAATGATATAAGTTTCCAGTTCGATCCCCAGTGGTTTCTTCATCATATATAAGCCCAACACACTACATTTCCTCCTTAGTGATGGAAGTGTGAGAAGACTCAAAGATTGTCTTAGCTTTATCCATGATATGTTCTGAATGCAGGGGTTTAGACACTAGCTTCATTTTGGCTCCATGCTTGGTCCTTATATTCAGGTGTGACCAATCTAAGGAAAGTTATCCACCTAGTTTAGAAGTGAATTCCCTAGATAGGCATAAGATGAATATTGGGAGAATATCAATGATCATAGTATCCTGCTTGACCGTGATAGTTGGGAAAGCAAACAAGGTCAATGGGAGTTTTTAAATGACCTCCACAGTATTGACAATATTCCTATCCAATTGTATGAATCCTCTTTTCAAAGGTTTGTAGCTCAGTCCTAGGGATTCAGCTATCTGTCTGGGCATGACTGTGGTGTTGGCACCAAAGTCGATCATGGATTTATGGAGTAATTTATCACCCACAACAAGGGTTAAGAAAAATGGCTTTGATTTTGGTTCGCTTTCACTGATTTTGAATGTCGATTCTTCTTCTTGATCCTCAGTAGAGGCCTCTTTTGCAGTATTTATGAGAACTTTGGCCAAAGGTGACTGGTTAATATATTTTCCTAGAAGAGATTTCTCTTTTGGTTCTATGATCGGGTCTTCTTGGAGAGATCTTTGTCGCAATGTCCTCTGCTCCAGAATGGCTAAGATTTCTTGTAGGGAAACATTAGTGGCTGATTTTTTTAGTTCTTCCACTATAGTAAAAGGTGGCGGCCTTGGAGGTTCTTTCTCTTTAGTTCTTAGTGTTATGATTTCCTTTTTCGGTGGACATCGTGGTGCCACTATCAAGTCACTAGATCTACAGTCAGGGGTGTTGTTTGGCTACGAATTGACTAATTGTGGGACAACTACTTTTTCCATGAAATTCCCTTCAGAGCACGTGTTGTAATTAGACTACACTCGTGAGACTTCAGAAGAGGATGCTTTGAATGTGAACATTGCTTCCTCTCCTTCCATCCATGAGAAGAGGGCGCGGTCAGGAGCTATGTTGGTTTCTTGTTCCAAAGACATTCTTAGCATTTGAGCAGTGAGAACCATGTTTTCCATTTGTGGGGAGGTATATGCATAGCCCCCATTGTCTAACGTTGCACCTTGGCTACGTTGCTCTGCTACCTTCTATTGTAGATTTCTGCATGGGTAGTTTAGGGACATATGCGAATCGCTGCAAGGAAAACACCAGGGGTTGCTTTCATCAATCAAATTTTTTTCCCTCATGGGTAGCTCTCTACTTGAGCTTAAGTTGGGATTCGATAGTGGAGTGGGTACCAATACTATTTGACCTGTTGTTGGCGCTTGAGGATTTGTGCGAGCACTTCCTTGGAAATGATTTTTCTGGTAAGAAGGCCTTCCACCCTAATAATTCTTATAGGCTAGCTTTGAAGGAGTAACCTGGTTGTGCTTGATGGTATTTATCTTGTTGGCCATATCCTGTAACATTTCCTTTATGTCACTTGTCTCATCCTCTGAGGAACCAGGGTGATGCTCTATGGTACGCTCATGTATGTGTGTATAGATTGAGGATTAGTTGGTGCAGTAGGTGGTGTTTCCTAGGCAAAAGTTGGTATCTCGAGGAATATAGGCATGGTGGGCCGAGGTAGCAACTTCCCAGTGTCGATCAGATTATTTTTTTCCTTAATTGCAATATTGTATGCACTTGGTAATGTGGTTCTACTGAGAGATTGAATCATCATGGAAATGTTGGAATTGATGGACTTCAAGTAAAACATAAATGCCAAGTCAAGTGGTGGGTGAATTGTATCCTGAACTCTTTGCCAAGTTATGTGGAACCACGTGTTAAAGTCAATCAGGGCCTTGTACAGGGCCCGCTTGATGATCTCTAGCTGGTGATACTGAGAAGATCTATCATCGTCGTTTGAGAATATCTCAAAAAAGGGGTCTCCGAGCTGATCCAATGTTTTGATAGAATTAGGTGGTAGAGTGCAATACCAGTTAGATGATTTTCCTCTAAAAGAGGTTGCGAGCAACCTCAGCACTATGTTTTCATCTGTTACTCTGTGTACAAGACACATGTCTACAACATCTTGCAGATGTTCGTATGGTGTTCTCAATCCATCTCTGATAAATTTAGGAATAGACTTAAGGGAAGAGACTAGAATGGGGGCCCAAATGATAGGAACTACTGGGGAAACAAGGGGACTCCTAGAATCCCAAGCTACATAATTTTGATTGGCGATAGGTAACATGGATAGAGGGGGGTTAGGGATGTTTCTATGATGGGTTCTAGTTGGTATTGACCCTAATGGAGGTACCAACAAACCATGGTTATTTACTATTTGGGATCTTGTAACAGGTCGATGGCTCATGTACTTGCTCAAAGCTTAAGCATATCTCACATGTCCCACTAGGCATGCCAGTAAAAAAGAAACTATTGATGCCGAAATTTGGCAAGGTAACAGACTTTTGTGGGAAACTCGGTTAAAGGGGGGACCTTTTGCGCTAAACTAAGTAACCTCCATATTTTAAAGAAGCTGACTTCTTATATAACTAGGCTTTTGAATGGGAAAAGGAAGCAGATATGGAATAAAAGGATCTAACTAAGGTGATGCACCAAGATTTAGATGTAAGGCATGTTAGATCTATCTTGCAGATGCGATCTAAGGGCCCGGTCAACAACCTACTATGCTCAAAATACCAACCGTTTAAAGAGGAAGACCTGAATCATTTATTTCATGACATAAAATGATTTGCATAGAGCTTTTACTAAAATAAATATTCAAAGACATGGTTCTAAATTAGCATACTATTCAAATCATTGAAGTTGCAAACAAACTATTTAGAAATAGAACAATATAATGTTATCAATAGTTAAGAGATAGAAAGGCCAAATTACAAGGGCATAGTCTATGAGTCTTTATAGTTATCCAACAAAATAAAGTCTTGGTGTCTCCCAATCCTTTCATAGATATTTTCAACTAGCAATATTCAACTATTCAATCACTACTCTTTAAAATACTTACTAGCTAACTAGTAAAAAATTCTACTACTAACTCCTCCAAGAGAGGTAGTATATATAGCCAAGAGCATCCACCACTTTGAAAGTCTATAACATAAATGATTCCTCATCATGAATCATAATGCTTTTAGTAATGATTCATCACGACCACTCTAATAGAAAGATTCACAAACATGAATCCAATCATTTTCTAGCCAGGTGCATTCCTTGTAAATGATAGTAGTGGTATCAACCTACCCTATATGAACAAGTGTTGCCTCTTTAATGAAAACAGTTAGAACATGAGGCACAATGTGGTAGCTTGATGTTTGCATCACTCCTCACTTTTATGTAGCTGCACTGAAGGAATACATGGTGGAATTTTTCAACCCATAAATCATCCTCCCATCCTTTGATGAGAGCTTGCAATGAGAAAACATGTGGCAGTGTTCCTTGTTGTTGGAATGGCTTGAGGGGAGCGCCAAAATTTTATACGAGCGGAGGCTACATGGCAGGCAGTCGGGACCCAAAAAAGAGTTATACGGAAAGAGGCTAAACATGCTTGAATCATTGACACATGGGAGTAGGTTGAGGCTTAGAAAAGAAGGGAAGGGAAGCTTTCCTTTGGTGGGAAATTTGGCGACATGTGGCAGCATTTAGCAGAGAATTCTAAAAGATTGGCATTTGGCTATTTAAAAATTATCGGGCAAGATCGGAAGCCAAACAAAACATAAAAATTAATCCAAAAGGAGCATGGGGTATATTAAATATCCATAGTACCAATGCTCTTCCTTGCTCTGGTATCATCTCCTTAAAATTTTCCTTCATTTGCATCATGACATTGGATTGAATAAGTTTCTCTGGAAGCTCTGGATGAAAACACCTTTCTTTAGCCACCTTCTCAACATATATTGGAACATGTGCCCTCCACACAAAATATTTAAAATAATTTTTTTTAACAAAGGAATCATCCCTCATGAATTCCCTATAGTATTGGTTATCCCTCTTATTTCATCTTTTCCCAGCCTTAGGGAAATTGCTCCAGAACTTGATGTAACATTGTGGAAAAGATGACATTCCTTCTTGCATATCATCAGGGGTCACCATGATTTCTTCATCATCCGAATAAGGATATTCAACCACTTTTTCCTTTTCAACTCTCTGCCTCTTGCATGATGGTGGTTGTGTTGGAGAAGAAACTCTGGAGGGAGATTCTAGATCAACAATATTATGCAACAATTTCCCTAAAGATGATGGAATTGATTTCTTAGAAGACATAGCCCCAGACTTCTTTGAAATGATAGAAGGTGGCATGGTTTTATTTTTAATCATTGTTCCCTTCTTTCTAGAATATACCCTAACCTTTTGCAGAGGCTAGTAAGAAGGCCTTTCCTCCAATATTACCCCAGGATATTCCTTGGCAATCCGTGACTTTCCTTTTTCCTCAACGACTTGCTCAACCTTTAACACCCCTACCATGCTTTCAAAATTATTGATAGCATATAGGGCCATATTGAACTCACCACTGATATTTGGCATGGGATTGTATGCATGATTCCTTTTTCACTTCTTCTCCATCATCCTGAGAAAGGAAACATATTTTTCTTTCCTTTCCTGCTACACCTACAATTCAAGGATGTTTTTGATGATATCCTCTGGGAAGTAGAAGTTTGTGGATGAAAATACATGTCTTGTGCTTTGCCTTCATTTGAGAAATAAAATCCTGAGGAGCATGGTTACTTGGGCATATAGTGCTTAACCCATAAGGCTCAAGTAGTGTTCCCAAGTCTATCCATCCCCCTTTTTCCATAAAAAAATCAACAAAAGTTGTATACTTAGGAAAGAAAAATCCATTTTTTTGTTATGTTAGAAAATGAGCCATTTGAGCACGTCCCAACTATCTCATGATTTATAAGAATCCAATTCTTAGAGGCACATCCCTTGGTAAAGAAAATAGGTTGAAATTAGTGCCATATACCCTAAAAATGGTTGTGTTATAGTATGGGATGATATCTCCTCAATTTTGTGTCAAATTTAACTCAGGCCTCCTCTCCATTGGCCTCAAGAAATCATGAATCTCCTTTGGAATTCTAGGTAGATCATTGACTAAAGATCTCAATTTTGACCCCAAAACAATATGGAACACCACATAATAAAATTTTTGATCATTCCTATCTAGAATTCTAGTCCAGTATTGGAAGGGCATGTCAATATCATCCTCCTTCTTCAATTCCATGTCTTGCCCAAAAACCTTCTCTCCCTTGTACAAAAACATGTGCATCAATAGAGAATTCCACTTAAAACCAACCATGGTTTTTCCTTCTTTAAGTGCTACCAGACTCTCATGCATTTTATCTACCAAATAGGCAATGAAATCATATACCACATTGAAACCCAGATGTTGAATATTCACAGCCATTTACATAAGGTCAGTAGGCAAGGTAGTCTTTATACTAATAGTGAGGACCTAACACAAGGAGAAAACAGTTTTCCTAAAATAATTGCAAAACTAGTTTATAGGAAAAGGTTCTATCTCATTTTTTCCAATCACTATCTTCTTCTTATTCTTCCCAATTCTTATGGTTGCCAAATGAGGTTTTAGTAGAGAATTCCTAAATAAACCCTTAGTATATCTATACTCTTCTCTAAAGGCCTAGAGGTCAATGGTGACCATATCCTTATTCCATTCATGAAGATCAAAAATTTCTACAATCTTCTCCTTGGTTATTTTAACCATTTCCACACCAGCATATGTCCTGACCACTCAAGTTATAGGGTCGTACCTCATTGCCACATCCTTTAAAAAATCCACATCCATATATGAATTTGGTACCACTAGCTTGCTGAGGTCCAAACTCGAAGGGTTGCATAGAGGAGCACACAAATTCCTATTCCCAAACCAATTTGAAAACAACTACCATCCTGTATACAACACCTCAACATCTCGAATTGCACATTGCTTATTAGTTAACCCTTCCAAAACCTGAGGCCCATAAAAAAATCCTTCCCCTCAAGTTTTTTGTTAGAAGAGGGTTTTAGTAAGTCTATGACATCCTGAGAGAATGAACTAGAGGGATTTTCAGAACCAGAACTTCGGGCTTTGGGTTCCATTTGCACACAACAAATTAAGGTTCAAGCTAGGGTTTTGAAATACTGAAAAATTTATGGGATGGAGGCTCTAGCTTATAGCCTTGAAATACAATAATTTCACAATTTAAAAGGTCTTGGAAAATATTTAGATGAGCTTTAGAACAATTTTAAAGCAAATGAACCAATGCAATCTTTTAAAACAAAGAAAAACATAATTTCCACTTGTCCTCAAGAAATCAACAAGATTTTCGAAAGACAGAGAACATAGTGTATATGTACTTACAATTTTTCTTGCAGATAATTTTAATGGCAGTGATGCTGGACTTACAAGAAAATAGCTCATGTCACCCGGTACCTAGAAATTCTTATTCAATGCAGAATTATGCATGAAATAGCAGTTCAAGGGCTTTTTTACACTAAATTTGGTGGCACAGTCCGAAATCCACCATTACTATTCACTCACACAAGAAACAACAACTATCATACAACACTAACCCATTTTGAATACCACCAGTTGATCTTAATCCATGCAGGCAAGAAGGAGCAACTCAGATCGAGTCAATGCATTTTAAAAGTGCCACGTTCATCCACCAATTCCTAGGCAAATCAAAACTCACCCACGAGACACCACCTCAACCTGGATAGATCCCACCCCGGGTCAATTCATACCATGCATCGCTTTTTTGTACACCTCACAACATCATTAAAATTACTGACTTAATTGCATGAGGTCAGTGAGGAATGACCATGATTCATCATTATATGATAGTTGTTGATTCAACATTAATCAACAAGTGAACAAGGACTTGGTTGCATGACCATAAGTGACATGTGGAAAGATCTCGCACACCTCATAGCACAATTGTGATGTCATCAGAAATATTTGCGAGGCCAATGGGAAATGGTTAGGATTCAACCAATCCATCTGGAAATTGAAAAACTTGCACATGCCACAATTGTTATTCATAAAAAGGGGACTGACTAGGCGGACGGGGAAACAACCCTTGAGGTAGGAAAATTAGACTCAAGTCTAAAGTTATAACATTTTATCAACCCAACATTAAGTGAAAATAAAACCAAGTACCAATACGAAAGAATCGACAGTCTAGGTAATAGGGCTCAGTAACATGAATGACTAGAAAGGCTCAAACCATGTCTTAGGCAACTAGAAACATGAAACAATAGGTCAATATAGGATTATAATGTCTAGACCAAAATGAAGCAAAAGACCAAAAGTGAAGGATTTTATGGCTAAAACCCAAAAACCCAAGGTAGATCAGTGGTGCCAAACACTAGGGAAACAAGAATGAGCATAATTGTGGAAAAAAAATTAAGAGCTCTACCAGTGACTCCAATTGGGGATGTATGCCCCCCATGGGAATAGTAAGAAATGAAAATCTTAGGAGAAGTTGACCAAAACATTGAGGAACAAAATGCAGGAGCTTGTCTAGACAAGACAAGCAGACGCAACAAAAGAAAACACACCACACCTATATACACTAATTATAGGACTGTACAATGTACATGGAAAAGAACTATTTCAAGAGAAATAGGATTTTAAGAACTATCCATGTATAGTTCCAGAAATTCACCTGTGAGGGATTGTAAGAAATATGAGTCCTCCCCATGTGTGTCAGCAATTATATATGGGCCTAGCCATAAGGGATCAAATTTCCCATGTTTACTATTATCAATCAGATATGCACCCTTGTTAGATTTTATAGAAATCAAACTATCTATTGAAACATGGAAACCCTTTTCAGATGTGGGTGATCTATGCAAAAAGGGAATCTCCAGAGTGAGCTGGTTCTCCGAATGATGAATCCTATCCTAAGTGATCTTCTAGGAAAAGAGAAAAAGAAAAACTAGATTTAAACTTATGATTGAAATTCTATCACCTAAAATGGTTTAACCAACATCAAGGAGATTTTGACAGTAACTCACTCTCACCGCCTCTTTAAAGACTAATTCTCACAACCTCACAACCCAGATAATCCAAAAGTGATTTGTGCAAAGGTTTTAAAATAAACACAATGCACAACCTGAATTAGCATGTAAATCCTGCAAACACCTAATAATAGGAAGAAAAGAAGAGGATTGAATAGATTTGAATCACAAGACACATGAAATTACTACTGCAAAGTATAGGCAAAAAGTGAGAAAGGAAAATTTGTTGCTTTATTGAATGGAAGAGTGAAACTCTCACAATCTAAGCACAAAACTATTTACAAAACTCTCTACATGAACAAGAGAGGAAAAAACACTGATCTAAACTAGAAAAAAACTAATTTTTTCTCAAGATATATTACTAAAACCCTAATTTGAGCTCAAAGAAAAAGCTCTAGGAAAGGCACCTAAAACTGCTCCAAAAAGAGTAACTGAAATGGAAAAGTCTCACTCTTTGCATGTGCATGCTGAAAACCACCTAAAAATAGGTCTTCTTTGCTTTAAAAGCAGAAAAAATACCTTATCTCTCCACCAAGAAGCTCAAATCCGACCAAGAGGAAAAATTCAAAATCAATCTACTAAAAATAGCAAAGAAATAGAACAATTTATAAGTTATTGCTTTATTCTTGCTTTACAATGATTTGCAGATTTAATACTCTCACAATTTGACTATTTTTGCAATTAAAGATTTATAAAAATCTTTTGCAAAACAATATAACTTATTTCTTCATTTACAATGTTTGATTTTCTTATAAAAAATCATAAAAATAATACATATTATCCTCTCATCATAATTGATTTATATAAAATCAATTAAAAAAAAAAAAACCCCAAGATCCACTAAACCAAGGCATATAATAAAATTAAGACACATAATAAAATGCCTTATGCATCGATGCATAAGGGAAAACCTAGCATATCTGAAACCTGCCACCATATGTTTTTTTTGTTTAGGCTTTGATATTTTTCAAAAAAATAAAGCCTAAGACATCAACCACCACTATGTATTGGGACTTAGAGATAAATGTTTTAAAAAATGACTAAGTCATGGCATAAAGGATTCAGCCTCCATGGTATTAACTTAAGACTTAAATCAAAATGTAACTAAAGACCCTAAATTCAAATTAGGGAAAGCATGGACAAAACCAATGAAAAAAAACCTAAACTCATTTCATTTCATACTTTGCAATTTTGAAATTTTGGCTCTGCCTGGGAGAGATGGCGCTGTCATGCATGAGCTTGATTTGTAGCTTGAAATGCTCACATCTCTTCAGATTCTTGGTCAAGCCCCCTTCTACAACTCATGGTAAGTTGTTCATAGTTTTTGTGAGCTCCATTCACTATGTTTTGAGAACAAAAGGCCATTAAGGCTGTGACTTTTGCATGCACTCATGGTTTGATTTTTATGTGCTTCATTTTTTGTGTTTGATTTTGTCTCTCTAGCCACCATGAGAGAGTTCAATCCATGAGTTTGAAAGCTCCTAAGAGTTGTTTGTGCCATCTATGTTTGGTTTTGATCTTTGACAAGGGTAAGCTCTCCTCTCCATTGTTTATCTGCACTGTATTTTCTTTCAATGAAAAAGCTTCTAAAATATTAAAAGTATAAGAGCTATGCTTGTTGTTTTTAACACATGAAATTCAGGCCTAGCTGGTCGTGCCATGTGTATTTTATTCTAGTTTTTTTGTTCATGAAGAGAACCCTCTCTGCTATCTACTTCTTTCTCTTCAGATGAGATTGCTACAGGAATCTCGAAATGGGCTTTTTTATCCTCAATGATTTCCTATAGCACTAAATTCTTCCACAAATGGGCTTGACTCATTATATATTTCTGCATTTTTGAAAAAAATCCCCATGTGGGTACACTGGAAATGAAAGAAAACACTTATTTTGTTTTTCCTGTAGAAAACCCCATGTGGGTATTCATCATTTTGAATAAATCTGCATTTTTAATAGAAATCCTCACATGGGTATGTTGAAATCATGGAAAATCTGTATTTTTAATAAAAAAACCCATGTGGGTATAAGAGTAAATCTATATTTGAATTCAAACCCAACATGACATCTTTTAACATTTTGTTTTTATCCTATAGCTCATAGCTTGTAGATCTCTTTGCCTCTTGCACTGCTTCTTCATTATAAGACTTCATGGCTATGGTTTGCATTTTGAATATAACTCTAGCATGAGAATTCTCACTTCTACTGTGTATTGGTTCTTCACTTTTCCTATAGCTTTACTTGTGAAAACTTAAAACTACATGATAACCCCAAACAGGTCCCCTTAAAATTTGAGCATAACCTCAAATTCTGTTGGGAAATGATTCAATGGAATTGCATTGTGTGAACTAAAAATTCCCTCATTTATTTAGAAAACTACTTCCAAAATGACATTACTTGTTTTCATGGAGAAACAATACAACTCCATCCTCCATTGATATATGCAACTGTAAATTGATTTTACCGATTCTCAAAAATGCAGCACTATTTCATTATGTGTTCACATATTGGGGCTTCTTAATCTTGGCACTCTTCATGCATTTTTATGTTCACTTTATGAAAAGATTCCTCTATGCACTTTCCCTTCTTTCAAATGAAAATCTGAAACTCTTCACATGGTTTCCTTTATGAAAAGTGCTCTTGTTGATGAGGCATAGTATGCCTATTCACTATCACATTATGAGCATGAAAAATTGCTTGAACAACATGAATAAAAGTGACTAAAACACTATATGACAGCAAAGATGCAATTGATTTGAAAGTATTTAAAACTTTCATTTCAGTTTAATTGAATCAATTAGGTTCATTGTTCACCTGTAGCTTTTATTTCACTGCTTAGATTTGTAAGTTATGAATGCACAATAAATTTAATTGCTTTAATGACTGCAATTTTGTTTTACTCCTTCAGTTGGATAGCTCAAATGAGAATGGTAATTGTACTTTCCTTCTCAGCCCACTTGTAACTTTAGAGGGAAGCATGTCGAGCTCTAACCTTGTGGGAGCCCGTTTTACCCCACATGCTTTTATGTCTTTAGAAAATAATCAGCTTCATGAATTTTCCTATACCTGCACAGGAAACAAACAATGTTAGCAAAAAACAATACATGATGATGATGTTTTCCTCTTTTAGCTCATGTTTCTGCAGTTTTCTTTTAGTTGATTCTATGCATCCCAGTGATTGAAATATATTTTTCAGTAGGGCATGTAGTATAGTTCATATCCCAAGCTCTTAATTGACACCTTTCACAATATTTTACAGATACAGTCTGGAGTGGGAGTAGAATGGAGTGAGCAACCAGGCATCAAATGAAGATCAACTCAGGCAATGATGGATATGTTCTATGTTATTTGTCACTTTCTTTCAGTTGTATATTTCCATTCTTTTAATGAATAGGACCAACTAAACCCATGGCTTGTGTGGATCTTTTAATTTCTCCTCTTGCTTTTCATTATGAAAATAAATCCATCAAAAATGCAAACTTGTACTATCATTTGCATTCTTGCAATCAAATGAAATCTATAATGTAAAAATGTCATGAAATAAATGAAAGCAATGGATGCTTATTTGTATAATCATCTTGTACTTAATTTTTTCAATAAGCATTAAGGAATACTTCTTAAACTCTATTATCTCAATAATGCATAACTGATACTTAACACAATAGATGCAATCAGCAATTTAAAACCAAGTAGCACTAACTAAATTTCCACTATAAGATATAATAAACTTTAATCAGTTCCACCAATTGAGCTGTAGTGAAAAGTTGGTAACATTTACCTTTATCTTCTATTCTTGCATTCCATAGAAAAACCATTACTCTTATCTCAAATTTTCTCTCAATTTCCTTCTTGTCATAAAGATGCTTCACTTGAAGTTGCAATTTTTCATTCCTTTTATGAGCCTCTCTTTGAGTCTCATCCAATTGATTCAAATCTTCCATCCTATGTTGCATCTCATCACACACACATCATCATCATACTCTTGAAAAAACTTGTACATTTTCAGTAGATTATTCTATGGTATGCGTGCCTATATCCCATAGACTAAGTTAAAAGGTGAATATCCAATTGCATTCTTGATAGTTGTTCTGTCAGCCCACAATTCAAACTATAACTTTGAATCCCACGCCTTCTTATTTTTATCAATCATTCGCTTGATTATCTTCATCAAGATTTTGTTCCTTGATTCAGATTTTCCATTTCCTTGGGGGTGATAAGGAGAAGAATATGAGACATTTATATCATACTAATTACAAAAACTAACAAATTCCTCAGACCTGAAACACATTGTGTTATCCGAGACAATTCTTTCAAGTACCCCAAACCTGCTCAAGATGTTGTTCATCAAAAATTCATTGACCACCTTACTTCTAGCCTTTTTGTTTGGGATTGCATCAACCCATTTGCTAAAGTATTCAGTTGCCACTAGTATCCATGCATGCCTACCACTAGATTTTTTAGATATCTCACCTATAAAATAAATGCCCCACTACTAGAAAAGAGTTGGAGCAGATATTGGCCTTAATGGAAAATTTCCAGAGAACTTCAACTTCCTAGAAAACCTTTGACAAGCATCACACTTCTTAACATATCTATGAGTATCTTTGAACATAGTAGGCCACCAAAACATGGCCCTCAAGATCTTATGAGAAGTTGTCTTGGCCATGTAATGACCTCGAAAGGCTCCTATGTGCATTTCTATTAGTAAATCTTTAGCCTGATAACCATCCACACATCTAAGTATGACACCCTCAAGACTCCACAAAATCTCGCTATCAATGATGACAGACTTAATCACTTGCAATTTGATACTCCTTTTCTCCTTGAGTGGCATGTCTTCAGGGCACCACATTGTCTATAAATACTTAACAATTCTCTTATACCAGCCATAGGTCTACATATCACAAATGGGTGCAACATTTTCTACTCTATCTGATTTATCTTATTGGCCTCTAAATTGGTCTTAGCCATCAGCTTGTCCAGACCTTGTCCTCTCACAAGCTTTGTAATCTATATATTAATATTGAACTAATGGACCCTATTGATCCATCTACACCATCTCCCTGTGGTCTCCTATTCAGTAAAAATATCTTTAACTATAGTTGTTGGAACATAAGTGACAACTATTGCTCCCATCAAATAGGGTCTTGAATTTTTTATAGCCTTCACTAGGGCATATGCTTGTTTCTCTGTTACATCATATATCAAATCTGCAACTTGCAATGATTTACTAAAAAATGCAATTGGCTGCTCAAAACCATCATCATTCTCTTGCAACAAAACACCCGCTATAGTATGGAAAGAAGAAAATGTAAACAACTAGAAAAGTTTTGAATAATCAAGGTATTTAAGAATAGGAGCCTCCTTGATAGCATCCTTAATAGCTTGAAAAGATTTAGATGGTTCTTCTATCCATGTTACCTTTTTTCCTTTCTTCAACATTTTGGAAATAGGGTGGACAATTTCAACAAACTTTGTAACAATTTTTTGTACAAAGTTAATCTACCCAAAGAAGGACTGGATACCCTTTACATTTCTCGGTTGTGTAATTTTGTCAATAACTACTACTCTTTCTGGATCAATTCAGACCCCTTCCTTTAAAAAAATGTGTCCAAGCAGCTTCCCTTCCTTCACTCCAAAATAACACTTCTTGGGATTCAAAGATATCCCATATTACAAGGCCCTAACAAATATTTCCCCCAAATGAGAACAATGGTCCTCCACTTTCTTTTTGTGAGTGGCAAGGTCATCTTGATATATTGCAAGAAAAAGGTCAATAAAATATGCAAATTCTACATCCATAGCTCTTTGAAAAGTTGCACCAACATTCATCAAGTCAAATGGAATTCTTACATAAATATATGTCCCCCAAGGTGTAGTAAATGGAGTTTTGAACTGCTCAAATTATTTGACCATCCCCTGGTTATAACTAGAGAACCCATCCATCATGGAGAGTAGTTCACATTCTGTAAAATTTTGCAACATAACTTCCATGTTAGGCAATGGATAATTGTCTTTCAAGGAAGCAACATTCAAATTCTTGAAGTCAACACACAGTCTAATATCACCATTCTTCTTTCTTATAGGCACAAGGTTTGAAACCTAGGATGAATGCCTAATAGGCCTAATGATCCTAGGATCTCTTAATTTGGAAAGCTCTTCTTGAATCTTAGGTTGCAAGGCTGGATTGATCGGCCTCTATTTTTGCCTAAATGGCTTCATATTTGGCTTCAACGAAATCTCATGTTGGAACAAATCCTCTCTATATGCCTTGAGGTCATCATAGGACCAGGAAAAAACATACCTATACTTTCTAAGTAAGGCAATTAGCATATTTCTAACATGAGGCTTCATCTTTCTATCAATGTAGACCTTATTAGGGGCATTCTTTGTTCCTAATTTTATCTCTTCTAAATCCTCTTTGTGGGAAGGTGTCTGCTTAGTACTTGATCTATCAGGGCCATAAAAAACCCTTTCAAGTGCAACTAAACCTCTGGGAATAGTGTTTGTTTTAACTAGATTACATCATTCCCAAAAATGGTCTCTTTTCCATCAACATCCACTACAAATGAACCAAAATAAATCTCTTGGCTCTCATATTGATCAATACAATGTAGAAACCTTAAAATATCAGTGTCATCATCGAACACTTGCCAGTTGTAAATGTTATCTGACATTGCAAGTCTAGTTTGTACCTCTATTTGTGAAACACCATCAAATGTGACATCATCAAGTTTAACAACAATATTGTCTAATAGGTCATGCCTAACATTTTGTCCCCTTTCAACCCAATCTATGCCAAAAGCATCAAATGTCTCAATAGTATCCCAAACTACATTTCTATACTACCTAAGACTTTTGTCCTTAGCTGCAAATAGGGATCTAATCTGGGAGACAACTAATTTAGAATCCCCTAACACCTTCAATGACTTGATATCTTGTTTTTCATCCAACTTCAGGCCAAGTAAGAGGGCTTCATACTTAGCAACATCATTAGTACAAGCAAATTGCAGCAGGAAAGAGTACTTGAAAGTTTTACCTTGAGGGGAAATAAAAATGACCCCTACTCCCAAGACTTCTCTAGAGCATGCTCCATAAAAGTACATTTCCCACAAGTCATCATTTGATGATACATTTAGCACTTTCCTATCAATGGGTGCAAGTTGGAATTATACTTCAGACATGTCTTCTTCAACACAAAATTTCTCCAAATATGTTTCCACAAAATTTATTCTGATAGGTTCTTGTGGCTCTTCCATATTCTTCATCATGTGAGGAGCTCATTTTTCCTAGACAATTTTAACATCCTTATGATCATTAGAGAAAGTAGCAAAGGAAAATTCACACTATATGCTTCCACCCATGGAAGCACTCCAATGCCTTGATAGAAGCATCTCATAATGGGGTGTGATATTCACCATTGTAACACTCATGTGCATCTCCTTTTCTAGGAATGTTGTCAGCTTGTATAGAACACTATTTATAACCCCTATGGCTAGCACTTCTCTGGAATCCATTGCATAGAAATTACCATAAGTACTATCTACCTTCAAACCCATTGCATGCATTATCTTCATTGGCATTACATTGTTAAAAGCTCTAGAGTCAATCATATAGTTTCTTATCATTTTTCCATAAATAATCAAACTTAAGAAAAAAGGATTCACATGATTAGGATTAGCTATGATAGTAGTGCCCAAGTATATCTGAGGGTTTTTTGTAGTTGCTTCCTCGGTAGCACCTTTCTTCTCTTGACCCTTACTTAACTCATTTTGATCACTCATTACCCTCTCCCCTTTATTTGTAACAATGCTATTGATCAGTGCAACAACTTTTTCCTTATGCTCATCTATCCACATCATTTCTAAAAGAGGGATAGTAACCTTGACCTAGGAGACTACTTGAAACATATCCACTAAAGTATATTTCAGTAATTCAAGGAAACTTATGGCCTTAGATGTTACCTTCTCATCCCCTTTTGGAGTTTTATCAAAATTAGATTGTAGATTCTTGACTTTAGTTTTCTGGGAGGCCATCTCACCATTTGTCTTAGTTTTATCCACTTTCTTTGACTAGATTCTAGCTTCCTTAACCTCCTTGGGATTTGGATCTACTTTCTTTGCATCTTCTTTGACATGCACACCATCCACATCCTTCTCTTTGATGAACAGACTGTAGGGTTTTCCTGAATCTCCTAGGATAGTTCTATTCCTTAACTACATGTTGTTTCTTGCCCTAGAAATTAGAGCAACTATGTAGTTCTCAATCTCTTCATTAGACGGTCTTCTCAGAACAGTATTGTCTATTTTAAACTCATTCAAAAAATAATCACCATCACCCTCTTCATCTAAGAACACTTGTTGGTGACACACATTACTTTATTTCCTTTTCACATCAACATCTTCTCAGATAGTTCATTATCTAAGGAATATTCATCACAAGAAAAATCAAAAGGAGTCAACAACACATTTTTCATTGTATCTTGATCATTAGGAGGTAGATATTCTCTTTGGTCATCTTGGGACTCCTCCACTGATTGTGCCACTGCACACTTGTGATGAATGAGACATCTAACACACCCCACACCATGGAAAATATTTAGTCACATTTGTAGAATGCTTCTGCAGGGGATTCAGTGGGATCTGAGTGTTTCTCTAATTTCCTTGTATCGGTTTCCCATTGTTCTAGTTAGTATGATATGGGAAATCTTGCAGCCTAGGAGGCCTCTCATTTCTCTAGAAATAGGGCTTCTCACTTTTAGCTTGATTTTGCAATAGGCTAAGAACCTGATCTATCTTATCATCAAAATCCACAACTTTGCTAGCCTTCTAGTCCAATTTCTTGTATTTTTTGGAGCTTTAGGGTCTTCCCTTCTTCCCACCTTGCCAAAAGCTCTTCTATTTTTCTCAATGTTAACTTCCATCTTATAGGCTTCTCTCAAGAATTGAGGGTTCTTATCCCTAAGAAAATAACACATTTTAGAATCATAAGCATTACAATATACTACTAAACAAGCATTTTCATTTGGCCTCAAGTAACTAGGGACCCTAATCATAGCCTTCTAAAACCTCACATTAAACTCAGTGGCCATTTCATTATGCCCTTTAGTGATGTTGAAATCATTTAGCCTAAACCAAGGATCCGTTTGATCCCCATATAGCTCTTTAAACAATCTATAGAAGGCTTCTTTAGAGTCAATGCTTGAATCAGGAAACCCTTTGTACCAATCCCTAGCATCTTCAATTAAGGATTTCATAAAATACTTCATTGCCACATCATCATCCCATAATTCAAAGTCTTCAACAAAACTTTGAAAAGCCTTTAAGTGATCTTCATCACTAAAATAATTGTTACCAGTTACCTTGGGAAGATGCTTTCATGCATTATCAGGGACCGAATTTGGATATCCCCTAATGTTGTCAAAACATAGTTATATGTATCTATCAGCCTAGGGTGGCCCCCTAGAATGTCTATCTCTATGGGCATCCCTCTACTCATCCTCTTTCTTACAATCTAGCTGCTGTCGCTTTTTCTCTTTTCCATTACCACCATCACTTCCCTTATTTTTATTGTTTCCTTCCTCATCATCTAAGTAATAATTACCATTCTTATGACCACCTCCACCTCTACCACCTTGGTTGCCACCTCCACCTACTTTGGGAGTCTTCTTTTCATAATTTTTATTTTGAGATCCCCCCTCATTTTTCCCTAAACCCGATGCATCACCAATAGGTGCAGACATCTTAAGGAAAGCAATTTTTCTTGCCATATCAGCATTTGCAACTTCTATCTCTTCCTCCCTCATTTCTTCTTGCAATTGATCATTTATCAATTATAACTGCAATATTTCAGGATTTGGGGGTGCATCCACAAGTCCAGGATCAGACTTAACTCTTTTATCAATAGAATTGTTAGTTTCAACATTGGCATTAGTGTTGGTTTTGGGGTTGAAAGAATTGTAAGAAGTTTTCTTAGATTGGTCCATGGGAGATTTCCCATAATAAAAGAAGGTTATCTTCTTGGCCCCAATAGGCGGGTCAGAGGTCTTAGTGGTTGGGATAGAAGAGGTGTATGTGGTTGCAGTAGAGGTCCCCATGGAAATTGTTGCTTTAGGAATCTCACAGGCCCTTTCAACAACTACCTTAGCCACATTTTCTTAAAAGGCCTTTCACTTAGAAACATCTTCTCTCATGTTCTCTACCTTGAGCTTCTGAGTATTCCTCTTGAGTTTCTTGGCTTGGACTCTTTCCAGTGTCTCTTTCCTCTTATTCTCCCTATTATCTTCCACCTCCTAAAACCTCTTCTCTTCCTCAACCCAAGCTTGCATATCCTTATCAATCAACTTCATTTTCAAGGATATCTCCTATCTCACTTGTGGAAGGAGTATAGTAAGGTTGATCTAGTTGATCTTCATCTTGAGGAGATGCCTCCTCAACAGGAGATGCTCCTCTTGGTTTAAAATTTTTTCCATTAAAAATGGACATAGCACCAGGTGTCATGGCTTCTAGAAACTATTTATCTTGTTCCCAGAAACCCCGCCTATCCTCTTCTTTAGATATATTATATTCGGTATCAAACACTTTCTCAACAAAAAAACTTCCATGATCCACATTAGAGACAACTCCTAATGAATCCCCACTGATACCAACACTATATGCTTCAACATTTAAAGTAGGAGACGAAAGAGAAGGGGATGTAACTCACTTATTAGGAGTGTTGTCTTTCTTCACCCACAAAGGTTTCTTATCTTTCCTGGGTTTGAATTCTAGCAATGGTTCTAGGTTCTTATTTGAATAAATCCTAGTCTTCTTCATGGTTCTTGGTGCATGAGGATCCTTCTTTGCATGTTGCTTATGAGAATTTATATGAATACCAGTGTTCGAGATATCAAAGTCACCACCCAAGATGTTGGAAACTATAAAGTGATTGCACCTCACTTTTGCACTCGTGACTTTTGACAAGATCCAGAACATTACCCAACACGCTAACAAAGACAAGACTAGGATGATACTCATGTACTAAATATGACAAACATAACCAAAATTTCAACCAATTATTCTTTCATAATAAATAATACTGTAATATTTGACTCTAACTATACCAGATCTACACTAAAGACTTTGAATTTGATAGGTCCCAAGCAAAGTCGCCAATCTATTGGTTTTTTTAAACCCAAACGGATTCCTCAAAGCTTCTATGAATTTTCCATGTTTAATAATGAAATCTTAGGAAATGATTGGCCAACTTAATGAGAAAAATAATTAATTCTTACTCTCCTACACTTTGGACTCTGCAAGACTCGGGAGGGTGATCCCACTATGTGATCCTTACAAATAACTAACCAACTTCAAATACACATTGCATAACAATAGATAAGTTCCCCATCAACACTGAATAAATGAAATCCTTCAACAAATTGGCAATTCCTCCAAAGATCCAATTTCTATATGTAGAGAACTTCAAACATAACAAGGATAATTCAATATGAAGATTATTATGAATCAATTTTCTAAAATAAAATGCCAAAGATGTGATAAATATGACCACTACTTCAGTATCAGTGCCAAATCCTAAACCACAGAGTCAAATGAGAAAGAATTGAACTATAAGGAAAATTTCATCCTAAACAGTTAAGATCTATATGAATTGCATTACAATTATCATATCTATACTAGAAATCTATTACTGCTTACACATCCAACTTCCAACCTACATGAACTCACACAATAACTAATGTATTTAACTTTTCCTTTGGACTAGAGCCACAATTAGAGTATAATTCATAGTAAAGAATAATGAAAATCAATGAAATCAGTCTTTGACCAATATTTTATTAATAATCCATCCAAGGTATCACAATTGGAGAGAAAATAGAATCAAAATATTGTCGTATTTGACATAAACATGCTTAAGAACCCCATAATTGACAAAATTATCCTATCTAACTCTAAACCTTAAAATATGGACTCAATGTTCATACTCTTTGTATTACAAATTATGCACTCTCAAATCTCGGATTCAACAAAGGTTCCTCTACATCGGCCTTGAATTCCCTTTTATAGAATAAGGGAGCAAAGCAAGCTTCATGTCGGAGTGTACACATGTCCACATTTGATCAGACCACAATTCCCTTCTATAGTTACATTTGCATTTTGGAATTGGAGGGAATTCATATAAAACAGAATTTATTTTAATTTATCGTGGGGAAGAGAAAGCACCTTCCAAAAGGCAACCTGTAGGAAGGAAATTCATCTTTAAGCATTACAATACTCTATCCACCTTAGCAGCAATCCATATTAGCCATCTGCACATTGATCTAGGAGAATATGTATGTATTCAATTGTAACTTCTGAGGCCAAACCTATACTATACTTGACCAAGTCATATTCTCCAACAACATGGTCATATTCAAAACTCATTAGTGAATACCATCTTCCACAATTCAAATTCTACTTCAGATGGTCACTTGAAAGCAATAACCTGATTAATCCTATCCCTATATGGTGCATATTTCACCATCACTGAAGTAGCCTCCTTATCAAAATATTCTAAGAAAATAATAACAAAGGATAGTTTCTTAAGTGTATCATTTAGCATAACGATATCAACATTTATGCATATCTTGTTTGTCTAGACTATCATGATATCGATCATTCGATCCTTCCAAGCCTGCAAAGGCTTTACCTCCTCATAATTATGTTGAATTTCTAGTAATGGTTTAAGGTCTACTCCATCATACTTGGCCTTCAGTTCCTTGATCTTCATCTCCATAGGAGCAACATATCCCTAGAACTTCTACTCCACAATTTCATTAACAAATTGATAAGTTGGCAAAACCTTGGGATACTTATCCTTCTGATGCTTTTCCCCTACTACCATGAACTTTAACTACCTAGCACTAGGACTCCATCTATCCAATAGTGGAGTGGCCAATTCTTTATCTCTCAGGAAGATCTTGATTGCTTGCAACATTAAAACATAGTTTGCATGGACACTATTCAATTTTCCTTGGACCTTTCTATTCGAGTGTCTCAATACAGTATCTACAATTATTGAATTGATTTTCAATGTTGATTCCTAGATCTTTTGCAACATTTATTTATACTCCTCAACTTGGTGGATTAATTTTTCCCTTGAAAGTCCTCATCTTGGGCTATTTTCCCTTTCAATTATGACGGGCACCTATCTCATATTATATGGAACAATTGCTCAGGATTGTTCCTATGAGGATGGTTGAGGTTGCTCCATTGATGGATCAAGAACATTATGGCTAGAGCTAGCTTGTCTTTGGGACTTCCACACCTCCATTTCCTATTTCAATAATTCCAGCTCAGTTTCTAGCTTTGCAACCCTTTGTTGACTTTGATTATATTCAATAATGAGGTCATTATACTGGCCCCTCAAAGTATCTTTGTCCTTAGTTAAATCCTCAATAGTTTATTTGGTGAACTTGGAAAAATTTATTGCCATATCCATTGCCTCCAATGTTGGAGTATCAACAACTCTTATCACAACCAAGTGATGACTAAAATCAGATGGTTCTGCAACTATTGGTTTCCTGGACCCAGTAGACAATGAAATTTTTTCCAAGGCATCCCATTCTTCACTAAAGGCTAATCCCTTAAATTCCAACGTAGCTTCCTCCTCGATTTCAAGAAGTGGCCTATTGGACCTTCTTATTGTATTGAATACCACAACATGAATGATATCCCACTCAAGGAGTAACAATACTCCACTCTTTTTTACCAATTCTCTACCTTGCTCTAGTGTCATCTCCTAAAAAAGTTTCCCTCATTTTCATCATGACATTAGATATAATAACTTTCTTTGGAAGCTCTAGATGCAAACTCCTTTCTTGAGCCACCTTATCAACATATACTAGAACATGTGCCCTCCACACAAAATCTTTAAAAGCATTTGTTTTAATAAAGGAATCATCCCTCATTAATTCCCTGTAGGCCTCCATCCTTAGGTAATTAGTATTGGTTATCCCTCTTATTTCATCTTTTCCTAGCCTTAGAGCAACTGCTCCAGAACTTGATGCAACATTTTGTGGAAAAGATGGCATTCCTTGATACATATCATTAGGGGTCACCATGATTTATTCATCATATGAATCCGGATATTCAACGACTTTTTCATTTTCAACTCTCACCTCTTGGGTGATGGTGGTTGTGTTGGAGAAGTAACTCTTGGGGGAGAGTCCAAATCAACAATATTATGCAACAATTGCCTTGAAGATGATGGAATTGATTTCTTAGAAGACATAGCTCCAGACTCCTTTGAAATGACAGAAGGTGGCATGGTTTTCTTTTTTTAGTAATTGTTCCCTTCTTTCTAGAATATACCCTAACCTTTTTTAGATGTTGGTAAGAAAGTCTTTCCTTCAATCTTACCTCAGGATATTCCTCAAAAACCTATGAATTTCCTTTTTCCTCAACCACTTGTTCAGCCTTTAAGACCCCCACCATGCTTTGAAAATTGTCGATAGAATATAGGGCCCTATTCAACTCACCACTAATATTTGGCATGGGATTGTATGCAGGGTTCTTTTTCTAGTTCTTCTCCATCATCTTGGTAAAGGCAACATATTTTTCTTTCCTTTCCTCATGCACTTGCAAGTCAAGGATGTTAATGATGATATCCTCTGGGAAGTAGAAGTTGTGGACAAAAATAATTATCCTATGCTTTGCCTTCATTTGAGCAATAAAACCCTCAGGATCATGGTTCCTTGGGCATAAATTTTTTCACCCATAAGGCTCAAGTAGTGTTCCCAAGTTTGTCCATCCCTCTTTTTCCATGAAAAAATCAACAAAAGTTTTATTCTTAGGAAAGAAAGATCCCTTCTTCTATTTTGTTGGTAAATGAACCATTTGAGCACATCCCAACTATCTCGTGATTTCTAAGAATCCAATTCTTAGAGGCACATCCCTCAGTAAAGAAAATGGGTTGATATTACTACCATGTAACCTGAAAAATGGTTGTGTTATAGTATGGGATGATATCTCCCCAATTGTGTGTCAAATTTAACTTAGGCCTCCTCTCCATTGGCCTCAAGAAATCATGAATCTCCTTCAGAATTCTAGGTGGATCATAGACCAAATATCTTCTCAATTTCTACCCAAAGACATTATGGAACACCACATAATCAAATTTTTGATCATGCTTGTCTAGAATTCTGGTCTAGTACTAGACGGGCATATCAATATCATCATCCTTCTTCTTCAATTGCATGTCTTTCTTGAAAAAAATCTCCCCCTTGTACAAAAACATGTGCATCAACAAAGAATTCCACTTAAAACCAACCAGGGTTTTTCCTTCTTTAAGAGCTATGAGACTCATGCATTTTATCTGCTAGATAAGTAGCGAAATCATATACCACATTGAAACCTAGATGCTAAAGATTCACAACCATGTACATAATTCCAATAGCAAGGTAGTCTTTATACTAATACTAAGGACCTAACACAAAGAGCAAATAGTCTTCCTAAAATAATTGCAAAAGTAGTTTATAGGAAAAGGTTCTGGCTCATTTTTTCCAATCACTATCTTCTTCTTATTCTTTCCAATTCTTATGGTTTCCAAATGAGGTTTCAGAGAAGTCCTAAATAAACCCTTAGTATTTGTGTACTCTTCTTTGAAGGCCTGAAGGTCAATAGTGACCACATCCTTATTCCATTGATGAAGATCAATTTTTTTTGCAATCTCCACCTTGGTTATTTTAACCATTTCCACACCACCATATGTCCTGACAACTTGGGTTATAGGGTTTTACCTCATTGAAACATCCTTTAACAAATCCAAATATAGATAAGAATTCAGTACCACTAGCTTTCCAAGGTCCAACTTGCAAGGGTTGCACATAAGGGCACACAAATTCTTGTTCCCAAACCAATTTTAAAATAATTGCCATCCTGTATACAACACCTTAGCATCTCGAATTACAAATTGCTTATCAGTTAACCCTTCCAAAACCTAGGGCCCATAAAACAAAGCCTTTCCCTCAAGTTTTTTTTTAGTAGAGGGTTTTAGTAAGTCTATGACATTCTAAGAGAAGGACCTAGAGGGATTTTCAGAACCAGAACTTTGGGATTTGGGTGCCATTTGCACAAGACAAATTAAGGTTTGAGCTAGGGTTTTGAAATACTGAAAAGTTTATGGGATGCAGCCTCTAGCTTATAGCCTTGAAACATAATAATTTCATAATTTAAAAGGTCTTGCCAAATATTTAGACGATCTTTAAAATAATTTTAAAGCAAATGAACTAGTGCAATCTTTTAAAACAAAGCAATACATAATTTCCACTTGTCCTCAAGAAATCAACAATATTTTTGAAAGATAGAGAACGTGGTGTATACATTACTTACGGTTTTTCTTGTAGATAATTTAAATGGTAGTGATGTTGGACTTATAGGAAAATAGCTCATGTCGCTCGGTACTTAGAAATTCTTCTTCAATGCATAATTATGCACGAAAATAACAGTTCAAGGGAATTTTAGCATTGAATTTGGTGGTGTAGTCAGAACTCCACCATTACTATTCACTTGCACAAGAAAAAAAAGCTATCGTGAAACACTAACCCATTTTGAATACCAACCATTGATCTCAATCCACGTAGGCAATAAGGAGTGACTCAAATCGAGTTAATGTAGTTTGAAAGTTCCACGTTCATCCACAAAATCCTATACGAATGAGAACTCACCCATAAAACACCACCTTAGGTTGGGAGGGTCCCACCCCAAGTCAATTCATACCTGGCATCAACAACCACATTTTGCTTGTTTGCACACCTCGCAACATCATTAAAATGATTGTTTTACTTGTGTGAGGTCAATGAGGAATGATCATGATTCATCGTTATATGACAATCACTGATTCAACATTAATTGCCAGGCAAACAAGGATTGGGCCCCATGACCATAAGTGACATGTAGTAAGATCTCACACACCTCACAACATAGTTGTGGCGTCATCAAAAATCTTTGCGAGGCTAGTGGGAAACTATCAGGATTCAGCCAATCCATCCGATGATTGAAAAACCTGCACATGCCCTAATTGTTATTCATAAAAAGGGGACTGACTAGGTGGATGGGGAAGCAACCCTTGAGGTAGGAAAATTAGACTCAAGTCTAAAGTTAAAACATTTTATTGACCCAACATTAATCGAAAGTAAAACCAAGTCCCAATATGAAAGAACCGACAGGCCAGGTAATAGGGGTCAGTAATATGAACGACTAGAAAGGCTCAAACTATGACTTAGGCAATTGAAAACCTAGAAAAATAGGTCAACGTAGGATTAGAATGTCCAGACCAAAATGAAGCAAAAGACCCAAAGAAAAGGTTTTTATGGCTAAAACCCAAAACCCCAAGGTAGATCAGTGGTGCCAAACACCAGGGAAACAAGAATGAGCATAATTGTGAAGAACATTTTAGGAGCTCTACGAGAATCTACCATAATTGCTCACACACTTTCAAAGTCTTGCATGAAATATTTAGAATGCCTTCAACTCACTACCTTCAATAACCCTAAAGATGCAGAGGAAGGAGAAAGAACTCAAACAAATTTCCTATCACCTTCAAGAAGGATGTCAAAACAAGGCTACCTTTATGCATTTTGTTCATCCTAGATAATGATTTCTCAAACTAGAAAGGTGGGGCAGCAATTCAAATCTTTTCTGTCATAATTTCCTTTAGGTACTTTTTAAAGGGAATGTGAAAAGTATTTTGGATACCCTTTTGGCCCTTACTAAAAATATTTTAAAATTAAATAGGGTTGTTTTGTATGGAAGAGGGAAAAAAAGGGAATTCATTGACCAAACCCATAGGCTATCGCACAATCAAGAATAGATATGCTAAAGAAGGGATCTAAAACTTTGGGATATCAAACCAAAAGATATGGATCTAAAACTTTGCGAACATGAAATAATATAAAAACATAATTTCTGGTAAAATTTCATGATTTTTATGGTGATATGTGGTGACTAATCATACTATACTGTACACTCTTTAGTATTCTCTTCATGTATCCTCATTGGGGTCTGAGGCTGGGCTAGGTTGTGGGTAGGGGTTTGGGGGCAGCAACCCCTTAAAAAAAAATTCACCTTTCTTTGCTACGTCACCGAAAAATAAAAAAGTCGACTTTGTAAACCCTAATTTTTGGAAGCTTCTAAAAGCTTGTTATAAGCAGTTGGGATGGGGATTTGTAGCATGGAATTATTCGCGATATTGTAATATTTTTTGCACTGGATGATAAAATCATTGGATGGATGTGGTTTTGTGGATGTAACCTAGATTGGGTGAAGCACGTTAAATTCTTTGTGTTGTCTTGTTCCTACTTTAATTTCTAGTGTGTTTTATTTCTCTATTTTATTGATCAAATTTTTATATATCTGCCTTCTAACCCTAATATGTTTACCATACGGATTTCAAGACATGAACAAAACAAGTTGACTAGAAACCCTAGGCAAGGTTTTTGACAATGTTTATAAAAATTGCTATAACTTTCCCATAACTTAATGAAAATTGATGAAACAAAAATAAAATGAAAGTAGATTCAAATGCCAACACACTCCAAGTGGTTTTAATTTGATATGTGGTTCTTACAATTCATACCAAATGAAATAATAGTTCTAAACATGGGAAAATGCAAAGAAAATACTTGTTTTCATTTACCAAATCTTCAACCACAATTCCTTCAACATTCCAAATAAAATGTGGCATACATCCAAATGCATAATGTCACAAACTATTTCATCCTTATAATTGCCTACGTGAAACTCAACTTTGCATTGCTCACTTACGGTTACCTGGTTACCTATTAGAGGCCAATTCATTCAATAGGGTGTGGGGTGTGGTATTCTTTCGAAAACCAATTTATCTACCATGTATTCAGAAACATTATTATCCATGTAGTTATCTGAAATCACAACTTGACAAAATTTACCTTTGGACTTGCAAGTAGTCCAGAGTAATCTTTCCTTTTCCATCTTGCTTACTTTATTGGCTACCATTTCTTCCTCATGTAGCCTCTACCACTTTTAGAAATCTATTTAATAATGATGATTCCCTTTTCCCATATTTCTTCTTATTAAGATCCATCCTTAAACATCAAATATCACTAAACCATATTAGTCAAAATAATAGATCATTTCCCAAAGATCTTCTAGCTCTGATACAAAAGTTCATATCTTTTATATTAACCATCTAAATTTTCTACAAATTGGTGAAAAGTTATATTTTGACATGTTCTAAAAACCCTTTAAAGGAAAATTCATATTTTTTAGTTTTGATGGAGTTCTTAATGACAATTTGCTTGAATTTAGGTGTAAACAGTAAAAAAAATCCCTAAGTTCTTTAGTGTTTTAATTTATCCATGCATTTTTTTTTTATGTAAGGGTGAAGGATCATGTTGGCATGTTGCTAGAGATCTGCACAATCAGGGAAGTCCATATGGCAAGAAATTTTCCCCTTTTTTTTGAAGTCCTTACCTTATTGCACCTTGGGGCAGCAACATCCAATTTGTACAAAGCATTGCATTGATCATTTGTTTGGGGCTACAAATGTTGGGTAGACCTAGAAAAATGTTGAGATAGGTTTGAATACACCATTTTTTTCTTTATTCCAAGTTTTACTCAAATATTTAGAGCCATTAGGATGTTGACCCCATGTTTTAGGCTTGAGAACACAATGCCAAGAATGAATAAGGGTGCGGATTTGAATCATATGTATTGAAGTCTTGTTTGAATGTGTCAAGGTAGTTCCTTGAGATTCCTTCCTCTAAATCACCTAACATTTAAATTTACACTAATTTTCTCAAATTCACATCACACATATCACTCACATCTATCTTGCATATCACTCATATCTCACACCATTACACTTATTTATATTAACCTCATCCTCAAAATGATTCTCTAAGGTTGAAAACTATTTGTTATACTTCAAAATAGGTCCACACCTAAATATTCCCATGGTGGATAGGAATGAAGGTGACCTATATAAATCCTTATTTAGGACCAAAATAGATCTAAAAACACATCAACATTCTTTCACAAGCCTCACATGTTGTACTAACACAAGGTCGAACAACACCTGAGCTAAACACCATGAAAAATAAAGTACACACTTCCTCAAATCAATCTATAAAATTTAGACAACATAATTCACTTGAGCATGATCTAGAATAATCCACTAACTAATTAATATTCATCAAACACTTCATTCAAGATTGCATCATAGAAATAATTCATCTCAAAACAACTGGTAAACCTTATTCACATACTGAAAAATGAAACTCACTTTGTACTACACCAAATCAAGTGAAATATTCAATACAAAATTATATAAGCATTATAAGAAACTTCCCTAATCTACATAACCTGAAGTCAGATAGCCAAGAAATGTGGAGCAAATACATTTCTCCCAAGCCACATAAAACATCACTAAAATATTGGTTCACATACTGGTGAAAATATCTTGCATTGTACAATGATCCAAAAAACCAAATTCTAAATGTAGAAACCTTTGAAAACCTTCCTGAGAGATCCACATAGGCATATAATTAACATAGAAGAAACATGGAGCACAATACTAGAGCACTTTATGAATACTTGCACAACACTGTTTTCTCTATTTATCATTTTTTCTCAAAAGAACTTGGAAACCAAGTACCAAATACATAATATCGGCTCATTAATTCATTACAACTCATCTCCAAATTTTTTGTTAAAAATATAGCTCCATGTACTCACAACACTTCCTCAAGGTCTCAACTATACATGCATAACATACAACAACTTGTTTTCCTCTTTTTCACATTTTTTTCAATATCCTCCATATGCAACAAAATTCCTCAACACAGTTGACATCAATGACAACACCTTCATACTTGTGACAACACCTTCAAACTTGCAACAATATCCCCCATTTTCATTGATGGTCAAACAAGATGTGAAAAACCATCAAAGACAACATACACAACTTTCTCCACTGATACCTTGCACTTTTTCATATGGTTCTCTCTCCCCCTGAGTAGATAATTTTGTTCACGTGATTTTCTCCTCCCCTTTGAAATCAATGGAAAAGTATACAATGTTTTGAATTGTTCTTCCCCTTTGACACTAAACTAAAATACCTTCTATGAATACTCCCCCTTAAGATTACACCCAAATAAATCAGTAACTCGATTAAAACACATGATACTACCTACTCCTCTAAGAGGTAGCCACCAACATCAGTCCAAAAATGAGATAGTTCAATGGATCCATTGGATTGATGCATCTCCATAGGCATCTAGTTCAGAAAATGAGGGGAAATAACCCCTAAATTTTCCTAAGGAATCCTTAAGAAGAGGATTAGTAAATATGTCAACAATCTGATCCTTTGTAGGTACATGCTCAATTTTACTCTATTCTCCATAAATTTCTCTCTCAGAAAGTGATACTTAATAGATATATGGTTTTTCATTGAATGTATCACTAGATTCTTTGAAATTTTAATTGCACTTGTATTGTCACAAAAGATAGATATAGGCTCATCATATACAACTCTGACATCTTTCAATGTTTTTCTCATCCATAATACATCAGTCCAAAAATGAGATAGTTCAATGGATCCATTGGACTGATGCATCTCCATATGCATGTAGTTCAGAAAATGAGGGGCAATAACCCCTAAATTTTCCTAAAGAATCCTGAAGAAGAGGATTAGTAAATATGTCAGCAATTTGATCCTTTGTAGGTACATACTCAAGTTTACTTCATTCTCCATAACTTTCTCTCTCAGAAAGTGATACCTAATAGATATATGTTTTTTCATTGAATGCATCACTAGATTCTTTAAAATGTTAATTGCACTTGTATTGTCACAAAAGATAGATATATAGGCCCATCATATACAACTTTGATATCTTTCAATGTTTTTCTCATCCATAACACCTATGTACATGATGATTCTACTTCAATATACTCATCCTTTACAATAGAAAAAGAAACTGAATCATGATTCTTACTCAACCATGACACCAATATACATCCAAGTAAGAATGCACCACCACTTATACTTTTCCTATCATTAACACAACCAACCTGATTTGCATTTGTATAAGCACTTAATGTGAAATCAATATCCTTAGGATATGACAAGCCATAATCCAGAGTGCCTCTTAAATATCTAAATATCCTCTTCACTGTTGCAACATGTTTTTATTTAGGTTCTTCTTGAAATCTATCTACAAGAAAAACTACATGCATTGTGTCTGGTCTACTAACAATTATGTATAGCAATCTACCAATCATAAATTTGTACTTGCTCTGATCAGCCTTAGTGTGAATCATCATCTTTGATTAGTTTACAACTAGTCACCATGGGATTGCATATTGGTTTGGATCCATCCATTCCAAACTTCTTTAACATCTCTTTGAAATAATTTGATTGTGAGATGAATATCCCTTTATCTATTTGATTGATTTTTAGTCCAAGGAATAAATTCATCTCCCCACATATTGACATTTCAAACTCTTTATGCATCTCTTCAAAAAATTTCTCACACATAGCCTCATTTCCACCAAAGATAATATCATCCACATATACAAACATTATTAATAGCTTGTCTTCCTCAATTTTGAAGTAAATATTACTACCTGCATGCCTTTACTAAATCCTTTTTGTATAAAATATATGTCCAACCTTGAATGCCAAGATCTAGGAGGTTTTTTCAATCTATATAATGCATTATTTAATCTATAGATCATATATGGTTGATATGACAATTGAAATCCTTTTGTTTGTTCCATGTATACTCCTTCTTCCAATTATCCATTCAAAAAAGTAGACTTCATATCTAATGGCACTCTTAAATTTTGCAAATTTGAAGTGTCCATTTCAAAAAATTTGCCTCTGCACTTTTAGAAGTGCACCTGATGAATCTACCTAAGTGACCCACTTTGGAGGGTCATAATTTGAAGCATGTTGATTTTGGTACAAAACCCACTTGTAGAACCATTCATGTGTCCTATGTGAGTCGGCATGTAAATTTTCAGCTTCCCATGATAAGTTTTGATAGGGTATTGAAAAGTGAAGTTGGAGGAGGGTTTGGGCACTTTTCTGCTATTTGCAAACTTTCAGTTTTGCAAAGTAGCCTCTCGTTTGAGCTTGAATTTTGCAACCAGTTGATCGTCAAGAGAGAATGGCCATTGTTCTGCATTCTCCATACCAAGATTAGCTTGTATGCCAGTTTTCAAAGTCTCATAAGTTGATTTACTATTTTTACCAAGTCAAAACCAAATGCAATTTCTTCAATTTTGCACCTATATTTTAAGGAACCTTTCAGGGAGGTCAACTTTGACCCTGAATATTTTCTGATGAATGATGATTCAAATAAATTCCTCTTGCACATGTGCTCAATGTACCTAAATGATCTACTGTGTCTAGTGGCAGCCTCTGAAGAGTTGATTTGCTATTTTTTCAAAATGGAAATTGGGTGAGATTTTTGGGTCCAAAAGGGCTGGGTAAGATGTATTGGGTGTATATAGTGTAGAATTTGGGGGAAAGCTAGCCAATTAGTTGTCGTGGGAAGGAATTTTATATGGGAAACCCTTAATATGTTTTATGTAATGGCTGATATCGAAAGAAATCTAAAAAATTTAAGACAATTTTCTCTCTTGTGTGGTTATAGACCATGAATGAAACTATCAAGGGTTCTTTCATTTGTCTTAAATAATTCAATTGAATGTATGATTCTCTTTCTTGCTTTAACTTAATGAGTTAATCAAATGCTTGAGATAGAATTATAGGTCTGTGATAATGTGCTAAGGATTTGGTAAAGAGTGATGTTTTAAAATACCATGAGGTCTCATGATGTAATGCAGTGTGGGAATTGTCACTAATATTAGGGTCAAAGTTATGTATAAATAAGTGTCTCATGTATGAATCTTTCCCAATATGATGAGGTACTGGTTATTTCTTCTTCATTTTTTTCTAAAAATCTAAAATCAGGATCTACCCACATGTGGATTCAAGGTCAGAATAGTTTAAATTCAAATTCCATCTTTTTGAGATGCAAATCTCACTTAATACCCATATTCCTAGCTTTAGATAGTTATTTACTCAATGGTCTACCAAGCCCTTAGTGAATGGTATCTATTGGCACTAGTAGGAATTTATCTGTGTGTGAAGTCTTTTTAAGGCAAGAAATATTATATGAACACCAATAGGAATACCCTCGTTGGTTTCATAGAGCTTAAAGTGTAGGATTTTTCAGTCTTTGACTGAATCTTGTTAGTTGGCCACTAACTTTGAGAATTCTTAAACATAGAGGTTGGCTACCTCTTAGAGAGTTTCAAAGCTTATCTAGAAAAAACACCAATAGAATGGTGACTCTACTGTGGATGAACTCAGAATTTTTGATTCCAGACGTTGTTGTTATAGAGTCATTAAAATCTTGAAATATTATTTATAACCAGAGGTTGAAAATTATTGAATTATTTTTCCCATACGAGTCACCAATAGAATGGTGACTTTGTTGGGGAGAATTTGTGAAAATTTTGATTGCAAAATCTAACCTTAAGAGTCATTGCATAGAGTCATATCTTTTTCCATTCTGAATTTGGCTCAAGTATTGAAGGAATTCAAACTTGGAGAGAAGTTGTTGCAGTGAACCTGCAAGTTTTGTAATATGTGGTGCTTTGTTGGTGAAAGGAACTCAAAGAAGAAAATTTACATGTGAAGGAACTTCATACTACTTGAAGTTCAATCCTTTGTGAAAAGAGGTGGCGACTCTGTCAAAAGAATCTGTTGAAGATTTGATGAAAGTTCCAGATCTACAATATTTCAGTCAGGGAGACAATTTGCAGTAGTTGCAACATTTCCAGGTATTCTTCACTCTTGGTTTTCAGGAAATTCATATATGAAAAACATATTTGAACATCTTAGGATAAAAATTTGGTTCCCTATTAAGTGATTAGCACTAACAAAGGGAAATGATAGTAGAATTAGGTTTGCAAACTTCTAAATTGTAATTTTCAGCCCATGTATTATGTTAGAGAAGCATGCTAGTTGTAAAATTGCCTGCTAAAGTAGATCTTAGGCTTAGATGTATTTGAATTATGCATTGTAATAGCTTGAGATCATGATGAAAGATAAAAATAGAGCAATGAATGATCACTTGTAGGGTTTATATGTGAAATTTGAAAGAGGCATGTCAAAATGCTTCAATATATGTATCCTAGTATGGTTCTGGGTGCAACCATGGTTTGTGATCAGTCCCAGTCAAATTTTCAAAGAAATTTCACCAATGGAAGGTATAGTGCTATAAATTTAAGTGACATTAATGGTTATCAAAATGACATTCTAGCTAAATTCAGAAATAAGGTACCAAGATTCATTGGTGATAAGTCTAAATCAACAAATAAGCATCTCCAAGAATTCAGTAATTTGATGGATGATTATGAGATTGACCATAAAGATGTAATCATGAGACTATTTTTTCAATCTCTAAGAGGAGATGCAAGGGATTGGTTCTCCTATTCACCAGCTTCCTCCATTCATTCATGGGAAGAGTTCAAGGTAGTGTTTATGGAGCAATTTGGAGAGAGGATTGACCCTATTTTGGTAAGGAAAATATTCATGAACATAGAGAAAGGAAAAGATGAGTTAGTCTGATATTTTAATCTCAGGTTTTCAAAGATCATAGGACAGATTCTTCAATACATAAGACCAAATGATGTTGAATTTTTTTTCGTGTATTTAGGATCATTTGACAAGAAAATGAGTTATCTATTAAGAGATAAAGAACCTACAACCCTATATCAAGCATATCAAATTGCTATAGATATTGAGAACAACTTGAGGTATTCAATGATGAAAGGACATAGGGTTGAGAGTGTTGGTCATCCTAAAACACCTCATGCAAATATAACTCTCGGATCGGATAGTACAAATTCTTGTCGGGATGGTAATGTTGCTGCTCTATTTTCTCCATCATCACAATCTGCAGATCCTAATGAACTCCATGTTAAATGTCATCAATATTTGAGCCATGTTGATCAAACATATTTTCTTCAAGGATTGTCTAAAGTGAAAAGGTGCAAAGGAGAATCACCACATGATTTGTTCTCAAGGTTTTTGGATTCCTTGTTAAAATTCCCCATAATTTTCAGACCTGAAGATTCAGTGTGCATTGATCTATTTTGTGAGATCTATGAGTGTTGGCTGAGTACTTTTCCAAAGGGATTGAAGCCTCAAAGTTTGGTTCAAGTTCTTGATTGGATGAAGGTTATTGAGCTCTGGAGCCCAACTTATGCACAAAATGTGGTGTCTCAGAATGAAGATAGTGGCTATCTTACTGAGAAAAATTAGAATATGACACACAAAGATGAAATGTGTACATCAAAAAATGAAGATCCATATTGTATGGATGAGGACATTAATTGTAATCAGATTACAATCAACACATGTGCAGATCCTTGCAATAGTAATGAAGAGGAAGATACATGGTATGATGAAAAAATAGATATGCATGCAATTTTTTCCTGTAATATCTTGTGTGATGAAGAAATGAAAGAGATGCAAGACATCATTCCATGCCAGGTTTTGGTTAGTGGAAATAAGGCTAATGTTGATGATATCTCCTCACAAATTAGTGATCAAGACATTGAAGATAGGAGTTCAAGCACTTATCTAAGGAATTTGAGTATGGATTATGTAGTGATAAGTCTTCTTGTGATGAGGATGTGGATGATAGCCAAACTGATTTCTCTTTTGATGATTATGAATGCTCTTATAAGGATGATATGGAGGCACTTTCTTCACTTAAAGAATGTAAATACATGAATGCTAATTAAGTCACTTGCCTCCAAGTGAATGATCAAATTGCATTTGATGCAAACTTCTAGACTATAGTTCAGATTTGACATCAATGGAGCATGCTAATCCTGTGAGTGATGGATAATTTGGGGAAAATCATATGTGTGTTCAATTTTCTGATTATGAACATAGTACTACTGGAAGTGATGAAGGTGTTGATGAACCTTCTTATGTCTTTTATTTCCATGATTATTTATATGAAGTGGGGATGGGAATGTCTATTACACATAAAGAGAATGATGAGGTGCAAAATGATGGAGGGAATTCATTTCTAAATGATCAATTCATATATATTGACAATCACATGGATCTAGGATTAGTTTTATTACCCATTTGTGATATGAAACAATTTGGTGGACTTTCAGATTATGTTGACATTGCAAAGCCTTTTGACTGATGTGTGGAGCAGCCATATGACTCAAATGATGATGTGAGTGAAGAAGACTTGTCTCAAGCTGTGACTATTCCTCATGTTGATGGGAAATATTTTAGTGAGAATCCAAATAATGTCATGTATGTACCTATGGATTGCATTCATGAAGCTTCAAATGTGCTACATAACACAGCTAATAAAGAGATGGAAACAGTTTCAGGTACTTGGCATATCACACCATATAATGGAAATACTAGTTGTTCTAGTGATGAGATCATAGAGAGGGTCCATCTATAGTCTTATGGTTCAGATGAATTTGGTAATTTTTTTGAAGATAAGAGTGATAATTAGATAATGCATTCATCATTAAGTGCGCTAAAACCATGTAGTCTTGATTACAATATTACCAAGATTGAAATATTTGTCAATACTAAGCTTAGTATCATGGGGCATGTTCATGCACATTCAATTCATAAGGTTGATCACATTGATTGTTACTATGCTGGTCATAATAGCTTGAATGAAGTAGACTTTGGAATTTTTATATCAGATGAGGATAACACTAGCATGCAAGATGTAGATGACATGATTTCACTCTCAGGTGATCAAGTTATGCATTATGATGAAAATTTGAGTAACAGGATGCCACCATTTTTGGGTAATATTTCTATGGAGCTCGAAGAGTTTTCTGACCATGATATCTTAGATTATGTGGACATGGCATAAATTTCAGATGTGTGTACTGAACAATATGAGGATGGGAATGAAGTTGAAAATGTGTCTATCTGCTCTTCTAGTGATTATAGTGATTTTGAATGAAATGATGACTTGAAGGATTTGGACCTTCATGTTCAGGAGGATGAGACTCTAATGTAAAAAATAAATATAATGGAAAATCCATTGTTTGAAGAGCCTCCATATTCACTAGAGATGAGAAATAATGACACTTATTGGTGCAGAGATAACCCACTCTTTGTTGAGATTTCCAATGATACATTTCACACATGGTTAGAATGTGGTCTTGAGCAAGCAAAGGAACACATTGATGAACTCCTCGAGGGAATTTCCTATGACTGTTTTACATTTAAAATAGGTGTTGTAGATAAGGTTGATTATCATGATGCCAGCTCCTTGGAGGATTTTGAACATTTCCAGTTTCCAATTCAACTCGAAGGTATATTTATGGAGCATGACAATGAGATGAATAACAAGAAATGTTATTTTAATATGAACATATTTCATATGGTGAATATAACACATATGTGCCATGTGATGATGAAATATTGTAGTTTATGATTGATTATACAATGAAGAATGACATAGATTATATTGGTAGTGGTATGCTTAGAAAAGTTGTGAGAAATTTCAGTGGCAATGTTTGTAATCGGGAAAATTTAAGTGGTCACCACATTTTTCTACTTGTAAGAGGAAGGTTGTACTTGTTGTAGTGGTATGGTGGAGGCAAATTTGGATTGAGGAAAATCAATTCGTTCAATAGGCTAGTGTTTGACAGAGGAAAAAATGGGTTCTTCTTCTCATTTGGTGGCTTGGGGCCATCAAATATGGTTTAAAATTTTGATAAGGAATCAGTATTTGGTCTACTCCCCAGAGATATGGAATCTTTCTATGCCTACAGGGGGCATACATCCCTAGTTAGAGCCACTAATGGTACTCTCAAATTTTGCAAATTTGAAGTGCCCATTTAAAAAAAATTTCCTATGCACTTTGAGAAGTGCACCTAATGAATATGCCTAAGTGACCCACTTTGGAGGGTCGTAATTTGAATCCTATTGATTTTGGTGCAAAACCCATTTTTCAGAACCATTCATGTGTCCTTTGTGAATTGGCATGTCAATTTTCAGCTTCCCATGATAAGTTTTGACAGGGTTTTGAAAAGTGAAGCTGGAGGATTTTGGCACTTTTCTATTGTTTGCAAACTTCCAGTTTTGCAAAGTAGCCTCTCATTTGAGCTTGCCTTTTGCAACCAATTGATCATCAAGAGAGAATGATTTTTTTTCTACATTATCCATACCAAGATGAGCTCGTATGTCAGTTTTTAGAGTCTCATAAGTTGATTTACTATTTTTACCAAGTCAAAACCAATGCAATTTCTTCAGTTTTGCACCTATATTTTAAGGAACCTTTCAAGGAGGTCAAATTTGACCCTAAATATCTTTTTATGAATGATGATTCAAATAAATTACTCTTGCAAGTGTGCTCAATGTACCTAAATGATCTATTGTGTCCAGTGGCAACCTCTCAAAAGTTGATTTGCTATTTTTTCAAAATGGAAATTGGGTGAGATTTTTAGGTCCAAAAGGGTTGGGTAAGATGTACTGGGTATATATAGTGCAAAATTTTAGGGCAATCTAGCTAGTTAGTTGTCTTGGGAAGGAATTGTATATGGTACACCCTTAATTTGTTTTATTTAATGACTGATATCTAAAGAAATCTAAAAAATTTAAGACAATTTTTTTCCTATGTGTGTTTGTATAGATCATGAATGAAATTATCAAGTGTTCTTTCATTTTTCTTCAATAATTCAATTGAATGTATGATTCTCTTTCTTGCTTTAACTTAATGAGTTAATCAAATTCTTGAGATAGAATTATAGGTTTGTGATAATGTGCTAAGGATTTGGTAAGAAGTGATGTTTTGAAATATCGTGAGGTCTCATGATGTAATGCAATGTGGGAATTATCACTGATATTAGGGTCAAAGTTATGTATAACTGAGTGTCTCATGTATGAATCCTACCCAATATGATGAGGCACTGGTTATTTCTTCTTCAAATTTTGCTAAAAAACTAAAATCAAGAACTACCCACATGTGGATTCAAGGTCAAAATAGTTTAAATTCAAATTCTATCTTTTTGAGATGCAAATATCACGTAATACCCATATTCCTAGCTTTAGATAGTTATTTACTCAATGGTCTGCCAAGCCCTTAGTGAATGGTATCTATTGGAACTAGTAGGAATTTATCTGTGTGTGAAGTATTCTTAAGGCAAGAAATATTCTATGAACACCAATAGGAATACCCTCCTTGGTTTCATAGAGCCTAAAGTGTAGGATTTTTTAGTCTTTGACTGAATCTTGTTATTTGGCCACTAGCTTTGAGAATTCTTAAACATAGAGGTTGGCTACCTCTTAGAGAGTTTCAAAGCTTAGCTGGAAAAAACACCAACAAAATCCATATGATAAACCTTGAAATATTTGTGTTGCAAATGCCAAAAAAAATCTTATAGCTTCCATCCTAGTCACAGGAGAAAAAGTCTCCTCAAAGTCTATTCCTTCTACTTGTGAGTAGTCTTTACACACAAGTCTTTCCTTATTTTTGACAACTTTTCCATTCTCATCTTGTTTGTTTTTGAATACCCACTTAGTTCTAGTTATGTTCTTTTTTACCGGTCTAGGAACCAATTCCCAAGTTTGATTTTTCTCAATATGCATAAGTTCCTCTTCCATTGATTTTATCCAATGTTTATCTTTCCATACTTCACACACTATTTTAGGTTCAACATAGAAATTAAACACATATTTACCTCAACTTCAATAGCTTTATTTCTTGTCAATACACCTTTCCTCTTGTCTTTAATGATCTAATCTTTGGAATGATTCTTTTGCACATACTAAGGGTTTTAGGGGTCTTCTTTGGACCTTCTTCCTCTTCATTGTGTACTTATTTTCCATTAGGTTTTTATTCTTCTTCTCTATAATAAGGTTCATCTAACACATATCCATCCACTACAATTGAATTCTACAAGTTTTCATCAACTTTAACATTTGCACACTATCTTTCTCAACCTTTTTTTGTAACATCTATAAGTTTTTCTTCTAATAGAATATCTAAGGAAGATACCTTCATCAAGCCTAGCTTCAAAATTTCCTAATTTTTCTTCTTCTCTTTTGATATAGAATTTTCTTCCAAACACTCTAAAGTACTTCATAGTAGGAATCATTCCATGCCATAACTCATAGAGAGTCTTTTTGTTGCTAGCTTTAGCTTGAACTATATTAAGTATGTAAAAAAAAATATGAATAGCTTCTCTCTAGTAGACTTCTAGAATATTTTCCTCTTTCATCATAGTCCTTGCGGCTTCTTGAACAATCTAGTTTTTCCTTTCAATAACTCTATTTTGCTGAGGAGTTCTAAGGGATGAAAAATGCCTCTTTATCCCATGAGCTTCACAAAACATGTTGAAATCATTGGAGGTGAATTCACCACCTCCATTAGACCTCAAACATTTGATTTTCAAACCTATTTCATTCTCAACCATAGATTTAAATTCCTTGAATTTATCTAATACATCAGACTTCACTCTAAGAAAAGTAACCCATTTCATTCTAGAGTAATCATCAATCAAAATAATAAAGTACCTAACACCTTGTAGACTTCTCACCCTTGTAGGACCACAAATATTTATATGTACTAATTAGTATTCTAGTAACAAATTGTTGCTTTCCTTTAAAAATACTCATTTTTTTTCCAAATTGACAACTCTCACAAACAACATTGATAGGCTTTGTGATTCTTGGTAAATCTCTCACCACATGAACTAAGCTGATTCTTGCCAAATTGTCAAAATTCATGTTGACACATCCTTTGGTGTCATAACCAACTATCATTACTCTAAGACATAAATCAATGACCATCAACACCCTTGAGCTTATAGATGTTTCCATTTGTTCTCTTACTAGCAACAATTATAGTTCCTAACCCTTTTCTAATCTCACATGTTTCATCCTTAAACACAAGATTATACCCTTTGCTACAAATTTTTTCAACACTCAAAATATTGTGCCTTAAACCCTTAACATAGTAAACATTAATGATATCAAGTTTCCACAATCCATATTGATAATTTGAATTGTTGTTTCTGGATTTGATTATGTATGAGATTTTTGCATCAATGTTTTGGATCACACTCCGTGATCCATCATCGGGATAAGAGAGCTAGAGGAGAAGAAATAAATATTTTTAGACTAGAGCTAGCTTAAAAAGAAGAGGTCCAAAGAGGAGGAAAAGAGGGGCAGGAGGTTCAAGGACAAAGAATAAGACTAAAAATAAAAAGCAACTATGAAAGAAGAAAACAAGAAAAAACTAGGCTAAAAAAGAAAAAAGAAAAAGCAAATTATAATAAAAATTGGATGGATAAAAATAAGAACCCAAAAACTAAAAAGGAAAATAAGTAAAGCAAAAGAAAAGGAAAAGAAAAAGCAACCAAAACAAAAAAGATGAAAAAATAAAGCAAAGGCAAGGAGAAAGAAATGAATAAAGAATAGAAAAGAAAGGAATAATAAATTAAAATAAGAAAAGAAATTATAAATAAAAAGGAGGAGACCACTAACTAAGAAATGAAAGAAACTAATTAAAGACAAAAGAAAGAAGTTAGAACAAAATATAATGAATAACAAATAGAAAAGAATAATAAAAAAATAAAAAAGAGGAGACAATAACTAGGAAAGAAAGACAGATTTTAAAGACAAATGAGAATAAAAAGAAGGAAAATATAACTAATGAAATAAAAATAATAATAATAATAATAATAGAAAGAAACTAGAAACAAGCAAATCAGAATAGAAATATACAAATGAAAATGAGAAAATAAACTCATGAAGACCAAAGATATTGTAAATAGGAATCTTGAAGAAAGCTAATGCATAAAAATACAAAGACCATAAAGAAATTATTAAAAATGTAAAAGAGAATAGAAATAAACTAATGCAAAGGAGAAAAGAAAGAAACATATACAAGCCAAATGAGAATAAAATAAAATGTTAAAACTAAAAGATAACCACAAAGGATAATAAAAAATGAGAAGAATATTATAAAGCAAGAGGAAACAAAAAACTAAGAAGAGAAAGACACAATTTGAAGACAAATGAATGTAAATAAAACTAATAAAATATAAGAGAAAGAAACAAAAAGCATACAAAAGAGAATATAATTATATAGGTGAAAAGAGAAAAGAAATAAATTAATGAAATCAAAAGAGATCAAAATTATGATGAAGAAAGCTAAACCATAAAAAGGCCCTAGAAAAAGGACTCACAAATTGAGAAAAAATAAACCAATAAATCAAAAGAAAAATGATAACCAATAAAACTAGAGGGACAAATGAGGAAGAGATTGAGATCAAAGAAATAGAACAAAAATTTGAAGATAAAAGAGAAAGAAAATAGCTAAAGAAAAGAAAAAGGAGAAAGACAAAAAATAAACGAACTAAACTGAAAAAATTAATGAGATAAACCAACTAAAGCAAGAAGAAAAATAGACTAAGGAAATGAAAAGGAAGAAAGAGAAAATCAAAAGAACTAATCTAAAAACCACGATAAAACATGAAAAGGCCGAAAAGTAGAGAATGAGAGGGGAGGACACAAGGGGAAAGGGAAGGATGAGGGAAAACAAGAAAAGGTTAAAGGAAAAGGTTGACCAAGGAAGAAATTCTAGGCCAAGGGGGAGAACGAGCTAAAGGAGCAGGAGAGCGGTAGGCCAAAAAGAGAGAAAGGGAAATGCACCACCACAAGGGAAGAACAAGGCCTAGAGAAAAAGGAACAGGAGAGAGGAAGGAAAGAAAGAGCAAGGGGGGGGAACCACCATAAGGGAAGCATGCAACTAGGTTCATTGATGATGAAACCTACTCAGATTGGGAAAAAAGGGTTTCCATGAAAGGATGAGACTCCAACCATCATCACGATTAAGGTTAATGGGGTGATTGTTAATCTCAATGGCTTCCAAAAGTTTCCTTTTGAAAATTTTTTCCTCTTTGTATAAAATCTGTGTGCTTTCCAAATAGATGTGGTGTTTTGAAGAGGAGGAGTGATTAGCCAAGGCTAATTTAAGGATCCATTCATTCTTAATATAAACACAATGCTCTTTCATTCTTGTGCTAAAGGAGAGACGTGTTTCTCCTATATAGGGGGTGCCATAGGAACACAAGACCTTGTAGACTCTCGAGTTAAGGAGGATATCTCAGGAGTCTTTGAGTGACGGAATATGATTTTTAACCATTGAACAAGGTTTGAAAGCACATCTAAGACCTTTCTTAAGAAGGATCTTGGAGATTTTGTGGGAGATTCCTGTAATATAGGGGAGGGAAGCGATTGGGAGAACCTTAAGTTTGGAGGGGATGGATTTGGAATAAAACCTCACTTTAGCCTGGTTGAGGGCTCTGGAAATTTATTTACTAGTGTAGCCATTCAAGCTAAAGACCTTGAACAGATGGTCTAGTTCATAACTCAAATTTAGCTCATCACAAATCCAATAAGCCCTCAAGGCTAGAGTTTTAAGGATGACACTTTTTTGGCTAGGGTGGTGATGAGAGGAAGCTTGGAGGTAGAGGTCGGTGTGGGTCACCTTGTGAAAGACCTGATGACCTAAAGAACTATTTGATTTTTTGATGAGTAATATATCAAGGAAGGGAAGTTGGCCCTTAGATTCAATGTCCATGGTGAAGGAGATGCAAGGGGCTAAGCTATTGAGATGGGTGTGGAATTCTTCCAACTTTTCAAGGCCATGTGGCCAAAAAACATTGGTGTCATCCACATAATGTTTCCACCATCTTGGTTTAAGGGGGAAGGAGGAGAGAGATACTTCTTCAAAATGCTCTATGTAAAGGTTATCTATAATAGGAGAAAGAGGAGACCCATCGCTAAACCATCTATTTGCTCATAGATCACTCTTTGGAATGAAAAAAATGTAGATCTTAAACAAAATTCAACAAGGGTGGCAATCTCATCATTTAACTTTCGCCTAGCAATCTCAATTGAGTCAGGGATGGGAACCTTAGTGAAAAGGGAAACAACATTAAATCTCACCAAGAGGTCATTGGTATCTAATTTAACATCCTTGATGAAGTCCACAAATTTAGTGGAATTTTTGATGTAGGAATATGACTTGCCCATGTGAGAAGAGATAAGCTTGGTGAGGAAGGAAGCTAAATTATAGGTGGGAGAGCCTATGGTGTCCACAATGGGTCTTAGAGGAACACCCCCTTTATGAATCTTTGGAACACCATAAATATGAGGTGTCACCTCTTTGGTGGGAACTAGATGTCTCTTAGTGGCATCATCAAAGGATGAGCTAGCAACAATCAATTTCACTTTTTTCAATTTTTTTGGAACAAGGGTTTCGCGATAAAAATTTGTAGCTCTCGACATCAGAAAGAAGATTAAGCATTTTCAAATTGTAATCTTGCATGTTCATGATGACCATGACATTACCTTTGTCCGCTTTGCTAATGAAAATATTGTTTTTGTGCAAAAAATTATTGAAGGTGACAATCTCTGCTTTGGGGATGTTGCATTTGCGAGATTTGGCATGACGGAGGGCAACAACATAGTCTTGTCTAACTTCTTCAGCCATGTCATTGGGGAGAGAGCATACAACGTTCTCAATTTAGAGGAGGAAGTCTAAATGAGGAATGGAGTGGGGAGATATGGCGAAGCTCAAACCTCTTTTTAAAAAATTAAATGAAAAGGGGTCAAGAGGAGAATTCGAGAGGTTGACCACCAGCTTAGACTCCCAATCATAAATAAAAGGAAGAACGAGGGAGCTAGAAGGACAAGACAAGACAAAAGAAAATCCGAGATGAGTCATCTATGATGTGATATCATTCTCATGCTCACACACATGGAGAGAAGAATGATCAAATGAGGTGGGAGGAGGCCAATTAACAAGAGGCATTGAGAGATGGACAGGGATGTCAGCTAGATTAGATGAGGAAGGGGCATCTATTCTTCTCATTTTTTATTATCCTTTGTAGTTATCTTTTAGTTTTAATGTTTTATTTTATTCTCATTTGGCTTGTATATGTTTCTTTCTTTTCTCCTTTGCATTAGTTTATTTCTATGCTCTTTTGCATTTTTAATAATTTCTTTATGGCTTTTGTAAATTTATGCATTAGCTTTCTTCAAGATTCCTATTTACAATATCTTTGGTCATTTTCTCATTTCCATTTGTATATTTCTATTCTTATTTCCTTGTTGCTAGTTTCTTTATATTATTATTATTATTTTCATTTCACTAGTTATATTTTCCTTCTTTTTATTCTCATTTGTCTTTAAAATCTATCTTTCTTTCCTAGTTATTGTCTCCCTTTTTTTAATTATTCTTTTCTATTTGTTATTCATTATCTTTAGTTTTTATCTTTTGTTCTAACCTCTTTCTTTTGTCTTTAATTGGTTTCTTTCTTTTCTTAGTTAGTGGTCTCTTCCTTTTTATTTATAATTTATTTTCTTATTTTAATTTATTATTCCTTTCTTTTTTATTCTTTATTCATTTCTTTCTCCTTGGCTTTGCTTTATTTTTTCATCTTTTTTGTTTTGGTTGCTTTTTCTTTTCCTTTTCTTGTGCTTTACTTATTTTCCTTTTTCGTGTTTTGGGTTCTTATTTTTAGCCATTCAATTTTTATTATAATTTGCTTTTTGTTTTTCTTTTTTAGCCTAGTTTTTTCTTGTTTTCTTCTTTCATAGTTGCTTTTTTATTTTTAGTCTTATTCTTTGTCCTTGAACCTCGTACCCCTCTTTTCCTCCTCTTTGGACCTCTTCTTTTTAAGATAGCTTTGGTCTACAAATATTCATTTATTCTCCTCTAGCTCTCTTATCCTAAGATGGATCATGAGTGTGATCCAAAACGTTGATGCAAAAATCTCATAGAAAATCAAATCCAAAAATAGAAATTTGAATTATAGTAAAACATTGACAGTATTATGCTTGCAATAAAAACTTATTAAACCTATTCCATAAATATTAGCTCATGAATCATCTTCAAATTCAACTAATCCTCCATAATAATTTTCAAGTTTTGTAAGCTTACTTTTGTCTCCAGTCATGTGATTAGATCAACCATTGTAAACAACCCAACAATTGTTATCCTATTTAACATGAAAAGAAGATACCAAAGTACCTTCAACCTTATCCTTTATCTTCAAAACACTTTCCTTCACACAACTTTCAGGGTTAGCAGAACCAGATTCTTCTTTTATAGAAAAAACAAGCATTCATCATCATCAAAATCTCCATAATCATATTCATCATCTAAAATATTGGCATCTTCTCTAACATAGTAACCTCTTTTAATCATCTTTCCTTTGTTCTCTTATTATTATTGTTTATAGCTCTTTTTGGACATCTTGAAGCATAATTCCTTATATAACCACACCTAAAACATTTGAAAGGTAGTTTATCTTTGTACTTACAAGTGTCCCTCTTCATTCTTCTTAAAAAATTAGCTTACACATCATCAAGATCCTTTCCATATGAATCTTCAACCTTCTCTGATTTACTAGCCTTGAAATTAGTTTCTAGTTTTGTACCATTCTTCAAACCAAGTTTTCTCATTTCAAATGCAATTAGTGTACCAATCAACTGATCTCTATAATAGTTGTCAAAATCTATAGTTTCCTCAATAGAAAATATCTTTTCACTGTAACAATTAGGAAGAGATATGATTATTTCTTTACTACTTTAGATTCTTTAACTGTTGCACTAAGGACTCTCATAGCACTTACCAGCTCATCAACTCATACTGTATATAGATTTTAATTGTTTTTTCCTTAGACATTTTCATCATTTCAAATTATGCCTTCAATTTCTACAACTTTTCTTGTTTGAACTTTGGATCTCCTTCATAAATGCTTTCTATATTGTCCCAAACCTCTTTAACATTCTTCAAAATCATTACTTTTACTAGTTTAGTATTTGAAAGACTATTTAAAACAATAAATATTTTCTTAGCATTGATTTCATGTGCCTTGATCTCTACACTTGTAATTAGACCATTTTGAAGTGGAGTGTATATAGTTGTTTAATCATTTTCAATCTCATATACCTAAGCTACCAGATATCCTTCCATATTTGTCTTTTAGAATGCATAATCTATGCCATTGAATCTAGGGCATTCCAAAGCAACCTTTTTCACCATCTTGGATCTACCTCAAGTGGTTAAACTCTTTTCCAAGGAACCTTGGTCTGATACCAATTGTTGAAATGAACAAGACAATTGAGAGAGGGGTGAGTTATTTGTAGCAAATTAAACCCTCAAAACCCTCAACAATAATAACATCCACATGCATTCATTAAACCCTTATTTTGTTACTATGATTGAACATAAAATGTACATAACAAAAATTAAAATCACATCATACACAAGAGAACAACAGATTTATGTGGAAAATCCAATGAGAGAAAAACCATGATGAAGATTAGCTCACAATATAAGTAGTAGCAAAATGATACGAAAGGGCTCACTACTAGAATATGACACATTGTCCAAATAGGCTCACAGTTAGGGCTTATTTTCATAGAAAGAATACAAGAAGATAGAAGATAAATGTTACATAGAGAATACTTTTCAACGCAAAAAGGAATCCACCACAATTTCTTGAACACTTCAACAATCTTGCATGAAAGATTTTAGATGCCTTTAACTCACTGCCTCCAAGAACCCTAACATTGAAATTCACACTGCTCTACTCAAATTCGTATCACACACATCACTCGCATCAATCTTGCATCTCAATCATATCTCAAAACACCATTACACTTATTTATATTAATCTCATTCTCAAAATCCTCTAATTTTGACAGCTATTCATTACACTTCAAAATAAGTCAACATCTAAATATTCCCACAGTGGATAGGAATAAAGGTGACCTATATAAATCCTTAATTAGGACCCAAATAGATCCAAAAAAACCTCAAAATTCTTTCACAAGCCTCACATGTAGTGTTAACACAATTTCAAACAACACCCATGCTAAACACCATAAAACATTAAGTACACACTTCCTCAAATCAATCCATAATAGTTGAACAACATAATTTACTTGAGCACAATCTAGAATAATCCACAAACTACTTAAGATTCATCAAACAATTCATTCAAGCTTGTATCATACAAATACTTCATCTGAAAACAACCGGTAAACATTATTCACATACTGATAGATGAAACCCGCTATGTACTACCCCAAATTAGGTAAACTATTGAATATAGAAGTGTATAAGCATTATAAGAAACCTCCAAAATTTGCATAACCTAAAGTCAGATAGCAGAGAAATTCAAAGAAAATACATTTCTCCTGGGCCATAGAAAAAATCACTGAAAGAATGGTTCACATATTAGGGAAAATATCTCACACTATACAATGATCCATACTGACCTGAAAATATCTTCAGCCATTTGAAAGTTCTCAAATTGTGTTTTCAAATTTTGCATCTTAGCTTTTTTAATCTTATCATCTCCTTCATAAATACTTTCTAGCTTATCCCAAAATTCTTAAGTAGTTTTCAAATCTATAGCTTTCACATATTTAGAATTTGCAAGACTACTCAAAAGAACAAACCTCAATTTACCATCTATTTCATAGGCCTTGATCTCATCACTTATGCTCAATCTATTTGTAGGTATGTTATATAAAATCTTCAATTCATTTGTGACATAAAATACAAGGTGAAATAGATAGCCTTCCATATTCACCTTCTAGAATGCAGTCTATGCCATCAAACATAAGGATCTCCTTCTTTCTCACCATCACAGATCTACCTCAAGCATTCAAGATTTTATGTAAAGAACCTTGCTCTAATAATAATTGTTGAATGAGAAAGACAACTAAGAGATCGGTGTATCAAAATAGGTTATCACTAAGCATTCCCACGATGGATAGAAGAAATTAGACCAATACAAAACTTAATTGGGACCCAAATCAACAGTCACATGGCACACTGCGCCTTCATTAATAATTAAAAATCTTTGAATATAGTGTAAACATTGGGTTGGTTGTTACCCATGTAAACACCATTAAACTTTGAATTACATGCTTCCAAAAAAAAAGGATGACTTGCAAACCACACACTACACTTCATCATGATCAAGAATATTCCTCTAACATCCTAAAATCCATCAAAATCAGCAACCACTCACACCTTCAGAATGTACATGCCTAATACACTTAAACTACACTCCCAAACACTATAACTCTAAAATCCATCTTCCAAAGCACCAAACCATGAGTCCTATTGATAGAGGCAAGAGACCAACACCATCAATATGCTTTTAGAATTACAAGACTCGAAAAACAATTGTGGAGAAATTTGGAGCAAAAACATTTCTCCTAGATACATCTGTAAGTAGTACTACAAATCCAATTCACACTGGTGAACATAACTTCTCTTGCACAATGATCCAAAAGCCCAAATTTTAGATGTATAAACTTTGAACACCTCTTACTAACATATCCAAACCACATAAGAATATCTTCAACCTAGAAGGGATGTGAAGAAAAACCAGAACACCTTTGCAACACCCTATTTCCTCTTTTTTTCAATTTTCTCAATATCCTTGACATCTTTATCACTACCACAACCATAAACAAAATATTTTCAAAGCAACACCAAAGGTTAACACCAACAACTTAATTGATGACAAAATAATGCAGCTAATCAAAGCAATAATCTCTCTCAACCACTACATAACTGTTATGCCTTGCATAACCACCCCATCTTTTTGCCTTGGTCAAAATGGGTCCCCCTTTGTTATTTTTGTACTTAGTTATTTTTGAAACAAAGTTTGGAGTCTAGTTTTTCCAATACTTTTTTTTTCTTTGGTTTCTCTATTGGAATTGGAACCGGAACTAAATCTGGTTCTGAAAGTTCTTTTGAGGCTTGTTTTGGTCCTATCCCGACAGTCTTTTCTTTGCCTTTGTTTTGGTCTTTAGCGGAAGCGGAGCTAGAGTGGGAATTAGGATGGTTGTTATGAAAATTTGCAAAATCACAAATTATTCCGATCCCACCTCCACAATTTTTTATTTTTGCTTTGTCTTGGTTTTTTGTGTTTTGTTTTATTAGGTTGGTCTTTTACTTAACTTTTTGTATTTGTTTTTGTTTTGTTTTTAGTTGTCGGATGCAGAGCCGGAATGGGAATGAGGTTTGGAAATTTTATAAATTTGAGATTCCAATTCCATTTTAGTTCTGCCCCGCCACTTGTCGTCATTGACTTTTTGACTGAAGTCGCATTGTTGTGAAGTGTTGGTTCACTCTCAGTCCCGACTCCGCCTTTATTGTGCTTTAATGCATTAATGATAGTTTGTCGGTGTAGGTAGAAATTCACATATTTACCTTTATTAAGGGTTAAACTAGTCATTATTGTTATTGTTAAAAAATCTAAGAGCACGAAAGAGCAATAGCAGAGTTCATTCGAGCGAAAAGATTGAAAGAGCAAAGGATTGTCACGAACGGATCAGTTCAGAAGGTTAACTACATTGTTGCGTTTGAGGTAGGTTTCTTATCTTTTTTGTTCTTCATTTCATTTGCTGCTGTGTGTTTTGTATATATGTTTGCCCGTGGTTTGAATCGTGTTGTCGTTATCTCATTTTAAATAGTTCATGATTTCTTGGCGTGCTGGTTTGAATGGGTCTTTTATATTGTTGGTCAGGTGTCTTCTTTGTTTCTATTTGTTTTTATTGTCATTTCTTTCTATTTTTAGGGCAATGTCCTTTTCACGTCTTAATCGTGATTGTGATCGTGTCATTTTTGGTTTGTAGTAGATTAGATTTGATTAAGCGTTTTAATGGTGTTTGTTAAATTAGGAATCTACAGTGAGGTAGATTAGAGATTTTATAGTGAGTTAGGGTAGATTAGATTTATTGTTGGATTAGGGTTTAGTCATCTGGTAAAATGGAAAGGTTTAAACCTATGCCCTAGTTTTTATTAGGTTTGTTAGATAAGGGTTTCGTTGGTCTCTGCAAATTACTTTAAATGATTAAAAAATGATATCCTAAAGTGCAATTGTTCCCCATGGTCATATGAGTGTAGTGTTTTTAAAGCTCGTTTTCCATTTTATAGCGACCTATGTTTTAATCATGAAGTTGTGCTGAAAATGAATAAAGTATTTGATGATGTCATGATAACATAGGCGGAGGCGGGATCATAATAGATTATGGACCTAAGCGTTTTGTTTTACAAAAGTCATCAATTCCATTTCTATCCCGTTTTCGATTCCGAGTTCTAAAAGGTTTCCTTGAAGTATATAATAACTGGCAGAGGTGGGATCGAAACTGATCTTGAACTTAACAATTTTGTTTGGGAAGGTTATCTATTCCATTCTCATCCTGTTTCTGGCTCTGCGTATAATGGGAAAGTCTTTTTGCAAAGTAATAATGACCAAATCGGAGGCGGAGGCGGAGTGGAAATAGAATATGAGAAAAATGAAAATTCAAAGATAACAAAATCCCTTTTTCATTCTGATCCCAGTTCTGATAACCTCCCCGGCTCCAACTCCAAGCCCGTTTGTTATTAGGTGAAGTTTCTATATCGATTTTTGCTCTGAGTCTACCAGTTTTGTAAAAGAGATTGTTTTGAGCTTCTGTCTGGTTTCGACTCCGATGTATGTGTAACAGGTATGTTTTAAAAGCATGTTTTATGATGATATCTAAAGATCTAATTAGAGGTTTTCTTGCAAGAGAATTGAGAGATGTCAGGAACATTAGGAGAGTCTGCTCAAAGGAATCAACTGGCTGGAACATCAAAGACAACACCAAAAATAAAGAAGGTGAAACTAGAATAGCTGCCTTATACATTGAGGCATGATAATAGGAATCCAGTGGTGAAAGTGAGCAAGGTGGAATCAGACTGGTCAAATATCATGGATACTAATATTGGCTAGTATAGATTTGAAGAATTACATGAAGAGACCTTTGCAGAACAGGGAAACTTGACAGGGAGAACACAAAGGATTGTTGACTCTAGTCTTGCACATATTACTGTGTTTCCTTTATCAGTCCAGTGTCTGAAGTTGATATTGATAGTAGCCAGTACTTACAATCTTGCTACAAGATTATGCATGGATTCACAAAATAATGTGATTATAGATCTTACTCCGCAAATGTTCCAAAGTATATTTAATGTTCTTGATCCCAAGAACTTGGTGCAGCTAACTGAAGCAAAGGCATTGGAGAAATATAGCAAGCATAAAGACTCCAATAAGTCTCACTTAAACAAAAAATGGTTAAGCACAGAGAATAAATCTTTAAGCAAGCTTGCAGACCAACCAAAGAGGGCAGATTTCAAGAAGGAGGTATCTGACTTAATATTAATGTTGTCTAGAGTGTTTGGGAAGAGGGATACCTTCCACTTCAAGGAATGGATGTTTCATTTCATTCAAGTAATTTTTCAGGATGATTACCAGTTTCATTGGTCAATGATTGTTTCTGATGCCATACATGATCAAATCACAAGGGTTAGATAGACTAAATCTTTCTTTATGACTTCTTATGTGGTTTATGCTGCAACAAGATTGGGGATTTTCCCAGGATTAAACAAAGTAGGTATAATGGGAGTTTTGGATGGAAAAAAGAAAGTATGGGAACACTATGATCAATTATCTCTTCAGGTTGTTGAGACTCATTTCAGAAGAGTTAATGATGCCTTTTTATATGTGATCATCAATCAATTGAATGGAGATGTAGGGTATCGATTAAGTCAAGAAGCCATGGCATTCATTTCTGAATGGGGAAGTTAGTACATCGAATACCCCAAATTTACATACTTCAGATTGTTTGGTTTTGAATGTCATCCCCATTTGCTTCCAAGATGCTGCAGTAACATAATAGTGCTTATGGAGTTTGTGTATTAGGCCATTGGAGTTAATGCTAGGTTTGGGATCAAGCACAAGACAGGATTCCATAAATTTCCCATGACACTGGGTGAATATAATTGTCAAAATTTGAAGGGAGAAAAGGTGGTTTGTAATGAGTTGATACAATTGAAATTGGGATTGTATACAACTCATAAGTATTTTGATCCAAGGAAGAAAATGCATGCTTTATTACCTTCAGTGTCCACTAGGCACTTTAATTTGTTAGAGGACTTTTGGTGTGATAGACAGGATGATTATGACTTAAGGAAGAAGAACTATGAAGGATTATCGGTTGCACTTATGGTAGAGTTGGGTGTAAAAGAAAATATTCCTGACATGTTAGTGGATGATGGAATTGTATTGGATCCCTCACATGAAGCCTTAAACATTGGAACCAAAATCTTAGATCCAATAGATTGGAATGAGAAAGAAACAATTGATATTAAGAAAATTGGAAGAGCAGTTTTGGATAGAAGTGTGCAATGGTTGATGATGAAAGCTCGAGCTCCTCAAGGACCAGTCCTTAAGAAGGGTAAAGGATACAAGAAACTTAAAAGAAAGACACCTTCCAAGGAGCCATTAGAATTCTTTCCTCCAGATGTTGAAGAAATAGAGCTTGAGGTGGTTGATGAAGAAGAAGAGACACCAGAGGGAGATGTTCCAATTGGATCTGTTGTTTCTATGCCCATATTGGGTGAGTCATCCACACAAGCCCCACTCACAAGAAAGAAAAGTAAAGAAGTTCAAGAAGGAGTACTTCATGCCATGGCTGAAGCTGATAAAGGAAAATAAGTAGAGAAAGAATTTGTAGAAATTGAGACAGACTCGGATGAGACTCTGTCAGAAACAGATTTGCAAGAAAACATGCCTTTAGGGCATACTATTGAGTAGATTTTGACACAAGAAGAGCAATGGAAACTGTTTGAAGATGCTACAAAAGAGTCTGATGCAAGGGCTACAGTGGAGAAGCAAAAGAAAATAGATGCTAAGGTGCAAGTTGATGCTCTACTTCAACAGCAACAATCAAAGGCAAAACAAATTGAAACAAGGACAACTATTGATGAAATAGAGAAGCAAATGAGGCAACAAGAGCATGAGATCAAGGTCAAAGCAGAAAATGACAAGTTAGAATTGATACAAAAGATCCATGATCTTGAGGAGGAGAAAGCAAGAAACCGTAGGGAAAAGGAAGCCCTGGTTGCTAGACTGAAGCTTGCAGAGAAAGCTTGACAGAAAGAATAAGAAACTGAAGCTCTAAAAAAGAAAAGAGATGTTGAAGAGCTCATAAAGAAACAACAAGCTAAAGAAGAAAGAGAAAAGGCAAAGAAGCTCAAGGCCTTAGAGATAGAAAGGATAGAAAAGGAAGAATCAGAAAAGATAAGGAAAGAAAAAGAGGCCGAAGAGCTAATGAGGAGGCAATAGGAAGAAGAAGCAGAAGCTGAAAAACTTAAAGCTTTAGAAATAGAACAGTTAGAGAGGGAGACTCTAGAGAGAGAGGCCTTATAAAAAGAGAAATTAGAAAAGGAAAGGTTAGAGAAGGAAAAAATGGGGAAGGATCAGTTGGAGGAAGAAAGATTGACAAAAGAAGAAGAAGACAAGAAAATAAAAGAACAAAGAGATAGAGAAGAGGCTGAGAAGTTGGTGCAAATGCATGTGCTGCAAGAACAACAAGAGAAAGCAAAGGATGATTCTCAACCTAAGGTAAATATTCAGCCACCCTCTACAGTTGTCGCTTCCTCTTCCATGATGATGACTGCTCCTAGTGCTCCTATATGGTTGAAGTTAGACTTGCAGAAGAGAGCCAGAACACCTCCTCAACCTCTTAATTGGGAGGACATGATAAAGGGAATTGAATAGGAAAGGCCCAAGAAGAAGGCTAGAATCTTACATTCTACTAGACTCATGGATAAAGGGGAGATAGTTGTTGAATGTGCCATGCCTATGATTGAAAAGGAGGTAGGGGATATGCAGCTAACAAACTATCAATTGAGTACGGTTAATTTGGGAAGACCCACTAGGAATCAACAAATGAATTTGATTGATGTGGTGGCCTCAATAACTAAATCAAGAATGATGAAGGACAAACAAAAGAAAGATGAGCTTAAGGCTCAATTGGATCAGTTACATTCATTCTTGAAGAGTGTCTCCTCTCCAAGGTCACAACAGGTTGTAGCTATCAAGACTCCTATTTTGCTAAGCAAAAAGGAGGTTGATGATCTAGTGCAGGTTATAGGAAAGGTGGAGATGGTAGACAAATGGATAGATAAACTGAACCAAGAGGTAGGAGAGATTTTAGTGAAAGGGTTTGAGGCCTACAAGGATACTGAAGGGGTGATCAAAGAGATGTATCAATATATTGAAGCATCAAAAAAACAAGAAGAAGAGTATAAGGGGTATGGTGAAAAGTTAGAAAAGATAAATACATTGCCTCTAACAACTCTTCTGGAATAGTCTATACTTGAGGAAGGCAACAAAGACTTTGTAGAGAATACTTCTCACATACTCAAGTTTAGGACTGGCTTTTTGAGCAAGCATAAGGATGAGATTCAGGAAGTTGTAAATAATTTGACTGAGCAATTAGAAGAATTAGAAGCAACTATTGCTATTATTGTGGATATAAATGCATTTACAAAAGAGGGCATGCCTTTTAATCGAATAAAGGAAAAGTCAGATGAAAGATTCCAAGGACTTATGCAAAAGGGAGATGATGGAGGAGATTTGATGTTAGATCGACTTGTAGAAGTCAAAGAGGAAATAAAGGCTATAGGGAGAGAATTGATAAAAGTAAAAAGTATGAAAGAGTTTGTTATAGCTGAGTTGGATCAGATTAAATTTGAAGATGACTGGATTGATGGGCCAGAGATGGAGACTCTACAGCAAGTGTTCACCAGTTACGATGAGTTCTTAGTAGATCCAACTTCATATGCATGAAATCCTTGCATGCATAATGTTCTCCTTCTTTGCATGTTGCATGCATATAGCACTCGTAGATTTTTGAGCGCATGACTTCTTCTTCTATTCTATCTTTTATTTTTAGTTAAGACTGAAAGTCTAATGTAAGAACTCAAGATCAAATTGATCTAAGTTTCCAAGAGAGTCTGAATTCCTAAAAAGGTGGAAAGCCTAAAATAGAAGTGAGGTTCAAACTTTTTGTATAGCTATAAATACCAAATGGGTATCACATTGTAAGGGTTGGCTGATTGAGAACTAGATTGGCTTGCCTAATGCTACGAGATATAATTTTTTAGAGTTTTTGCAGAGATACATTGTACTTAAATCTTTTATAGTTAATAGAATTACAGGTTGACTTGAAAGATGATGTTTGGAATTAAATTGTTTGTTTGATAAGGCTGATAAGTTATGATCTATCTGTATGCAGTGATTGTGCTGAACATAAGAGTTTCTTGAATGATGAAAGTCATTTGAAGGAATCAGATTTAAGGATCATCTTATTAGATTGTCATTGAGTTGAAGTTATTAAAAAGTCTGTTGATCTACAATTTTGATGATGAATGAATGTGTGTTGTTTTGAAATCCTTGAAATATTTGTGAAGAGTAATTGCGAAGTTAATTAAGCACCTAAAATGTATGCAGTGGTATAGATTATGCTATAGACAGTATCATCTTATGGTTTTTATGATCTGTTAGGAAACATTCATCGTTGAAAGTAAATGTCCAGATACTAGATAAATTTGGTTCATACTTACTGGTTTACCCCTTTGTTCTATCTTTTTCTTTTATTTGAAACCAATTGATTTACAGGCACTATTTCAATAAAAAGAGTTATAGCTTGAATCCTTTATTACCAGCACAGGCCCCTTGAATATTATAGCTGCATGAACCAATTGAGTGACATTAGACAGTTGAGAACCAACTACTAGGACCTTGGGAGTTAGGCTACTACATGTTGTCTTTCTCTTTCAGGAGAAATAGAGTAGAAATATTCTATTTTAATGTTGTTTGTGTCATTTTAACCATCAACAATAACTATCACCAATGATAACACAAGCTTGTTGACATCAATGAAAAATACACATTCATACTTGCAACACAAAGCTTGAGGATTACCAAGAGATATAGAAAACCAAATCCCCAATTATTTCATAGAGGAAAAATAAGGATAATAGAAAGAGAAATACAAAGAAAATAAGATGTATCTATGTTGAAATAACACATGATCTAGACATGCAAGCACAAAGGTGAAACATTGAGGAGCACCAAAAATGCCAAAAAAGAAGAAGCTCCTATAGACTTCCAATGCTTCCTTGAGTGAATTTCATGGTTCTTCATCACTGCTACAACCAAATTTGTGGCATAATCTCCACTCTAAAAGAGAACAACATTCTAGGAAACAAGTTATTCTAGGTCAAGCATGAGAAAAGAATTCATGTAGCTTAAAATTCACTTCAAGGAGGATCATGATTTTTGCATTTGCATCCTTTGTAGATCAATATTCCATCCAAGCATAATAGGGTAGTTTTTTTTTATGATTCTAGAAAAAAATGGGGAGTTATAAATACATAAAATTGATGGTCTTAGAAAACTTACAATTTTCCATCTAAGAATCTCATTAATAGTTATAGAATATTTCCATACATCAAAATTGAACATGATTAGTCCCATATCCACCAGTTTGGAATGCTCTTTGTATTAGGAATAGATCATGCAGTTAATCTCAATATCACTCTATTGTATAAGACTATGCGCTACTTAATACAAGTAGGGAGATGAACAACCCCATTTGGAATCATATATGGACTATATGAGGTGGACCAAGATAGCCTTTCTTGAGGATTTCCCCAATATATTCACATTTTTTCCATAGCAACTTCTTATTCAATATGCACTATGCTGACTACAAGTACCATGATTATCCATTTGATAAAGAAGAGAGAGCCCTTGAATAGTCAAATGTGCCCCAAAATTCCTATAATGGTTCATTTATAGTACAAACTTCTAATGAAATCTTTAAAGGAAGCCTTAGGCTATGCATTTTTATGTGATAGAGCTTGAGGTTCTTGCATATTGATGATACATAATGGTAATTTTAGGAATCTTTTTGATCCATATAATTTTATGCAAGAGATATAAGAGATCTCCATTTCTTAGTCAAGTTACTAGAATGCTCATGTTCTTATGTTTCTCAATATATTTTTTCATTTTGTCATAAATAGCATTTTCCATGCTTTACAGTGTCTAATTACTAAGATCCGTTTGGTGAAAACCTATGTGATTGAGTTTCTTAGGTGCATCGACTATCTTGCTCTACACTTCCTAGATAATATCATTTCTAATTTCATATTGACATTCATTACATTGAATTTCATGATAGAATTAGGACTTCATGATGATGCATTTCTACATTTGATTACTACTTTCAAGCTTGCTTTGCTATACATTCTTATATTAGAATCATGTCTTTTTACATAAAATTTCTCAAAAATACTATTTTTATCCCACAATGCTACTCAAAATTGTAGGCTCTATCCAGGTTCTACAGAAATATAAGTAGCAGTTTCATAACAAATGGACCAAATGTAGGGTTGATTTTTAACTAGCTAAATAATTTCAAAATCACTAGTTTGCTTAAACTTATGCTTTGGATAAACAAGTTGTCCATGAATAGTTAGTGACAATGGAAATGTCTTTGCTTAGGGATATTTGTAATCCCATTACTAAATGAAAGAAAAAAAACTAGAAATTATAAATATGAGGAAAGTCTTTAATTAAATCATAAATATATAAGTCACACAAATTCAAATGTATACGATCCCATCATTCTGAAAGAAAAATCAAACCACCATTCTATTATATCTCTCCCATTTTCCAATTAGCCATGACATTCTTATATTGCCATTGTTATGTGTTTTCCATCTCCATGGATTTCTACCTTATGTTTGCTATGTTGCATATTCTCTGTATAATTAGAAACAAGTTTGTTGTTGGCTTTCTACTTCATGTTCTCCAATAGTTCAATCAAAACCTACTTCCAATTGAATATGAGTCTCTCAAGCTTACAAAATCACAATTTTATGTTTTCCATCTATTCTTCATTATGTTGACATGTAGAGCCTTCTTTATAGTTTCAATAATATTAAGTTATAAATATAAAGCTATTTCAGTTTTTTTATTTGATCTAAATATTATGGATAGGAAGAATACATGTATCTCTTGAATGTAAATAGTTTCTTCAATTTTCCATAATAGCCCTGTATCTCTTGAATGTAAATAGTTTTAGGGTTGTAGCCTTGTTTGTAAAAATGACTTAGTTTAAAGATGAACATGCCTATAATAACTAAAAAAACTGCTTTGTTTTCAAAAAAACAAAAGCATGGAACTTTGGGAACTTAATGTATTTTATAATTTTAACTTCTTTTAAGTGAATCATTTTATTATAAATCACCAAAATTGCCTAAAGTAGTATAAATTTCCTATCATGGTCAATTCTATATTTATTTTCAAAATTTCAAACACATGCTAGGATGTAAAGTTCAAACAAATAATAGAGTTCATGTACATTATCCAAACATTAGTTATTCCATCCTCTTAAGGAAATTTTTCAAGTTACAACAAGTCCTTAAATAGATCTTGACTAGTCATTATCAGTTATTAGATCCTCTTTAGGAAATCTCACAAGTTATGGTTAGTAAAATTTATTTATAAGTATCTATTTAATGGTTAAATGGTTATTAAAAGTTATACATTGTGTTTAGATTAATGTGGTAAATATTGTTTCTATTTTAATGAGTTGAAATTGACCTTATATTTATGAGTTGGATTATGTTTAAAAACCTATTTCTATGGTCCAAGTGGGGCTTTTTTTGTACATCACTATTTTAAATAGACACAAAAATAATAAATAATTATCAATTTTTTTCTAAAATTAGTTTCCTATATTTTTATATACACTCACTCTCCTCTTCTTCATAATAGATCACTCAATATAATCCAAAATATTGATACAAAATCATATACAATGACAACCTTTTATAAAAGTGACTCAAGTAGTACAAACATATATCTATGTATTGTATGGAAAACTAGTTTTATTGTACATCACTATTTTAAATAGACACAAAAATAATAAATAATTATCAATTTTTTTCTAAAATTAGTTTCCTATACTTTTATATACACTCACTCTCCTCTTCTTCATAATACATCACTCAATATAATCTAAAATATTGATACAAAATCATATACGATGGCAACCTTTTAAAAAAGTGACTCAAGTAGTACAAACATATATCTATGTATTGTATGGAAAACTAGTAGATACACATGTCAAATCTCTTTGATAACATGCAATTCAAATCATTGGTTTCCAACATAGCCTAAGAATAAATACCCACATTAAATTTTTGAACATACATCTTGTAAAATATACCACAATTTTTTGTATGTATTGATTTTTATTTTTTTTAATGGATCAAGCACATCAATACCCAGCTTGAACATATTCTTTACAATTTTATTTTGATGATATGCTATTTTTCCACATGTGTAGAACATAGAGCTTGATTTTTGGTGAAAAACCTATGTTTAATAAAACTGAATAACACATACATAATAGAACCAAAACATATTTAAATTATATTCATTGGATAGCTCGTTCTAAGGACTACCATGATCATTTGAAATAAATTTTAAATAAATTCATTTGATCCCCCAAAAGGTAAATCAAAAGTGATTTTTTATTGGCATTTTGATAGGTGTAAAGGAGACTCCATTGTATGTATGGTTTAAAAATAGTGGGGTTCTATCCAAGGGGGTTTGATCTAAGGTATTTTGATGAAAACCTCTTCAATTGAAATATTTAAAATGGAAATTTTTAAGGCTTACATCATTATATTTTCTAAAAATATGTGATTTCAGCAAAAATCAAAATCTCCCAGAAATTGTAAACTAGCTTTGTGGGATCACCCACTTGCATAAATCTCTTGTCATAGTACATTGAGTAGCTTAAGTCACTTTAAACCCTTTATTCCCAAATATTGAAAAATACTTTAGTTTATCCATCTATCCTAGAACTACCTATCAATAAGCCTTGAGAAAAAAATTATGCAAGCTTCGGCTACATATCTAATGTAGTCACGCTTCCAAATTAGAAAAGAAAAGAAAAGAGAAATCAATAGTTTATCACTAACAACAATGTTATGAGTATTATTATGGAGATAATAATTTTTTGGTTCTTTTCTTTGTGATAGAATATGTCACTGTCTCAATTTTGACTCCTTGCAGCTTTAAATTTTTCAACAAGTCTATTTTCATGGTCATATGTTAAGTTTCTCTAATAATCCCCAATTTCTCAAACTGCCTTGCCTACACAATTTCGCAAAACTTCCTACATATATTTGGCAAGAACTACATTTCACTATAGCTCTTGTTTTCATTTAAGTTTGAAGTATTAAACAAACAATAATAATATCATTATTTATTATATGGTAGGTTAAAAAATAGTAATATCATTAGTAAGACTTTAATAATAGTTAATTTATAATTTTACCATTAAGGATTAATTGTTTACTTAAAATAATAATAATATTACAAACAATAAGGAGGATAATTCATGATTTAATAAAGATAATAATATTATGATTGATTTGTTATTTAAATAACAATAATATAGTGTAAACGAGAATTAAATAATAATGTTATTATTGTTTGGTTGATTTAACAAAATAATAATAATAATAATATTTAGTAATTAATTATTGATTATTTGATGGCAATATTAATATTAGGAGATGGAAAATATTAAGGAAATGGATAATATCAATATTAGTATTACAAAAAAAGAGAGTTAACCTTAGTAACTAACAATATTACAAGGTTGTTGTATATCATGGCCTAAAGATGGCGCAAGTGAAAGGGTATAGGAAAGTGTGGCTTGAGTGGGACTCTCTCAACATCATTAATAATTTGAAAAAACTTACCCCCCATCGTGGAGTATTCAACCTTTGATATTGGACGCTATAGAAATTATTAATTCTTTTGATGATTTCTACATATCTCATGTTTTTAAAGAGGGCAATGATCTAGCAGATGTATTTGCTAACCTTGGTGTTAGGGGTATTAGGGGTATTAGGGAGTGGGGTGTGAGCGAACCCCTCCTTATGGAGGCTATTATGTGTGCAAATCATGATTTTCAAAACTGCCAACATTATTATGGCTTGGAGCCTACATGACTAGTATCATGTGGCTTGCCATAATGTGGAGTGATGGTGTGGCTAATCTAAATTATGGTTTTAGTACCTTATTGGATTTTTGTATGGGCTGAAGTTCTAGGCTCATTATATGTTCCTGCTATATTCCCGATACCACATGAATTGTGGGTAATTCTGGGCTTTCTCTCTTGAAGTTTCCTTAGAGCCCTTTTCTTGTGATTCTGTGAGGGGTAAGGAAGAGATTTGGTGCATTTTAGAGAAGGGAAGGCTCACTCCTTGCCTAGAAATACTGCATGGTAACAATTTGTAGGATATGACCCAATTTGTTAAAGGATGGAATAATTGAGTTTTGAAACTTGTAGGAACTTAGTTTTATGTTACTGAAGATTTTATTTCTAGTATAACGGGGCTTCCTACTGATGGTAAAATAGTGTTCAAAGATAGAAAGGAGTCTAAGGTTGCAATGCAAATATTTTTCAAAGGGTTTGATAGCAAGATTTAAATATAGCTAAAAGTAGTGGATATCAATGTGGCTCAATTAAGGCTTTGTGGGGTGATGTTGCAGAGGAGCTCATGAGATACATTACTTTCGAGGGTCACTTCTCTATAGTAAATGCCTATCTTTTGTGATTCTTAACTATTTTTGCCACAAAAAGAGAATCTCTTTTCCTTTTTATCTATTAGCTTCGCTAGAAAGTGGTTTGAAGGACCATAAGAAGAACCCCAAGAACCTGATGTTGCATGTGGGGCTTATTTTGTTAATCTCTAAATATGAAAAAAAAATTGTTGCGTCCAAACCGATTACTACTCCCAAGGGTACAAAATTGAAAGTGGAAAAGGAGTATGAAACATCCTCTAAAGAGGAGCCGATTAGTAAAAAAGGGAAAAAGAGGAAAATCATTTTGGAAGAGGAGTCTATTTCCTAACAGGACACTAATTATGTCCTGGACTCTCAAGATTCTATGGAGGTGGTCTCGCAACCCTGTGATGTGGGTAAGTTTGGGAAAGGTGTTTTGGGTTAGAAAAAGAAGGGTTATGGGACTTGCAGTGAAGAAATTATTGTTGATAAGCAGACTTTGTGTCCCAAAGAAAAGGTTGTTGGGGATACTTCCTCATCGACTTCTGGTTCAAACTCCTTGCTAAAAAAGGGATTGAAGGTGGGTAGTAATAAGAAAATTACCATTAGGTCTTCTTGTTAACTGCATCTCCCCTAATGGTGGCTAGTAGGTAGGGTGTTGTGGAATCTCCAGGTATGGACCTTGAAAGGTAGAAGAGAGACCTGGAAATGTAGACTAAAAGGAGGTTAGTTGTTGAGGATATTGCAGACTCTATTCACAAAATAAAATTGCCCACTATCAGTGGAAAAGGCATGGAAGTCAGCATTAACAAGGAGAAGGTAAGTTAATCTTAGGAGGATGATGTTGTGGGTAAGCTTGATCTTAATGTTGACTGGGAAGATATCCCTGATTTTCTCAGGTTGGCCAAGGAGGGATAAATTTCTTTGTTTAGAATGTTTAAATTGTTGTTCCATGAACTTAACATGACCAATGGCAAAGTCACGAGAGTGTCAAGAAAATTTCGTGAGTCTTCTATACATAACCAAATTGATGATTTCTATGACTCTCTGAATATTGTTGCTAATGAAACTGAACCGTGAGTAAAGAATCCTCACCCTTGAGGATCTTTTGGAGAAAATGTATGCTAAGATGAAATGGAACCTAGTTTGAATGAATAGCTCAGCTAAGGATTGATGTCGGGATCAAGCTCCACAATTTGCAGCTTTAGCTTCTTCAAAGATTGAGCAATTACTCTAGGACCCAATTTCAAAATCCCCAAAATTAGAAGGAAAGCTTACAAGAACAAGAACCATTCACAAAAAAATAGAAACAAGATTTATTTTCTAGGAAAATATGGAAAATCCCCCTTTCTCTTAACAATTAATAAATTTATTTATTATTTTTCCCCCATCTGTAACTACATGCACTTCTTAATTCAATTCATTTATTTAATTTTTTTTCCCACTATTGTCAACTTCATCATTATTATTATTATTTTATAATTTTTTATGCTTTAATATTTGCACACAATAAATCAAACAAAATAAAAAAAATAATCTATTAATTTAATCTTTCATTTTAATTTTGTTTGTACAATATTTTTATTTCAATATCTTTATTTTAATATTAAAACACAAACTTTATTTATTTAAACTTAATAAGGGAATTATCAATATTTTCATTTATCAACACCACTAACATAATAAAGAATTTATTTTAATTATCAAAATAATTTTAACTTTAATAATATTTATTTTAATATAATAATCAAACAAAACACTAATCATGAACATAACTCAAATGGACATACCGTCAAGCCATACCAAACTGCAAAGTGAAATTGAAGGAAAAATGACAACAACATCAACAAAACAACTCAAATTGGCCACATTACAGGGAACAGTAAATGAACACTCATCCTCGTCAAGGATGATGGCTCAACATAGGGGAACCTGATGCTATCTACAAATCAACTATCTCCATTGTGTATAAGTCATTCTCAAACCTGGAAATCTAGTTGGAGTCGATGCCTAGCACTTGCAACCTATAGCAAACCACATGATCAAACATGTACATAGACAAATAGTCAAACACACCACGAAGGGAAAATCACAATGTCGCAGTGCACTCGCAAGTGAGAGATGCAACACTATTCCCCTTCACCAAAATACATCAATGCACAATAATTGAATACTAATAACATGATAAGAACATACATCTAATAATCACATAATTCTCATAGCAATAATAGTTCACAAAATCACTTAAACTGGTATACTAAGCATGGTATAAGCATAATCATCAGTGATAAAATAATATCAACTATCATCATAGTGATGAGTCTAAAATCGAGCAATGTATCATAATTTCCAAATATATCAAGTAGCTATTAGAAATAGAAGGAAAACCTAGGGGCACTACATCCTCCACCCTAGAACCAGGCTTACTCCTAGAAGCCTATAAATAGATATGGTACAACTCTCTCATCTTGGAAGCATCCTCCCATGTAGTAGAACACTCATCATTAGAGTCCCACAGGACCCTCACTTGCTCAATGTCTTGACCCCTGAGGGTGCATCATCTGTGTTGAATGATGCCCACAGGCTCCAAAGCCAACTGGCTGTCCTCTACCTGTAAGGCATTCCAATCAAGAATATGAGATATATCTGGATAATAAGGTCTGAGCACAGAAACATGAAACACATCATTAATGCACGAGAGACTGGGTGAAAAAGAAAGATGGTAAGCTACTAGATCAATCCTCTCCAACACCTCAAAAGGCCCAACAAAGTGCAGTGTGAGCTTCGATCATTTTCCATAATGGATCAAACTCTTTTGTAGACGCACATGCAGGAACACCCGATCTCCAACTAAGAACTGACAGTCAACTCTATGAGAATCTACATATTTATTTTGTTGGTCTTGGACTACCACCAAATACTCTCTAATGTGAACCACATATTGCTCCATCTCTAGACCAAGAATAATTCTATGCTCCAAATGATCCCAACTCAACGAGGTCTAGCAAGGATGACCATACAACACCTAAAAGGGAGGCATGCCAATAGAGTTGTGATAACTATTATTGTATGCAAACTCCACTAGATGCAGGTAATCCTCCCAACATGACTACTGATCCACAAAATACATTTGAAGCATATCCTTGAGGATCTTATTAACCCTCTTGATCTACCCATCAATCTCTAGATGATAAGCTGAATTGAATTTCAACTAAGTCCCCAGTGCATGCTACAAGGATGTCCAAAGAGCTAAAGTAAAATCTGAATCTCTATCTGAGATAATCTTATGAGGAATACTATGCAACTTGACAATGTCCTCCATGAAACCTCTAGCCACTAATGAAGCATTGTATGAGGATCAACCAAGAGAGAAGTGTGCCACCTTCATCAGCTTGTCCACGGTGACCATAATGGCATCATGCTGATGGGAAGAAATAGGTAAACCAACAATAAGATCTAGTGATATGATGTCCTGTTTCCACTTGGGGACCAGATGGGGCTGCAAAAGAACTGCAAGATGTTTATGTTTTTCCTTGACTCTTTGACACTCCAAACATCTAGACACAAAATCAACAATATCCCTCTTCATTCCAGCCCAAAAGTATAGCTGTCAAAGGTCTACATGCATCTTTTGACACCCGAATGAGCTGAATAGGGTGCTTGATGTGCCTCTAACATGATCAGGGTATGAAGATCTCCCGAGGAAGGAACATAAATATGACCCAAGTTCCTCAAAATTCCATCTAAATCAAGGGGATATCCTACAAATCTGCCATCTAAAACTCTGCCTGACTCCACCTCATTCCTCACCTCCTGATACCAACTATCTGTAGGAAGTGCAGTAAGGATCTGACTCATCAAATGCACTCCAAGAGTCATTTCCAAAAGCTCGTGTCTCCATCGACTAAGAGAATCTACCACCACATTTTCCTTTCTCTGAATATACTTCACCTCAACTCAAACTCACATAGGAACTCCATCCACCCTCTCTACCTCACATTCAGATTAGGCTACTTGAAAATGTACTACAAACTACGGTGATCACTATGCAACTCAAATAGATGCCCCAATAGAAAGTGCCTCCATCTCGTCAAAGCATGAACCTTAGCAACTAACTCTAGATAATGTGTAGGATAGTTCAACTTGTGATCCTTGACTTTGATAGACTCATAGGCAATCATGTGACTACCCTACATTAACACTACTCCTAAAACCTCCAAGGACGCATATGTACAAACCAAAAAATCCCCAATAGGGTCATGAGCTACCAAGATAGGTGCATTGGTCAACCTTTCCTTAAGATTCTAAAAAGCTTCCTGGCACTACTCTAACCAAATAAACTTCTTCCCTTTCCTCTGAAGGGAAATGATGGGGTGGATTATTCTCGAGAAACCGCAAACCACCAATAATAACCTGCAAAACCCATGAAACTATGAACCTCTGTGACATTAATGGGTACAGGAAAATCAATGATAGCTTGGATCTTTGAAGGATCCATGGAAATGCCCTCACTAGAGATGACATGACCCAAATATTTCACCTCTATTTGGAAGAACTCACATTTTTCCATATTTGCATACAACTGGTTCTCCCTCATACACTATAGCACCTAACACAAATTCTCCTCATGCACCTCTACAGTCCTCAAATAGATCAAAATGTCATCTAGAAATCAAACAAACAAATATATCAAGGTAAGTATGGAATACACCATTCATCAAACTCATGAATACAGATGACACATTCATCAAACCAAATGACATAATAGGGAACTCATAATGCCTGTAACGAGTGTGAAATGTGGTCCTATGGATGTCTGCCTCAAAGATGTGCAACTGATGATATCTTGAATTAAGATCAATCTTCGAGAATACCCTAGCACCCTTTATCTAATCAAAGAGATCGTCGATCCTCAGTAATGGATACTTTTTCCTCACCATCACTTTATTCAACTATTGGTAATCAGTGCACAATTGAAGGGATTCATACTTCTTTTTCACAAAAATCATTGGTGCTCCCCAACGAGAGACACTAGGATGAATAAACCCCTTGACCAACAACTCCTCAAGTTGCAATTGGAGCTCCTTAAGCTCCTAAGTATTCATCCAATATGGGGCTCATGAAATAGGCTCAAATCTAGGTACAAGATCTATCTTAAAATTGATGTCACACTTAGGTGGCATCCTTAGAATTTCGCTAAGAAATACATCATTATACTATAAAGGATAGGATGAATATCAAGAGATACCTCTTGGTTCTCTCCTAACTCTAGATCATTAACTAATACTACAAAAAATTTATATCCCTGACACAAACACCTCCTCAACTACATAGCAAAGATCATGCACAAGGAAATAGGTCTCTGAACACCAACTACTTCAACCTCACAACCAAAATCATCTACACACTACACTGACTTACATCGATAGTCTATGACTGCTTTATGAGCCTCTAACCAATCCATGCCTAATACAACATCATAAGACCCAAGGGGTATAATATGAAGGTATACTATTGAAAATAGATCCAATACTCAAACCGCAACCATGAATAAGAGACTCAATTATGATCTTAGCACTAGAGACCAATTTGACCTATCACCTAACGTCTTGCTTCACTACCACCAATCCACATCATGCCACTACAAAAGGAGAAATAAAACAATACGAAGCACTAGAGTCAAAGATAATATACTCTACTACACTATAAAACACCTGTAGTCTCAACCATAGTACCCTGATGCTCAGATTGGTGACTATCTATCACTGCAAAGACTCTATGTGATCTATCTAAATCTCTTAACGTTGGCTTTCACATTGTTGACCTTTGACTAAATCCTGATGTGCCCTTTTGAGGACACTATCTAGCAATGTGACCCTGCTAGCCACAAGAGAAGTACCTTGTACCTTGATTGTAACCTCTACCACCTGGAGGTGCACTAGACTACTAAACACTACCCCTACTAACTATAGACTATGAACTTTGAGTTGGATGATCAAAATAATAATGCTTGTTTTGCCTCCAATTTTGATCTTTCTCAAACTAAAACCTATCACCATGTCAAGACTAAGAGTTCTTATGTTTTGATTGAGAGTGCTAGTGCTACTGAATAGCCTTAGAGGGTGATTGGTGGCTCCTCAAGGGGCTGTTATCTAATTTTGGCCACCTCAAGAAATGAAGCCTTTTAGAGGTGCACTACCAATCTACACACATATATGACAACCTAATGACATGGCCAAATTCTCCTCAACTATCCAAGCCTTCTCTATAGCTACCTCCATGGTTTTTAGATCAAACACACAAAAACCCCATTGATACATGCATTCAATCCCCTGATAAAGTGTTATACTAACATACCCTCATCATTACCTATTCCAGCATATTGATTAAGATCATAAAATCTCTGCTCATACTACTCAACTGACATTTCCATTTGCCACAACTCATGTAACTCATCTACACGACACTGTTGAAAATGATTAGACAAGAACCGAGCTCTTAATCTCTCTAAGAACATCTTCCATGAGACTGAATCTATATCCAAATTAAGCTTCTACTCCTCCAAACACCACCACGTGGAAGAAAACCCTCAAAGATGCATGATAGCGCACCTAGCCTTGGTGTTGCTACCATATGGGTGCATAGCAAAACACCTATTTAGATTAATTAACCATATCTCAGCCTCCAAACAACTACCAATCCCATCAAAATTAAGAGGATGAGCTCTTAAAAGATCCCTCATGTGCCTGGCTAAAATTGCCTCCTGCTCTACAGTAACTTCCTTTCTCCTGGGAGACCTCTCCCTCTCTCTAATCACCAACTGTTCACCCTCCTATCTCAAACCAAGATGGACAAGAACCTCCTCGAGTAAGTGACACAATTGTGCACCCTCCAATCTCGACTGGCCCAAATTTTGATCTCCACCTCCCTCATTATTTTGGGAACTATGTTTTTCCTCATGATCAGACTCATGGGAACTTTGAGGAGGGGAGTCCTATATATTAGCTCCATGACCACCCCTGAGACCTCTACTGCATTCCCAAGCTTGACCCCACCTCTAGGCATGATCCTACATAGACACCACCAAGAACAAGTTTAGGGTGTTAGATGAGGTAAACAAGGGAAAAACATAAAATTTAGAATCCTACATATCTAAGACAGTCTAATGGGATCCTATATATACCCGGAGTACCCAATGTTAGAACTTGGGCTCTAATACCATGTGTAATGCCCGACCATATAACCCTAGAGGACAACATGCTAATAACACATAAACATGGAACAATTTTTTTTATGTTCAACATAATAAAGGTTGAGGTTTAGAATAACTTGTATTTAACCTAAGTAATCTAAGGTCTATGACTACACTATCCAAAAACCCATTAACCAAATTTATCTAACAATGTAAATATCACTTAATCTATCTCATATGAAAGATCAACCATTATGAATCATTTGTATCATGAAATCAATATAGTAATAGCTAAGATCATTAATTAACCAACATATGCAATAATCATCATTTACATTATCCATTACAAGTGAGAGAATAAAATTGAATTTCAAGAGAATATAAGAAGAATGGTAAACATATCTAAAAATATATAAAGTTAAATAATGCCATCTAAATCAAACCAAGACTCCCATCTTCCATCTCGAACCACATTCATGTATCTTGATGCAATAAAAAGTTCATCAAGATAAGATATCCTTAGAAGTGACTTCTCAACATACCTAAACCCTAGGAAGTCACTCCTCAAGATATCAAATCTTGAGTAATTCATGATCCAAATGATGCCCTCAAGATTCAATCACTACAATACTCATCAAAATCAAAACATATATCTCTAAATCATAATATCAAAAGTAACATCATTAATCATAACAAGTCATCAATAGATACCATTCAAATCAATTTGATTAAATTTATCAATTACAAGAGAAAATTCCACAATAAGTTACAATATTACATCATTACATTGTGAACAACAATTTCTCCTTGATTAGAAGTATAATACATGATATAAGAGATTCATAGTACAATACAAGTACATGGAATGCAATCCACTTGAACTAGGACAAATGCAAAATTCTTCATATCCGGGATTAGTTAACAAGAACATGAACAAAGTTAGGGGACCCAATGGAGTACAAGGCACATTCCACTCGACCATGTGGAACCCTAAGGTTCAACCCGCATGCTATGAGATAGCATTAAGGTCCCACCACAAAACAATCAAGGGAAAGAGGACAACACAAAGGCCAACATGACTCCAATACACAAGTACAATACAACATCACATGACAATAACACCACTTCTAGAGGCACACAAACACAAAAGGAAGACAAGAGGCAAAGGAATACTAGGTTACCATAGGAGGAGTGTCATCACATAGTTTTCTATGGGTTACCCTGGTAGATCTTCCTAGGACCTGGCCCCCATCTTGGGTTACCCTGGTAGCCTCTACCAATCTTCAACCCCCATACAACCCTATGTAGGATCAACATACCTCTCATGAGGATGAGGTAGTTGAAATTTCCATTCGAGGCCTTCTCAATCCTAAATGAGCACTTAAGCCATGAGTGAGACATTCACTTATCTTGATTAGTGTGATTACTACCCAACCCCCTAATTCATTTTAGGTTATCACTTAATTATGAAACTCCCACATGGGTTACCCTGGTGCCACTTTGTGCACTGACCCCCATTGAGATCCACTCCCCTATTGACAACTAGGAGATCCAATAAAATCAAAAGGACAAATCCAACTTGAACTATCACAAGAATCTCAATAGAATACATAACTAGGTGCGGCACAAACCTTCGTATGTACAAGTTCCAACCACATTAAGGACTATATTGTGCAAGACTAATATCCAACACATACTCATTTAATACAAAACAATCATCTTAGAGGATTACCAAAGAATTCCATCAAGAGAAATATTCCCTCTCCCTAGACTTTGGAAGAATCCTAATATTCACTTTACAAGAGAACTTAGACATAGTTACAAAACCCATAATTCACCCCCAAATCAATAATCATTCACCTTACTTCACATAAACAATTCAAGACAATAATAGAAAAATAGATTCTAGAGTGGGTTTACAAGGCTTACATGTCATGTTACTGAATGTTCATCTTATCCCAAAATAATCTTTTATTCCATGTAAACTAATCTTTAATTTACACAAGCACTATTTCTTCCATAACCAAATTTCATTCTATTTCTTTTATTTCTCTAGCATGATCAGTTACTAACTAAGGCAACAATATTTGCATATTTATCTCATCCACTATAATTACATATAGACATATCCAAGTATGTATATATATATGCATATATATACATATTTATGTATCAATTAACATATATCTTATTTTATCCCAGAAAAATTATTTTTCAAATGTAGAGATTAAATTTTTACCAAATGCAAAAGTCTATATGCAAATATAGATATATATAAACACAAAGACTCATACACACACACACACACACACACACACACACACACACACACACACACACACACACACACACACACACACATATGTTTATAAGGTCAACAAAATACAAACATATTTTATAGTGCCAAATATCAGATTTGAAATACAAAAATGTATAAATAAAAATTCATAACAAAACATTTATATCGATATGGTTGTATCTCCATATATGTGTGTGTGTGTGTGTGTGTGTGTGTGTGTGTGTGTATTGATATACACATACTATTTAACATCGATCACAATATCAATAGAAGTGCAATGAAATAATATGAAATGCAAGTGTTAATAATGTGAATTTATACATGCAACATCGCATGGCATGGAAACCCATATACAATGATTTGATTAAACTGAGTGTCAATATAATCACATATAAAGAAAGTAATTATAGCATATAAATTGCATGCATCTGAAACTAAGGTTTGTGATGAAATCCATTAGTACCAACAACAATATAAATGAAGGATAGGGTATCAATTTATTTCATGCAATCGAATACCCAACTTTAAGATGAGCTCATGGAATATTACTAGCTCAGGTTACAAACAAAATGAGAAAAAATAAAATCTCTACCATATATGAGGAGCATCGATTATCTTATACATAGTATGTGACAACTTTTGAAAGCTAGTAATATGGCATAATTCCATCAACATGGAAGGTAATTAAAACATCAATTTTCCAGGCTCCAAGCATTGAAATTGTTGAAATACATAAAGATCGACTCAAAAGCCTACATAATCAGTTGTAAAATGGAAATGAGGCTACAGGGTATTCCCATAAGGAATTTATACAAAATTCAATTTACTATATATTCACAAAACAATGAACAGAAAAGAGCTCTAAAACCTTCAAAAATGCTTTACAAATTTCTCCATTCAAGAAATATACCAACAATGTTTGTTTCCAACAACATATTCATTTAGACATTTATTTCCAAAATAGAGAGGTAATTGAGGTAAATAATGGAACTTGGTTTGAACGAGTAGCTTAGCTGAGGATTGATGTTGGGATCAAGCTCCATAATTTGCAGTTTCAACTTCTTCAAAGATTCAACAATTAATGTAGGACCCAATTTCAAAATCCCCAAAACTAGAAGGAAAGCTTCTAGGAACAAGAACCGTTCACAGGAAAAAAAAAAAAAAAGAGATTTGTTTTCCAGAAAAATATGCAAAATCCCCCTTTCTTTTAGCAATTAACTAATTTATTTATTATTTTTCCCCCATCTGTAACTACATGCACTTCTTTATTCAATTCATTTAAATTTGATTTTTTCCCACTATCATCAACTTCATTAACATAAAGGATTTTGAGGCTGTAGTACACCAAATAGAACATTAACATAAAATAGTTCAACAACAAAAGTTTAAGAAGGAAATACGTAGGCATGGATAGAATATGAAACATATATAAAATTTCACAATAGTACAAAAAATTGTATATACAGTGCATTAATGTGGAATAAACATGAAGATTTTGTGCAGATTAAATAATACATTATATTTTCAAACATGATATTTTAAATGTATGATCCCAAAGGTTTGTTCATGTCATTGGTGGCATACAATTATTCTTTTTCATTCTTTAAGAGGAACTTGTTATTTATGTATCTATGGTTAGAAATATTTATTCAATGTGATTGAAGTCAAATTATAATTTGTTGATTTTGTTGAAAATGAAGGTAAATTTGTAACTTAAAACTTGTAAAACTGTGTGACTGTAGATCTAATTAAGTATTCTTTGTCACAATTATTTGTTCATGATTAGTCTATTTAGATCAATTCTTTGTAAATGATTATTCTCTTTAGATCAATTTTATCATTTATAGAACTAGATAGAAGATTGCAGAAGAATGTAGATAGAAGATAGAAGTGACACAACATATATGTGGAGAAACCCTTTTAGGAAAAAACTCCACCAAAATCGATAGTGATTGTATTATTTAACCTTAGAATAATATTACAATAACATTGTATCAATCCTTGATTGATATGCTTCCTTTTTCTTCAAAAATGCTTCTTCACAACTTGCAATAAACTTTCATGAAACTCTTATGCACTTGCTCCAATATATAGACAATAATGAGCATTGTAAACTCCTAAGAGTTGACAATTACAAGAGAATAAATCTTCTCTCAAAAACCTACACCTAGATTATACAAGTAGAGTTTCACACTATAACATGAAGTCAAAACCAAAGTATCTTCAATTTAGGCACCCCAAACTAAACACTTAACTGAACTTTGGCCTCGAAGATATCTTGTAAAATCCACCTCAAAGTTGGTGCCCAAGAATGGGTCCCGCTAAATAGAGCCTTGTAAATATCTTCTCATGCAAAAGGTGTTAACTAAAAGATGCCAACTTGGGCACCCAAGGTGGGCCCAAGTCAATCTTGGTTAATTGAAACATATCTCTCCATAAATTCATGTAGAATTAATGAATGATTGATCATCCCCACTTAATTGAAATCATCCACCTATTATTTGTCATGCAAATGAAGTCATTAGTCAAGTCAACTAGTATATAACTCAAAAATACCTATATACAACTGAAGATAATTGAACCATAACTGAACTGATAGTTCCACTCCACTCTTGTAATTAGCAATCCCTATTTTGTAGGAATCTAGACATGCATTACTGAAGTGTTATTGATTCTCCAAATAGTTAACTAAAACAAAGTGGGTTCCACCTTCCATGTGGGTGCCCCATGTGCTTCTATTATTTAGGAACTCATCTTGGACACCCCTACATGTTCCTATTATTTAGGAATAATTACAAATGTTAATTTACATGTTCAATTCATTTGAATTTAATCTCTTTATAATCCTAGTGTTGGGGAACACTTTCCAAGGACTTAGGAAATACATGAAATATGTTTAGGATTGCAACTAAATGACATCCTATTCCCAACATTATCCCACTTGACATTATACATTACAATTATTCTAAACAAGGAATCATTATTATAAATCAAGTACAGGACTCAAGGCCAATGGCCTTCCTGCACCAAGAGAACTTATCTATAGGAACTAGTTTCGTAAGATAATCTACAACATTGATGAAAGTGTCAAATTCTCAATCAATGCCTACCCACTCTCAACCATTTCTTGCACAAAGTGATACTAAACATCAACATGATTAGAACTAGCACGATACATAGGATTTTTGGCTAAACAAATAGCACTCTGACTATCACATTCAAGTCTAATTTTCTTGCAATTAAAACCAATACCTTTCCCAAGTCTCTGTAACCAAACTACCTCTTTAGAGGCATGTGTAGCAGCCATGTACCCTTCTTTTGTGGTGGAAAATTCAACTGTGGGATGCCTCTTATTCATCCAACTAACTATAGCTCCAAAAAAAGTACACATAGCCACTTGTCAACCTTCGACTATCCAGGTCTCCTACCCAACTTGAATCAACAAAACCCTGTATGTCCAATGATTTCTCCATAATATCAATATCATTTGCACTATGATAGACCAAATAGTAATTAGAATTACCTCACAAATATCTTAACACCCTCTTAACATAAGTCTAATTTTTTCTTTACTAGGATTAAACATAAACCTATTTAGAACTCCCATTGCTTGGGCTATATCTAGTCTTGTACAGACCATTGCATACATCAAACAACCAAATGCACTAGAATATGGAATTTCAGACATTTCCTCATGATCAAAATCAGATTTAAGACTCATTTCTAAACTTAACTTCATGCCAATTGGTAAAGGAATATTAATTTGTTTACTATATTGCATGTTAAACCATTTCAAAATAGTATCAACATAGTTGCTTTGACTTAAGAAAAGTTTTTTGTTACCTCTATCTCTGTTGATCTCCATACCAAGAATATATTTTGCAGCCCCTAGATCTTTCATCGCAAATGTGTTAGAGAGTTGTGCTTTCAATTCTGTGATCATTACCTTACTGTTACCAATAAAAAACATGTCATCAATATACAAGATAATAATTAAAAGTTAATCATCAATAACTTTTATGTAAACACAATGATCTTCCTCACTCCTAACATAACCAATTTTAATTCAAAAGAATCAAACTTTTGGTACCACATTCTAGGTGACTATTTCAATCCATATAAAGATCTCTTTAACCTACAAACCAAAGATTATTTTCCTTTTACAACAAAACCATCGAGTTGCCTCATATAAATCTCCTCATTAAGATCCCCATGCAAGAAAGAAATTTTCACATCCATCTATTCTATCTCAAAATCATGAGTAGCAGAAATAGATAAAAATAATATAATAGAAGTTAATTTAGCAATAGGAGAGAAGATTTTATTAAAATTAACTCCCTCTCTCTGGGATTAGCCCTTGGCTACTAATCTAGCCTTGTACCTTTTGATATTACCATCTGCTCCAATTTTCTTTTTAAAGATCCATTTACAACCAATGGCCTTTCTTCCTTTGGGAAAACTATCAAGATCCCATGTGTCACAAGCATCCAAGGAATCCATTTCCTCATGCATAGCTTGTGAAAAAAGCTTGTTCTCATTTGAAGATAAAGCTTCCCTGTAAGAACAAGGTTCATCATTAGTACTCATCAAAGAAAATATACAATGAAAATTAGGTGGGATATACCTATCAATGGGATTTTGTTGTCTTGTGGATCTTCTCAAAGAAGGTTCTTCTTGTTCCTCAATATGCTCATCATGAGCATCTATCTTAGAACTCTATGAACTCTTCTCATCCAATCCATCCAATTTTTCTTCAACATGTGCATCTTCATGCTTCTCAATTCTTGTCTCAAAATGCATTATTCAAGAAGTATCCTTCTCCTTTGGTTGTTCTTCTCTAGTATAATCTCTAAATTCCCTAAAAATCACATCTTTAGATAAAGTAATTTTTTAGGTTAGAGGATTCCAAATCTTGGAACCTTTTACATTTTCAACATAACCTATGAATATGCATTTTTGTGCTTTTGGATCCAACTTAGACCACTTTTCTTTAGGCACATGAACAAAAACCTCACAACTAAAGATCCTTAAATGTGCAACACTGGGTTTCCTACCTAACCACATTTCATAAGGGGTTTTATCTTCAATCAATGAACTAGGAGATCTATTGATTAAATAACAAGAAGTGCATACCACCTCGACCCAAAGGCACCGATCTAGCTTAAAACTACTTAACATACTCCTAGCTCTTTCCATTAAGGTTCGGTTCATCCTTTTTGCTACTCCATTTTGTTGAGGTGTATATGGAGTAGTTTTATGTCTCACAATTCCTACATGCTTACAATAATAATCAATAAATATGACATAATTTATCTAGATTTTCCAATAGATTCAGTATCCACAAGACCCATAACATCTGAGTGAATAATTTTTAATAATCTTTTAGCTTTATTTGTACCATTAGGAAATGAAGATCTAGATTGATTTCTAAACACACAATGCTCACAAAAATCATTTTTTCCAAATTTATAATTAGGAATACCCTCAACCAATTTCTTATTAAGAATGGTCCTAAGACCTTTTTCACCAATGTGGCCCAATCTATGGTGCCAAAACATACATGTATTTTCAGCTTCAGATACATTGGATGATTTACTAAAATTGGAGGTATTAAGCTTAAACAAAGTCCCAATTCGAGATCCTTTAAGAACCATCATATTCCCTTTAACCAATTTGCAACCACCTTTGTCAAATGTCACATAAATTCCAAAATCATTGGACTTAGATACAAAAAGTAGATTACTAGCAAGTCCTAAAATATGTAAAACATCATTAAGAGTGTTAGCCCTACCATCATTGAAACACAACTTTACCTCTCGTTTACCCACAATCTTTCTTGTGCTATTATCTCCAAAGAATACATTACCTCCATCATATTCAGTATACTTAGTGAACCACTCCTTGTTAGGAGTCATATGATGGGAGCAACCTGAATAAATAAGCCAAGAGTCATCACTAACATTTTTACATGAAATTATTAATGCATCATTATTGTCATCCAAGGATTTTTTTGTAGAAGCATCGGAACTCTTTTTCTTTCTCTTACAATCCTTCTTTATATGTCCCTGTTTCTCATAGTTCCAACACTTTACCTTACTCTTACCTGGGGTTTTAGACTATCCTTTGTACTTACCCTTTCCTTTCTTGTCTCCCTTAGGTTCCTTTTCCTTAGGCCTACCTCTTATGAACAAGTCATCTTTGGAACCTGATTTAGACTTCCTCCTCATCTTATTTGATAGGAGAGTAGGAATTATATTGTCCATCTTAGGATGTGCATAACTACCACTAATAGAAACAATTAGATTTTCCCAAGACTCCAGTAAAGAAAAAAGTAACAAAACACATTTATCTTCATCTTCTATATTTACATCTACAAATGCTAACTGAATCAAAATCAAATTGAAAGTTTTTAAATGATCTGCAATAGAATCACCATCTTTCATCTTTAAAGAATAAAACTTTCTTTTTAGACACAACTTATTAGTAAGTCTTTTTGCTTGATAGATATCACCTATCCTCTTCCACAATTTATATGTGGTAGTTTCATCTGAACCATTCAAGAGAACAACATCAACAAGACATAATCTTATGGTTCCTCTTTCCTTTTTATCAAGCTTAGCCTAATCCTCATCTGACATCGATGTAGGTTTCTTTTTATCATTACAAATAGCTAACCATTGATCTCTCTCTTCAAGGAGATCCTCCATTTTTAGTTTTCACATCTCATAACTAGATCCATTGAACCTCTCAATAAATAGACAAGAAGTAGAAGTCATTGCAACACACTTCTTTTACAAATATGCAATAACACAGTAATAAAAGCTCCCACTATAGCCAAAAAACCTTCAAACTTTAAGAGAAAGGTGTCCCAAACTCTACCCAACCATTAGCTCTGATACCAAATATTGAAAATGAAGGTAATTTTTTAGCTTAAAACTTGTAAAATTATTTGACTGTAGATCTAATTAAGTATTATTTTTCACAATTATGTGTGCATGATTAATATGTTTAGATCAATTCTTTGTAAATGAGTATTCGCTTTAGATCAATTTTATCATTTATAGAACTAGATATAAGATTGTAGAAGAATGTAGATAGAAGATGGATTTGACAAAACATATACGTGGAGAAACCCTTTTAAAAAAACTCCACATAACCGATAGTGCTTGTATTATTTAACCTTAGAATAAGATTACAATAACACTATATCAATCCTTCATTGGTATGCTTCCTTTTTCTTCAACAATGCTTCTTCACAACCTACAATAAAATTTCATGAAACTCTTATGCACTTGCTGCAATATAAAGACAATAATGAGAATTGTAAACTCCTAGGAGTTGACAATTATAAGAGAATAAAGCTCCTCTCAAACACCTATTCCTAGATTGTGCAAGTATAGTTTCTCATTGTAACATGAAGTCAAAACCAAAGTCTCCTCAATTTAGGTGCCCCAAACTAAACACTTAACTGAAATCAGGTCTCAAATATATCTTGTAAACTCCAACTCAAATTTGGTGCCCAAGAATGGGTTCCACTTAACAAATCCTTGTAAATATCTTCTCATGCAAAAAGTGTTATCTAAAAGATGCCAACTTGGGTGCCCAAGGTGCACCTAAGTCAATCTTAGTTAATTGAAACATATCATTCCATAAATTCATGCAAACTTTATGCATGATTGATCATCCCCACTTAACTGAAAGTATCCACCTATTATTTGTCATGCAACTAAAGTCATTAGTCAATTCAACTAGTATATAACTCAAAAATAACTACATGCAGCTGAGAATAACTGAACCATAGCTAAACTGAATTAAATTGAATTGAACTGAACTAAACTGAACAAAACTAAACTGAATTGAACTGAACTAAACTGAACAAAACTAAACTGAATTGAACTGAACTAAATAGAACTAAATTGATACTGATCTAATACCAAAATGATACTGAATTGATAGTGCCACTCTACTCTTGTAATTATCAATCCCTATTTTGTAGGAACCTAGGCATGCATTACTAAAGTGTTATCAATCCTCCAAATAGTTAACTAAAACAAGGTGGGTTCCACCTTCCATGTGGGTGCCCCATGTTCTCTTACTATTTAGGAACTCATCTTGGACACCCCCAAATGTTCCTATTATTTAGGAATAATTAAAAATGGAAATTTACAAGTTCATTTCATTTGAATTTAATCTCTCTCTAATACTAGAGTTGGGGAACACTTTCCCAAGACTTAGGAGATACATGAAATATGTTTAGGATTGCAATTAAATGGCATCCTATTCCCAACATATTTTTTCATGCATAATGTATTTTCAAACTAAAATTAAATTAAGTTTTCAAAGGCCACATCTATGTCTGATTCAAACTATTTTTTGTATACACATTCCAATGTGGGAGGGTTGCTTTTCTTATAGATTCTCATCATGAATATTGGTCACGCCCACAAAAGGATATAGAAGTCACAGCACATCCTAACCTGGGAATTGGACATTCCAGTAGGTGACTAACATCTTCTCATGGTCGTTCATTTATTTGTCAAACCAGGGAATGTATACTTGAAATGGAGCGGCACTATATGTGCACTAAGAACTAATTTTAGCCATAACTTTCTAGAAGTAAATGCTTGAAAGGAATTCTAATTTTGATGCAGGGACATGAAGTAAAGTCTTACTAACTTAAGCATCACTTAACTAGAGCAGGAATCACAATAACAATTAGTAGAAAACTAAAACCATGAACTGGCCTTATGCTGTAGGAACAGACATAGGGATGGATTCCTTATTCTGCATGAATAGTTTAAGACTGAGTTTGCATCAAAGCTTACAGAAATGGAATTCTAACAGATAAATAACATAAAGAAAATAGCTAACTACAAATACTCACTAAGTGGCCCCCTTAGCAAGCATCAACCAATTATGCAAGAATAGAACTCAAAACTTCATCAGTTCTTATTCATATTTCTGAATATCATACATGGTTGTTGCTTGTAAGAAACTTAATACAAAACTTTGTTCTTTATTATAATAGTAAACAATTACAATCTATTGTATCTCTACTCTCTAGTCTAAAACTCTTTTGATCAACCTTGTTCACTCGCGTAGGAGGAACCTTGATTTAAAGAGAAATGGCTAACTAACTAATAGAGGAAGATGCGGGTATAAATGCAGCCTAAGACAGAGGAATAGACTTCATAAATGTGAGTCTATCCGCTCAACTATATCAGAGGAAATTTAGAGCTCCACTCCTCCTAGATCGATGATTCATTTGGTTTCTTCCCAAAGACTCGGACAAAAGAATTCTCGCTTGAACGACTCCTTCACTGGTGTGCTGAAGACAACTTTTTTTGTGAGTTCTACTGTGTATTGACTTGTTCATATCAGCTTCAACAACCTGTAGAACACATGGCAACAGAGGCAAAAGAAGGCATGCACTTATAATAGCATGACATTCTTCATTAATCACATGCATTCAATTCATCTTACTTATTCAAACACTACATAAATCACGTCAGTCAGTTGGGAAGTCAAAGCAGGGTAATGATCATAGATAGGTTAAGATATTTATACATCAAGAGTATAGGATTGCTTATCATCAAATACAACCCATATACATTAAAAGTTTGTAACCATAGAGTTTAAAAAATTCATAAAAAGAGAGAAAGAGTTTCTAAAACTTATAATCATGACATTCAAATTATAGCCATATTATGGGCTCATCATTTGCCCCCTACTTTATCCAATGCTGGTCCTCTAGCATTAGTCTTTCTGGTTGTATCCCAAAAATTCGTAGGAGTCACATGGCCTTGTAATGCGGTCCCAAATCTGAAGTAAAAACCCTTGCAGTTTTGCCATCTCTCATATCTTCTGGCCTCTGTATCTTCATTGAGTTTCATGGCATGATAAGGATATAATGGTCATAGTAAAGTAGGAGGTCTAAATGTTAGTGGCAACCATAATTCAAATCTTTTCTAGAGGCAAATCTGCATGTATCTTTCAGACCCCCTGACAGCTGCTATTAAATGTAGGGGACTATGAGGCTCATACTTCTTCAAACCAACCATTAACTTTTCCCATCTTGTTTTGCTTCTGGAAGCTGCAAGCTTCCAGAACGAATATGGTTGGCACTTGAACTCGTCACAGACTTGTTTCCTTAAATCAAATATCCTCACCCTGGCTGTAGGATCATAAAAACTATATGCAACAGAAAACCAGGCCCTCAGAAATTCTTTGGGGTCTGTGCTTTCTGATCTTAGGGGAAGAGGTTCTCTTCACTCAGTCTCCTCATAGTCTTTAGATTTTTTTCCATAATTAACTTCATTTGCTGCCCAGGACATTAGTGATCTTAAATGGATGTCTCCAATAAACAGGAGTGGATTCCACTCAGTTTCATCAGGAATTAATAAACCATGCAAATAGAACTCACACATGAAATTCCTCAGCCAGTTAGGTGCCATTTAATATGCATCATAAAATTCTTTAGCAGTGGTAGGAATAGGGTCAAGGTTTTTAGAAATCCTCATCCACTGAAACCACAAAAACTGCTCTTTGAGGCACATTGCATAAATTCTAGGTAGTGGCCTACATTCCATAATCTGACCTGCTACCTTCATCATTTTATTCATCTTTTCCTTCACCTCTTAGATTTTCTGTTTCTGACTTTCAATTTCTTTCGTTAGCTTCTTCTTTTCTTCCTTCCACAGATTCTGCTGCATTTGAGTTTCAGCCAGAAGGCGAAAACTCAAAGTCTGGAGTGTCACAAGATTCCAGGTTTCTTGAAGTTGTTCTAAGCATTGGGTTAGCAGTGGTTTCTTATATCCAACTAATATCTAGCATGTTTTAGAAGATAATAGGGTTGCATTGGATGTCCCAGGTTGTTCTAGTTGCTCCTGCTCTTGCTGTAGGACAAACTCTTGTTGCTGGTCAATAGGGGATTTTGCTTCCTTAGAAATTCTGTCAGCTGCCTCAACCAAGTCATCAAGGCTCGACATTTTCCCCTCATCATTACATCCTTGCTATCTCTCTTCAACTTCCCCCATCTCTTCTTGCATTTCAACAGGAATTTATGAGGTGCCAGGTGGAAAATTCTCAGATGTACTCTGAGAATTGTCAGGAATGAATTCCTCAGACTCTTCAGAAATGACAATTATTTTAGGTTGGGTAGAAGAGGGTGGAGTAGCCTGACTTTGTTTTCTTGCAGAAGTTCTTCTTGGTAATGTAGTTGAGGCAGGAGATTCATGGGCAGCCTTTCTTTTCGCAGCTTGCTTGGGGGTTTGAGAATTGGAAGGAGAGGATGATGAAACCATGGTGGCATCGAGTGTTGTTGTAGGAGAAAGCCGGGTAGCTTGTTTTTGCTTCTTGGCTTGAGGGTTTTCTCCTAGGGTATGCCCAGGGCTAGATGGTTTGGCTATCTTGGTTTTTCCTTTTTCACTCCTTGTTGCAGACATGGTTTTAACATAGGTAGAGGGCTCAGTTCTAACGGTTGCAGGACTAGGTGCTGTAGGAGAAGCAGGGGAATCTTGTTCAACTTCTCTATTTGAAAACTCTACTTGTTTTCTCTTTTTCTTGGGTCATGCAGACAATGTTCTTGGAGGCTCAAGAGGCTGCAGCCCTTTCTGGGCAACAAATTCTTGCCAAGAAAGGGGGGAAACATCCCTCAGGGAATGCTCAGCTAGTTTTTTAATGAGGGCATGATGAGAGACTGAATTGTCTTTCCCTTTCTAGGTTTTACTAGCACTGCGCTCTAAAAGTTTTAACAAAAATTTTGGGACATTGATAGCTAATCCATGCCTTATATAGCTTAAAAACTTAAAATGATAGGAGTGCAAAAAGGAAAATCGTCCCTCACAAGTTAAGTACCTGATTATATAGGAGGCATACTCAGAATAGGGGTAAGGTAGAGACACTCTTCTACACCCTTGCTTTGAAATTTCTAAGGGTCTATCACCTGGCATTATGAATTCTACCTTGGCATAGATGACATCCCTTCCTATAGGAAAGTCTTCACCAGCTGCAGGAAGACCTATTATTTCTGCAATCCATTCCTCAGTGACTACTACTGCTAAGCCCCATACTGTGGCTTCTCCTTCGGAAAAAGTTCTTAAGAATTCGCAAGCAACCTCGTCATCGAAGGAATCGATGCTCAAGAAGTAATTCAACCATCCGCATATGCTAAATGCTTGCACTATCTGAGGGTCTTGTGTCAAGGTTTCATGAGCCGCTGGTTCACAATGTACAAGCTGACCACCCATTTTCTCAACCATTTCTGTTATAAACCCTGAATCTCAATCTTCTTCTGAATATTTGAAAAAAACTCTTTTCTTTGCTCTGCTTCTCCCTGTTCTGCTTCTTTCTCTTTTTTATTTACTAAAAATAATGTAAAAACAATTGCATGCAATGATTTTGAGGAACTACTTAACTAGTAGTTAACTTGTTGATCTAGAAAAAACATGCATTCATTTGGCGGCATGTACGATAAAAATTGTTTTTACTAAACGTGGCCATAGCAAAAAAGAAAGAATTGTTTCAAATTATCCCCGCCCCCTACTTAAAATGTGACATGTGTCCACACATGTGGGAAGTATAGGCAAGACATGGGGAGTAATGACAGAATTGACTAATAGACATAATGCAATAAATGAACAAATAAAATTAATAAATGATATGATGAATAGAAAGAATATCACGTACCTTTTAATAAATGCCTGCAGATGTTGGTAGATCTCACAGCATAATCAAAAAGGACATTTTGGAAAGAAACCATAAATGAATGTGGTACAGGAGATGGATGATGTGGATGGGTGACATAGAAAAGAAGAATGGAATGAGCGATTGATGGCGATGGATAATGATGAAAAAACTGGCTTTCGTATAGAAAACCTTTATTATGGACATTTTAACATAAGTCAAAGAGATGCTGCAGGAAGAGGACCGAAGCTCTTTGCTGCATGAAGATCATTGGCCATAGGAGAAACAAACTGCTGCATGAATTCTTCTTTTGAAGCCGGTTTATGGTACAACCGAAGACGGTGTCCATTAACCAAAAGTTTGAAGTGGACAGGATCGATTGTCACCAGCTATACCGAACCGTTATCAAATACATTCTTAATTTCATATGGACCAAGCCACCTTGTTGTAAGCTTACCCTAGTTTTCTTTATATCTGGAGTCATAGAGTAAGGCCCAATCAGTAGAAAAAATTGCTTTGTCTTGATATGGTGATCGTGCCACTTCTTCCTTTGTTGTTGCACTACTTCAGTATGCTGCAGGATAGCTTTCCGCATCTCATCCAATGCATTCAACTAGAGAAGGAATTCTTTTTGTGCTTCAGAAAGATCAATCAGTAGCTGCAGAGCAGTCCTTAAGGTTTTATGTTCAAATTCAATTGGCAACATAGCAATCTTACCATAAAGTAGCTCAAAAGGTGTGAATCCTGTAGTAGTTTTCTAGGTTGTCTTGTAGGCCCAAACTGCTTCTGGAAGACGACTGCTCCAATCCTTCTTATGTAGCTTCACTATTTTGGTGAGGATTGCTTCCAACTCTCTGTTAGTAACCTCCGCCTAGCCATTTGCTTGAGGGTGATATGGGCTTGATTTTCTATGTTTGATTTTATAATCATTCATCAACGCTGTGATCAGTGTTGATGTGAATTGAGCTCCTTGATTAGTGACAAGTTCCTTGGGAACTCCAAATCAAGTGAAGATTTGTTCATACAAGAATTTAGCAACTTTGTTATCCCTGGCATGTGCCATTGTCTTTACCTCCACCCATTTGGTTACATAGTCAGTGCACACCAAAATATAGGAATTTCCATTGGATGGTGGGTCTATAGGACCAAAAAAATTCATACCCCACTTGTCAAAGGGGGTTACTACCACTTGAGGATGCAGAGACATTTCATCAATCTTTGTTGGTCGCCCCATTCGCTGGCATTTGTCACATTTCCTGGTATATGCTACAACATATTTGTGTAAAGTGGGCCAATAATACCTTGTGTCAAGTACCTTCATTGTTGTTCTTTTAGAAGCAAAATGGCCACCACATGGCTCGTCATGACAAGCATGTAGTATGTCATATGTCTCATCTTCCCTCACACACCTACGCATGACTTATCTCATCCAGTATAGAACAAACAATTGGTTATCCAGGAAAAGTTGAAACTCTTCTCAATCGACAACTTTCTCTATTTTGAGGAAAAGTGCGCTAGAATTCTGTTGGCTGCCAAGTAGTTTGCAATATCTGCATACCATGGGGTGCAAGCAACAATATAGAATATATGTTCATTAGGAAAAGTATCATCAATTACCTTGGATGTGGTAGGTGTAGCTATTTGAAGTCTTGACAGGAAATCAATGACCACATTTGTTTTTTCTGGCTTGTCAATGACTGTGATATCAAACTCCTACAACAACAATAGCCACCTTGCTAACCTTCTAGAAATGATAGGTTTATTCATAAGGTACCGTATTGCTGCATGATCAGTGTGAACAAATACTTGGTAGCTAGTTACATAATGCCTAAACTTATTCAGGGCATACACTACTACTAGCAACTCCTTCTCTGTGATAGTGTAATTCAATTTTGGCCCTTGTAGATTCTTGCTGATCAAATAGATAGCATGCTCAATGGAATTCTCCTTCTATCCTAACATAGCCCCTATGACATGATCAGATGCATCTGTATGTATGTGAAAGGGTAGACTCCACTTTGGTCCTTGAAGAATAGGTGCTTTAGTAAGTAGGTCCTTCAGGTCCAGGAAAGACTTGTCACAGGCCTCAGTCCAGTGAAATTCAGAATCCTTAGTTAATAAGGCATACAATGGACTAGCTATTCTGTTGAAATCCTTTATAAATCTCCTATAATATCCAGCATGGCCTAGAAAGCTCCTTACCTCTTTCTGCTTGGTAGGACAGGGTAGATTAGAGATGACCTCAATCTTAGTAGGATCAACCTGTATTCTTGTAGCAGAAATATAGTGACCAAGCACTATTCCCTCTTGCATCATCATGTAGCACTTTTGACTGTTCAACAATAGGTTGTGATCTTCACATCTCTGTAGTACTTTCTTCAAGTTTGCTTGAGCTTCCTCAAACATTGTACCATAAGCAGTAAAGTCATCCATATATATTTCCATGCAATCATGTGATATGTCTGAGAAGATGCTTATGACTGCCCTCTGGAAAGTTGCAGGTGCATTACAGAGACCAAAAAGCAAGACTAAGTAGGAAAAAGTCCCCCAAGGGCATGTAAAAGTAGTCTTTTCTTGATCTACAAGAGCAATTTTGATTTGATTGTACCCGCTGAAGCCATCTAAGAATGAGAAGTACTTTTTCCCAGCTAAATTATCTAGAACTTGATCAATGAATGGAAGAGGAAAGTAATCTTTCTTTGTTGCCAGGTTGAGTTCTCTGTAGTCTACACATACCCTTCATTTTTCTCCTTTCTTAGGAACAATAACCAATGAGGAAACCCACTGGCTATTTGAGATTGGGTAGATAAAACCAGTATTCAACATTTTCTACAACTCCTCTTTAATAATTTCTCTCAAAGCTAGATTTATTCTTCTTTAAGGCTGTCTGATAGGTTTGAACTCACTGATAATGTATATACGATGTGTACAGAGTTTGGGGTATAAACCCTTCATATCACCATATTCCCAAGCAAAGCTAACTTATGACTGGTAAGAATTTTAACCATAGATTCTTGTTGCTCACTGGTGAGGTTTTTATTGATGCTCAAATTTTTTCCTACTGCTACCTCAATTTGGGAGGTTAAATCAATCATAGATACCTCAAGCAGAAATGACATTTCTACCTCATGGGGTAGCAAGGTGTGTATGCAGTCAGTTGCTGCAGGATAATGAGTTGATGTAGGCGAAGGAAGAATGGTCTGCAAGGAACATGGATTTTTTTCACAATCAAAGTATGCAGTACCATAGTTATTCAGCAAGATATTGGACAGTATACCTTCTTCTTTTTGTTGTGCAATGAAAGGATCTCTAGTAATCATCATTAATTTGGCCACGGAGTTCACCTCCTCTTCTTCTCCCAAATCTGGCCAAACAACTTCTCCAGACTTAGGTTGGGGTTGGGTTGGAGAATAGAGGGTAAGATTCTTTTTGTTATACCCATCAGATATTGTCATGTTACCTGATCTACAACCAATGTAAGTGTCAGCAGTAGCCAACCAAGGCCTTCCTAGTATGACAGGATATCCCCCCAATGATGCCTTTGGAGATAAGACCATAAAATCAACAGGGTACTCCCAGGAATTCAAGGTGACTACAAGGTCTTCAACTACCCCATCAGGTTTGATAGTTGAGCTATTAGCAAGTTGCAATATTGTAGGTGTAGCCCTTAGGTCTAAAATACTAAGTTTTACAACCAGGTCCTTTGTCATGACATTGATAGCTGCTCCAAGATCTACTAAAACATTCTTAATTTGCAACCCATTAATATTGATCTCCACAACAGGCTTCTTGGATCAGAATATTTTGGGATGGTAAGCTTCCCTAGCATTAAGTCAGAGAGTTGGCCTATGACATAGACAGTTTGAGGGTGTTCCTTTTTCCTCCCCGATTTCTTCAGACATACCTCCTTAATGGCTTTGCTATAGATAGGTACCTTTTTGATTGCTTGGAACAAGGGAATTTTCACACATATATGCTTTAGTTGGTCAAGGATGTCAAAGATAGGTTCTTGTTTTTTAACATTTTCACCTTCCAACTTTTGTGGGAAAGGAGGGGACACTTCATTAGATGCCTTAGGTAGTGATGGAATTTGAACTGGCTCATTTGGTTTGAAAAGGTCATTTGTATCCTCATCTTGGTCAGCTTCCTCAAATGACAATTCTGAGATTATGGGAGGAGATGGTGTGGGCAACACAGTTCCTGAATGTAAATTGATATTATTCAGGTTGAAAGCATAGGCAGGCTAATGATTAGGATCAACAAAATAGACTTGCTACTGCTATTGCTGTGGTTGCTGGTTATTTGGATTGGGTGTTGCTTGAGCTGTTAATTGGGTTGGCTTTGGATTGGGACCTTGATTAGCTACAGTTGGTGGCATAATGGAGTGCTGCTGGGGTTGCTACAAGAAACCAGTGGATGGATTTGACCATTGTTAGCCTCCTCTCCATTGGTTAGACTGCTGCAAATTTTCTTGTGGAGGCTGCCACTGATTTTGCTGTGGTGGTTGTCAATTCCCTTGTGGGGATTTCCAATGGTTTTGCTGGGTATTTGGCCAAGGATTATTCCATTGAGGTTGAAAATATGGGGCATAACTTGGGGGGTATTGGTTCTGCCATTGATTATTATATGAACCAAAATTTTGCAAGGGGTCCTGAGGCATACCTTGTCTTAGAGCCCATGGCTTGCGCTGAGCAACAAAGAATACCTCTTCCTCTCCTTCAATAGTTTTGAACTTGGTAGGAAGATGGTGCACCTCCAAATTGGCCATTGATTTGCATCTACAGTCCCTCTTCCTTTGTCTGCAGTGAGGGCAATATTCAGCCAGCATCGCATCAGCTTCTTCTTTCTTCCTTTTAGCTTGCATTGTGTCTAGCTGAGTAACTACATCATTGATGATGTCTTGCTTGAAGTCGGACAGCAGATTAGAGAGTTCTCCTTTTCATATGCCTAAGCCACTTCCTTTGGCAATAGAGGGTCTGAATCCCCTGCCTTTCTTTACACTTGCCCTAGAGTAATTGAGACATATTGTCTTGATGTCATCCCAATTACTTTGGGTAATATCTCCTCCAACCATGAGGTCTAGTGCTTCCATGTAGGTGTCATTGACTCCCCTTAGAAAGAGAAGTTTTTTAGACTCCTCATTTAGCTCGTGTTGAGTATTTTTCTGCACACTGAACAAAAACCTGGAGACATAGTCCTCTAAGGTTTCATCCTCCTTTTGTGCCATCTTGAAGAGGTCATCCCCTCTCATATCATTTCCCCTACAATATTCCTTATACTTTCCTAAGAAAAATTCCTTCAATTCATCCCAAGTGGTTGCTGCATTGCCTCCTAATCCCATGAACCATCTTAAGGCTAACTCCTTTAAGGTAGAAGGAAACAATTTCATCTAATGGGCATCAATAGTATAATTATAACTCCTATATAGGATGCCAAATTCGAACAAGAAGGTATGAGGGTCTTCTGTAATCAGGTTATAAAATTTTGGAAGCAATGAAGTAGGGATATTTTTGAGATTATTATTGTCATGGAATTCAAGGAGTGGAAAGGGAAAAGTAGGCACTGCCATCCTTGGTAGTGGTCTTGGGTTAGCTCCTGGCTGGTAGACAACAATGGCTAGTGGATTGTTATGGGGATGTTGGTTATTGAGGGTATGTAGGTTATTCAACTGTGATGCGAGTAAATCAATATTATTAGGTATATCAAATAGGTTCAAACTGATCTCCGAGGAAGAAGAAGATGAAGTGACAAGGTCCTGTCCAGCATCCAAATATGGTTCTTCTGGGATAATTTCTAGGTCTATCTCTAGGTTATTTTCTTGGATATTGAATTTCTAGGAAGGAATCTTCCAAATTGGTCTCTTCTTCTATGCATGTAACAAACTTAACTGAAATGAAGAATTTCTAAAATTTTGAACACTAAAACTATTGCTAAAAATGGTTAGGACAGGTTCTCAGCTTGACACCATCCCCGACAACGACGCCAAAAATGGCCGTGCCCACAAAAGGATATAGAAGTCACAGAAAATCCTAACCTGGGAATTGGACATTCCAACAGGTGACTAACATCTTCTCATGGTCGTTCATTTATTTGTCAAACCAGGGAATGTATACTTGAAATGAAGCGGCACTGTATGTGCACTAAGAACTAGATTTAGCCATAACTTTCTAGAAGTAAATGCTTGAAAGGAATTCTAATTCTGATGCAGGGACATGAAGTAAAGTCTTACTAACTTAAGCATCACTTAACTAGAGTAGGAATCACAATAAAAATTACTGGAAAACAAAACCCATGACTGGCCTTATGCTGCAAGAACAGACATAGGGATGGATTCCTTATGCTGCAGGAACAGTTTAAGACTGAGTTTGCATCAAAGCTTACGGAAATGGAATTCTAACAGATAAATAACAGAAAGCAAATATCTAACTACAAATACTCACTAAGTGGCCCCCCTTAGCAAGCATCAACCAATTATGCAAGAATAGAACTCAAAACTTCATCAGTTCTTATTCATACTTCATAATCTCATACATGGTTGTTGCTTGTAAGAAACTTAATACAAAGCTCTGTTCTTCATTATAATAGTAAAGACTTACAATCTATTATATCTCTACTCTCTAGTCTAAAAATCTCTTGATCAACCTTGTTCACTCGCACAGGAGGAACCTTTATTTAAAGAGAAATGGCTACCTAACTAATCAACTAATAGAGGAAGATGCGGGTATAAATTCCACCTGAGATGGAGGAATAGACTTCATAAATGCAAGTCTATCCACTCAACTGTCTTAGAGGAAATCTAGAGCTCCACTCCTCCTAGATCGATGATTCATTTGGTTTCTTCCCAAAGACTCAAACAAAAGAATTTTCGCTTGAACGACTCCTTCGCTGGTACGCTGAAGATGGCTTTTTCTACGAGTTCTGCTGTGTATTGACTTGTTCATATCAGCTTCAACAACCTGTAGAACACATGGAAATAGAGGAAAAAGAAGGCATGCACTCATAATAGCATGACATTCTTCATTAATCACATGCATTCAATTCATCTTACTTATTCAAACACTACATACATCGCATCAGTCTATTGGGAAGTCAAAGCAGGGTAATGATCATAGATAGGCTAAGATATTTATGCATCAAGAGTATAGGATTGGTTATCATCAAATACTACCCATAAACATTAAAAGTTTGTAACCATAGAGTTTAAAACATTCGTAAAAAAAGAGCAAGAGTTTCTAAAACTTATAATCATGACATCCAAATTATAGCCATAATATGGGCTCATCAAATATACCATTTTTGTGCAAGGCACTTTCCTATGTCACACTTAATCCATGTGATATTTGTACACCTAAAAAAAATTGTGGTGAGTCAATATGGAAAAAACATTGTGTTTTCCATGTGTATGTATGTTATCACCTTATATATCATGCACATTAATAAATTATTTGTTCTATCCAAGAATATTTGAATGCAAGGTTGGGTATAAGGTAGTGTGGTGTTTGTGGGCATGCTTATGTTTGGGTATGATTGATGTTTTCTTGAAGACCATATTTCTTTCCATGCAATGTATAAGTAACTTGTGGCTAGAAATGTATGGTTTTCCCATGTAGTCATTTGTTATAGTAACAGTTTAGCGTAGATGTAAAATGTAATTTGTTTTTCATTTGTATGTTATCACCAATTTTTTATGCACTTTAAAAATTTGTCGTTTTGCCCAAATTTACCTAAAGGTAGTGTTCAATACCTATTAGTGTGGAACTTGTGGGTGTGCTTTTTGATGAGATACATTATTTTTTTGGAACACAACTATCTACTCAGGGTGGGTTAGTCAGTAGATCAATTAAAACATTCTTTTAACCCTTTAAAGTAGATTAAACAAATATGCAAAGATCATGCAAACAAACAAATGCACATAACATAAAATATACATGGAAAACCTAATATGGGGAAAACCATGGTGAGAATAGTTACAAGGATCTATTGTCCTAATCTAGCCTCACAATATAACCTCACTAATTGTAAAGTTTAAGGGCACCACCTTTAAAGAGACACCAATCCCATGTTTTAAGAGCACCAACTTTAAGGAAGCACCCACTTAGCTTTCTAATGGAAAGTCAACCAATCAAATTTACAATGAAATTATGGAGAAAAAAATCCTAATTATAATTGATTCAATTGAATGCAATTATATGTTGTAGACCTATTCTACAACTACTCAAATTCTGCTTTTCTTATTTGCAAGAATTATCTTTATTTCTACTATCTCGCTAACTCATTTATTTGCTATGCTCTTCTCCCCTTTTTCAACTATGTTCCACACCTTTTCTATTTTGAATGCAAATCATAGATGATGCTTTTTGTGTTATAGTCTTGGTATCTTATCGCAACATTCACTTGCTTAGTATTCTCAACCATACTACACTTCCTTCTAATTGATGCATCTATTATTTTCTTTACTGACAAGAATTCTTGCCTCGATCCATGCACCACAGACCTAATTCACTATATTTTTTTATGTTTAGCATACAACAAACCCTAGGTTTTATTTTCTTTAAATGTAATTCCTTGATGACAGAGCCATATCTAATTTTTTCATCACCTTTTCTTGTGTCCCACCATCTTCATGTCTCATCACCAATCAAAGCTTGCAGATGGAGTGGTTACAACAATTAATTTCATCCTTTGTGTCATTTTCCACTGTATAACTAATCATTCTAACATTTTACATTGCCTAGTTATTGGAAGAATGTAGCTTTAAATTTTGGCCTTTGATCTCCTACTTCACACCATGATCTAATGGTTATCGTTTGAAATATTAACTTTAAAACATGACTATCAGATCAGAAAATTTAATAATTAATCAATTTGGCTATTATAATTCTTCAAGTGACTTCAATTCCATAACAAATAGATACATACTAAAAATCATGGTTTAAAGCATGTATCTTCGGTGAGAAGCTTAAGACATAAGTATAAATTCTTTTTATTTTAGCATCACTAATACTCATTTTTACTCACTCTGTGGATAGCCATATTAATTCATTATTTCTAATAGAATAAATTTATGGATTAAGGATGGGAATATCTTGTTACAATCTGTGTATCTTAGTACAAAGAAGATTGCCTATTTTCTATAATATTCAATTTCTTTATTCTTGGCAAATATTGATCACCATTCATATTTTCACAAAGTATCTTAATGAATTACATTTACTAAAGTGGATTAACTCTACAAAATATAATCATTTACATGCATAGATTCACACCTCAATCCTTAATGAAAATACCAATAATGTTAAACCTATGGTACCAATTTTACTAAATTGGATTAATGCATTACCCTTGATACCTATTCTAAACCTTGAAGAAAACCCCTAAGTTGGCAAAGCAATTAGCTAGCTTGTTACCCTATCTACAAACATGGGAGATATGGAATCCTATAATTTAATAGAGGATTATAATATAATATTGCGGGGCAATAAATTATGACCCTCAAGGATTCATTAGTGCCCTGAGACAAAGAATCAACAAAGTAAAGTTCAACCATGAGGTAAATTATTATAGTATGCCTCCTAAACATTGATGTAAGTGGAGATTAGTGTAGTTTTATACCTTGAATATTATGAGTTCCTTGCATATTAAATCAAAGATATTGTAATTGAACCCCATGAACCATTATTTTCCATCTCTCCCCTTTGCAATGGTCATCTTCATCAATCTTCATATATCAGTTAAGAGGAGTATGTGAGTAAGTTAGGTAAAATTATTTATATATATATATGAAAAGGAGAGAAGGAGAAATAAAGCCAAGTATATGCAAATAATTTCAAAGGGGGAGATAAGAATAGAAATAGTGTGCACCCTTTGCCCTTGATATCAAAGTGGGAGAAGACATGGAGAAGAGTTGATTCATGTTTCCATCAATGACAAAGGGGGGATTGTTGTTGATATGTCTATTGGAAATGTGAAAAATACTAGATAAATTTCATCAAAGCATCATAAATGTGGTATCTTTCTTACCTTTCTTTATAACCTAGTAAGGTTGATCATCAATCCAAGCATTATTAATATGGTACCAATTTTCATAAAGTATCCATGATTTTAAACCTGTATCTACTTACCAAATTTGCAGCTATTATAATTACTATATTTCATTGTTGGCTTAAATATTAATAATGTTATACCTATTATCATTGTCTATGATGAAAATATTTAGGATTGGTAATGACATGAAGATCCACCTACCTGATGGTGACAGGTGTGTAAAAAATTAATACCATCATAATCATTAATATAAGGAAGACGTCTTTGATCATGTTTATCAAAACAATTTAGATATTAAAATAAATTAGTGACTTGATAAGGCTAGAAAACTTTGAAAAGTTCCTTAAAGAAGGTATATTGGAGGATTTAATGGGATATTGATATTTATTAGTATAATGTACCTATCCTATATGAAGAATAAAAACCTAATCAAATAGTGTATATGGGATAGATTTCATCCTTTGAACCCAAGATCATCATATGCTAATATGATACATAGTATCCTTGTCTATGATGAAAACATTTATACAAATGGATTAGAATTGGGAGTGATGAAGTTTCACCTACCTGATGGTAGTAGGTGTGTATAAAATTAATACCACCATAATAATTAATATAAAGAAGAGGGCTCTGATCATGTTTATAAAAAAAATTAGACATGAATATCAAATTAGTAACTTGATAATGCTAGGAAACTTTGAATTTTTTCTTAAAGAAGCTACATGAGAGGATTTAATAGAATATTGATATCCATTAGTATCATGGAACTATTATATGCGAAGAAGAAAAAACTCCTCAAAGATTCTATATGGGATATATTTCATCCTTTTAACCCAAGGTCATCCCATGATAATGTTATACCTAGTATCCTTGTCTATGATGAAAAAATTTATAGGAATGGTTTAGGATTGGGAATGACATGAAGGTCCACTTACCTAATGGTAGTAGGTATGTTTCAAATTAGTATCATCATCATAATTATTATAAGAAAGAGGGATTTGATTATGTTTATCGAAATAATTTACACATGATTATCAAATTAGTAACTTGATATGGCTAGGAAACATTGAAGAGTTCCTTAAAGAAGGTACATAAGAGGATTTACTAGAACATTTATATTTCTTGGTATTATGGACCTATCCTAAGTGAAGAAAAAACCTCAAAATATTTTGTATGGGATAGATGGCATCCTTTGAACCCAAGGTAATCCTACAATAATGTAATACAATTAGTATTCTTGTCTAATATGGAAATATTTATAGGAATGGTTTATGATTGGGAATGACATGAAGGTATGACTTCTTCATGGTAGTAGATTTTAATTTTTCATAACCTGTTAGCTTTTTTTCAAAGTGGCTAATATGTGCCTAATCCTAAACCATCCTAGAAATAATAGGACCTACTTTTCTTGGTGGTAGGAATACTAGATTTGAAGAGGGGTTCACTAGGTAAACTTATATGCTAAAAACACACTATATGAATAGCTAGAGCTATGCATAAAGACTTTAAAAATAGGATCTAAAGCTATAATTAAGAGGAATTAATTTTTTATGAGATCAATATTTTTACTAATTTACATCATGTGTTTAACCTTTGAATATTTTAGAGAGGAAAATACTAAGTTCATGAAAAAATAAGATGAGTGTGAGGAAATTGAATGGATGGATACAACCATTATTTTCTTGATCTTATAATTATTTAGAATGAGGTAATAAAAGATGCATATGAGGTACTAATTTTAGCATAGAGAACACACCTATATTAAGTGATGAAGTGTAATATATATTTTTATGATCCTATCTAATGTGGAGGAACTTTAAAATGTCAATTTTGAGAAATTATTTTTATGTGAAATGAGTTCAAATACTCCATCCACTAGTAAAAATGTGTGAATAGAAAACTTAGGTAACTCATAATACCAGTCTAATATAATTTATTCTAGCATCTTGGGAAATATAATAGTTAGTGGAAAATTCTAAGGGATGAGTTCAAGTATTAATGTTTTATAGGCATTGATGTATTAGTTTGGATCCCCTTCTCTCTTATATATTTTATATATTTAAACACAATTTAAAGCTTTTATATGAACCTAAAAAAATAAGAAACACTATTAACATGTGTGGTCAATACTAAATATTGGTTTCTTTTATGTATAAAACATATAGTGATCACATAATATTAGTTACTCTAGGAAATTCCTCGTTTGAGATGAGAGAGAGAGCATGCATGCAGAATTACAATATGAAGGAATAGTAACCATTGCGTATAGGGATGGGAAGATCTAAATAATGAATGAATCATATCCTAGGGTTCCATAGGATCTCTTTGGATCAATATCTATGTATAGATAGTATAATTTGTGTAAGAGAATATGGGTGAGCATGGAAGGATATTTCAAAATTTTGGTATCCTTTAGGTTCTACAATTGAGTGAAAATTTTATCTTTTGGGTGTTGGGATAAGTAAAGATGGAGAATTTTGGTGGTAGTATTATTATAAAGGATATGAGAAACAATAATTTTCTTTAGGTACATGTTTCTCATCCCTCATTCCTTGCAAGAAGAGGACAAAAAATTGAACACATGCTACACATGTCATAAGTGTTAGATTTAAACCCTTTAAGGGAAAGAGAGAAATTGAGACTAGCTTTGTATGCTTTCCCATCTATTGCATAAGGTTTTAGGCATAAATTATAAGAATTTAGTATTTTATTAGGAATATTTTCCAAAACAATAGCTAGGTTGTTCGCATTTCAGTTTAGAGAGCTAAGAGGAAAGCCCAACGTATTTCTTATAGTCTATATAGAGGGTACATATTTACACTAGTTGGAGATAATCTTGCATGTTATGATGTGGGATATGAAATCAAATAATTTAGAGCAAACGATAACAAGTTCCAAGTAGAGGTGCACCACAAAAATAGGGAATTTGGAAAAATGGGAGGTTCAAACTCTATCATCATAACTATTGGGTGAACTTTTAAGATGTTTCTGAAAAGTAACCTTCTATAAAAAAGTCAGTTGTACCAAATGAGGTGAAAATGTTAGAAAGGCATACCTCACATATTTGGTCAACTTGATCATTTACTAAATCTTAACTAAAAAAATGTAAGAAGGGTATAGTGTTACCTAATTTGGGTAATTTCTCTTTAGGCTACATGGTAGTGAATGAGACAAATTATAGATAAATCTTTGGGATATATTTCTCCTTTTCAATAGGTGGAGTTAAGATTATGATTTTGAATTTTTTTTCTTCTCATACCTTTTATTCTAAAACCATTTCTAGATACATAGTTAATATTATGTTTAAATGATTCATTTGTTTCCTAGGGATGATTAAAAAAATCAAATAGACTACATCTAATTGAAACCCTAAATTTTATTTTTAAAAAAATTACACCAAAAATCTAATACCTATAACCCTAAACCCTAAATATTAAAAAAATATAATAATTTTTTTAAGAACCTATCTAAAGAACTTATACTTGATAATGTGGAGGGAGGAGATATAAATAAGTATTGGGTTGGGTCATAGTAGTGGGTACCTATTATGAGGAGTCATCCAAAACTCACTCTTGTTGTGTATGCAAGAGAAAATGAGCTCACATAGCTTAAAAAAAATAGCTTTATGAGTACTCATTATAAAATGGATATGAATTCATGGTGGGTACTTTTTTAGGCACACGACCCCAAAGCATAATGGGTACCCATTGATAGTAGGTACGTTATTAGGATTGGGGCCCCAATTCTAAACGAGTATCCATTTTTTTAAATATTATTTTCAAGCTTGACACTCCCACTACAAGTGGGCTTATTAGCATATACTTATCCTTATATAATAACCAAATTTATTTACTCTTTCTAAAGAATCATGTTTGAATATATAGTAATAAAAAATTTAAGTGTAAGGGACTATAATAAAAGGGAAAAATTTATATCATAACTTTTTCTCCAATTATATTAGATTGATTATCTTATTTACTCTAGGTGCATCTTTTGACACCCAAATGAGTTGAATAGGGTGCTCGATGTGCCTCTGACATGATCAAGGTATGGATATCTCCTAAGGAAGGAACATAAATATGACCCAAGTTCCTCAAAAGGCCATCTGAATCAAGGGAATATTCTATAAATCTTCCCTCTAAAACTCTACCTAACTCCACCTCAGTCCTCACCTCCTGATACCAACTATCTATAGGAAGTGTGATAAGTATCTGACTTCTTAAATCCATTCCAAGAGTCATTACCAAAAGCTCATGTCTTCGTCGACTAAGAGAATCTTCCACTACATTTTCCTTTCCCTGAATATAATTCACCTCAACTCATACTCACATAGGAACTCCATCCACCCTCTCTGCCTCACATTTAGATTAGGCTATGTGAAAATGTACTACAAAATATGGTGATCATTGTGCAGCTCAAACCAATGCCCCAACAGAAAGTGCCTCCATCTCGTCAAAGCATGAACCTCAGCAATTCACTCCAGGTCATGTGTAGGATAGTTCAACTTCAGATCCTTGAGTTTGTGAGAATCATAGGCAGCCACAAGATTGTCCTACATTAACAATGCTCCTAAACCCTCCAAGGATGCATCTATACAAACCACAAAATCCCTAGTAGGGTTAGGAACTACCAAGATAGGTGCACTGTTTAACCTCTCCTTAAGAGTCTTAAAAGTTTTCTGGCATTGCTCTAACCAAATAAACTTCTTCCATTTCCTTTGAAGAGAAGTGATGGGTTGGGATATTCTCGAGAAACCTTGCACAAACCATTAGTAATAACTTGCCAAACCCATGAAACTATGAACCTCTACAACATTAGTGGGTGTAGGCCAATCGATGATAGCTTGGATCTTTGAAGGATCCATAATAATGCCCTCACTAGAAATGACATGACCCAAATATTTCACCTCTTTCTAGAAGAACTCACATTTTTCCATATTTGCATACAATTGGTTCTCCCTCAAACACTATAGCACCTAAAAAAAATGCTCCTCATGTTCCCCTATAGTCCTTGAATAGATAAAAATTTCATCCTGAAATACCAAAACAAATCTATCAAGGTAAGTATGAAATACACCATTCATCAAACTCATGAATACAGACGGTGCATTCATCAACTCGAATGACATAAAATGAACTCATAATGCCTATAATGAGTGTGAAATGTGGTCTTATGGATGTCTGCCTCAAAGATGCACAACTGATGATATCCTGACTTAAGATCAATCTTTGAGAATACCTTAGCACCCTTGATCTAATCAAAGAGGTCATCGATCCTTATTGATGGATACCTGTTCCTCACCATCACCTCATTCAACTGTCGGTAATCAATGCACAATCTAAGGGATCCATCCTTCTTTTTCATAAAAATCACTAGTGCTCCCCAAGGAGAGACACTAGGATGAATAAACCCCTTCACCAACAAATCCTCAAGCTGAAACTAGAGCTCCTTAAGCTCCTCAGTGGTCATCCAATATGGGGCTCCTAAAATAGGCTAAGCTCCAAGTACAATATCTATATTAAAATTGATGTCACGCTTAGGTGGCATCCTTGGAATCTCTCTAGGAAAGACATCGACATACTACGAAGGATAGGATTACTATCAAGAGATACCTTTCAACTCTCCCCTAACTCTAGATCATTAACTGATACCACAAACAACTAACATTCTTGATTCAAATACCTCCTCAACTACATAGCAAAGATCATGTGCAAGGAAATAGGTCTCTGAACACCAACTACTTCAACCTCACTACCAAAATCATCTAGACACTACACTGACTTACACCGATAGTCTATGACTGCTCTATGAGCCTCTAACCAATCCATGCCTAATATAACATCGTAAGACCCAAGGGATGTAATACAAAGTTCTACTATGGTGCAAAGAGATCCAATCCTCAAACCGTAACCATGGATAAGAGACTCAATTGTGAGCTTAGCGCTAGAGGCTAGTTCAACCTACCACCTATTGTCTTGTTTCACTACCACCAGTCCACATTGTGCCACTACAAAAGGAGAAATAAAAGAATATAAAGCACCAGAGTCACATATAATAGAGACTCTACTACCCTGTAACACACTTGTAGTCTCAACCACTATACCTTGATGCTCGGCTTGGTGATTATAAATTACTGTAAAGACTCTGTGTGATCTACCTGCATCTCCTACTATCGGCTTTGATGTTGCTGGCCTCTAACTAAATCCTTATGTGCCCTTCTAAGGAAACTGTCTAGAAATGTGACTCTACTGGCCACAAGAGAAGCACCTTGTACCTCTATCGTAACCTCTACAACCTAGAGGTGCACTAGACTATTGAACAGTGCCCCTACTAATTGCATACTATAAACTCTGAGTTGGTTGATTAGAATGATACTGCTTGTTTTTCCTCCAATTTTGATCTTTCCTGAACTAAAACCTATCACCTTGCCCACACTGACAGTTCTTATTTTTCGATTGAGAGTGCTACTCCTTTTGTTGTTGTTGACCACCCTTAGAGGGTGCTTGGTGGGTCCTAGAGGGGCCTGCTATCTGAGTTTGGCCACCTCGAGAACTAAAACCTATTAGAGGTGCACTACCAATCTGCACACCTATATGACCACCTAATGCCATGGCCAAATTATCCTCAACTATCCAAGCCTTATCTATAGCTACCCCCATGGTTTTCAACTCAAACACACAACACCCCCACTGATACGAGCATTCAATCCCCTGATAAAGTGTTGTACTAACATACCCTCATCATCACCTATTCCAGCATACTGCTTAAGCTCATTAAATATCTACTCATATTGCTCAACTGACATTTCCATCTACCTCTGCTCATGGAACTCATCTGCACGAAACTACCACCAATGATCAGATAAGAACCAAGCTCTAAATATCTCTAAGAAAATCTCCCATGAGACTGAATCTATATCCAAATGAAGCTTCTTCTCCTCTAAACGCCACCACATGGAAGCAAACCCTCAGAAATGCATGATACTGCACTTAGCCTTGGTGTTGCTACCATATGGGTGCATATAAAAACACCTATTCAAATAAATTAACCATGTCTCAACCTCCAAACCACTACCAATCCCATCAAAAGTAGGAGGATGAGCTCTCAAAAGATCCCTCATGTGCCCAACTAAAATTTCCTCCTTCTCTATAGTAACCTCCTTCCTCCTAGGAGACCTCTCCCTCTCTCTAACCACCAATTGTTCACCCTCCTATCTCAAACCAATATGGGCAATTAGAACCTCCTCAAGTAAGTGATGTAATTGTGTGCCCTCCAATCCCGGCTGACCCGGATTCTGATCTCCACCCTGATTATTTTGGGAACTTTTTTGTTCCTCATGATCAAACTCATTGGAACTATGAGGAGGGGAGTCCTAGAGATTAGCCCCATGGCCACCACCATGACCTCTACCATGTTCCCAACCTTGAACCCTACCTCTAGGAATGATTGTAAACAAACACAACCAAGAACAAGTTTAGGGTGTTAGACAAGGTAAACAAGGGAAAAACATAAATTTCAAAATCCTATATATCTAAGACAACCTAATGGGCTCCTATATATACCCAAAGTACCTAGTGTTAGAACTTGGGCTTTGATACCATGTGTAATGCCCCACCATAGAACCCTAGAGGGCAACACACTAATAACACATAAAAATGCAGCAATTTTTTTTTGAGGTGCAACATAATAAAGGTTGCAGTTCTCAATAACTTGTATTTAACCTAAGTACTATAAGGTCCATGACTACACTATCTAAAAACCCATTAACCAAATTTATCTAACAATGTAAATATCACTTAATCTATCTCATATGAAAGATCAAAAATTATGAATCATTTGTATCATGAAATCAATATAGTAATAGCTAAGATCATTAACTAACCAACATATGCAATAATCATCATTTACATTATCCATTACAAGTGAGAGAATAAGATTGAATTGCAAGAGAATATAACAAGAATGGTAAAAATATCTAAATATACATAAAGTTAAATTATGCCATCTAAATTAGAACAAGACTACCATTTTCCATCTCAAACAATATTCCAGTATCTTAATGCACTAAGAAGTTCATCAAGATAAGATATCCTTAGAAGTGACTTCTCAAGATACCTAAACCCTCGGAAGTCACTCCTCAAGATATAAAATCTTTAGTACTTCTCGATCCAAATGATGCCCTCAAGGTTCAATGTCTATAGTACTCATTAAAATCAAAACATATATCTCTAAATCATAATATCAGAAGCAAAATCATTAATCATAACAAGTCATCAATAGATACCATTCAAATCAATTTCATTAACTTTATCAATTACTAGAGAAAGTTCCACAATAAGTTACAATATTACATCATTACATCATGAATAACAATGTCTCCTTGATCACCAGTGAGGAGAATACATTGGAAGTATAATACACGATACAAGAGATTCATAGTACAATACAAGTACATGGAATGTAATCCACATGAACTAGGACAAGTGCGAAAGTCTTCATATCCAGGAGTAGTCACCACGAACATGAACAAGGTGAGGGGACTAAATGGAGTACAACACACATTCCACCTGACCATGTGGAACCCTAAGGTCCATCCCCCATGCTAGGAGAAGGCATTAAGGTCCCACCAAAAAATAGTCAAGGGAAAGAAGACAACACAAAGGTCAACATGACTCCAATACTCAAGTATAGTACAAAATCACATGACAATATCACCACTTCGTAAGGCACACAAACACAAAAGGAAGAAAAGAGGCAAAGGAATACTAGGTTGTCATAGGAGGAGTTTCATCACATAGTTTTCTATGGGTTACCCTCATAGATCTTCCTAGGCCCTGAACCCCATCCTGGCTTACCCTAGTAGCTGTGGATATTTAATATACCTCATGCTCCCTTCGGGTTTGTTTTATTATTTTACTTAGCCTCTAATTGTGCCCAATAATTTTAAATCTCTTTCAGGCTAAACTTTCAACTTTCTCCGTTCAGTACCTCCACATGTCTCTAAATTGACCACTGAAGGAAAGCTTCCCTTCCATTCTCTTCTAAGCCCTGAACTACTCCCACATGTCAATGAATCAAGAATATTAAGCTTGTTTCCATATAACTCTCTTTTGGTCCCTGATTTCCTACCACGTAGCCTTCGCCCATGCAAACTTTGGCGGGCCCCTCAAGTGGTGCGAATAGCAAGAAAACTACCACATGTCTTCTCATTGCAATCTCTCATCAAAGGTCGGAGAGGATGAACTTCGAGCTGTGAAATGCCACCACGTACCCATTCAACATAGCTACATGAAGGAAATAGTTTTGTGAACACTACACTGCTATTTTGTGTCACGTGTTCACATAGGGTAGGCTAGACCATTTCCATTATTTGCAGGGGATGCACCTAGCTAGTGGGTGATTAGGTTCATGCTCAGGAATATTTCTGTTACAATGATAGTGTTGAATCATTGCTTCAAGCATTATGATTCATGATGAGGAATTATTTCTATTACGGGCTCTCAGGCGGTGGATGTCCTTAGCTATATATACTACTTCTTTCAAGGAGTAGAGGGATCCAATATGTTCAAAAATATCTACGGGAGGATTTGGGAGACACCAAGCCTTTGTCTTTTTATATAATTGTAAAGACTCACAGACTGTGACCTTGTAATTTGGCCTTTATGTTTCTTAAGCTATTGATAACATTATACTGTGTTGTTTCTGAATAGTTTGTTTGCAACTTCAATGATTTGAATATAATGCTTAATTTAGAACCATGTTTTTGACTCTTTCTATTCAATAAAACTCTATTCAACTTATTTTATGTTATGAAATGAATTATTCAGGTCTTTCTATTTACTAGTGGTTATTCCAAACATAGCAAACCACTTAAGTAGGCCCTTAGATCACATTTATAAGATAGGTCTATCATGCTTTATATCCAAGTCTTGGTGCATCACCTTAGTTAGATCCTTTTATTTTATATTTTCTTCCTTTTCCCATTAAAAACTCCAGTTATAGAAGAAGTCAACTTCTTTAAAATGTAGAGGTTACTCAGTTTGGTGCAATAGTTCCCCCCTAAAACTAAGTTTCCCATAAAGGGTTGTTACCTTGCCAATTTTTGGCATCAATAGTGTTTTTTCCTGGCACACCCAATGGGACCCCAAAAAGATATGCTTGAGCTTTAGGAAAGTAGATGAGCCATCAACTTGTCACAAGTTCTCAAATAGTAAACAATCTTGGTTTGTTGGTACCTCCATTAGGGTCAATACCAACTAGAACATGTCATAGAAACATCCTAAACCCCCCACCAACTATGTTGCCTATCACCAACCAAAATTATGTGGCTTGGGACACCGGGAGTGTAACACCCCTCCGTTTTGCTTTATGGACTAGATAGTGTGTCCTTGTTTTGCTTTGATTTATGTTTCTAGATATTCAGATACTTTATTTTGTGTGTGTTATTGAGCGCTATTTATAGAGCGACGAACTATTTTATGTGATGTGATGTGGTTTATCTGATGATTTATTTTACATGCTTTAATGGTGAAATGATGTTGGTAGTTGTAACATGAGTTTTATTATGAGATTATTGAGTAAGATGTAAATGTCAATCTTGATGAGTGTATTGGTGAAGGGGATGGTTTCGCATCACTCGCTTACGAGCGCCCTACGAATCCGTGATTTCCTCTCCACGGTGTGTATTATATACTTGATATATATTATATGATGTTGTTTACTTAGTTTTCAGGTTGTAGGTACATGACATCGATTCCACCTGGTTCCACAGATTTGAGCATGTCAATCCAATGGTTAAGTTGAATGGGAGATAGTAGCTAGGTAACATGTGTCAAGTCTACGCCCTAGCCTTAGTGTGTTGTTAGTTTCGTTTGTTGAGTCATAGTTTACCTTTTTTTAATGTTATTTGATTTTGAAAAGTGTGTGATTATTTAATCAATTTTTAGAATGATTGCATTGGTTAAAAGTGGTGATTATTTTACAATAAATTAAAATTATGCTTAGATGTTATATTTAAAGTTAATAATAAAATTTAATTTAATTAAATTTAATCTCAAAAGGGTTGAATTTAGTTATTAAATAATTAAAATTAATTAATTAATTCTATTTGGATTAAATTAAATAAAAACTAAAATTGAAAGATATTTGAAATTGCATTTTAAATTTAAAGTTGGTTTTCGAAAATGGGAATTAAGTGGATATTTTAATTTTCAATATTGCATGCAAATTAGATTTGGTTGTTTAAGATATTTTTGATTTAGGACTGAAGTGCATGTTTAATTAAGGGGAGATTTGATTGAAAATTCATTCATTCAAGAAGAAGGATTTTTTGGGAAGAAGAAAGTTTCTTGAAAGCAAAGAAGAATTTTTGGAAAAAATTTGCACAAAGAAGGGTTTGAAGAAGTTTTTGATTGTAGAATTAATCTGAGAAAAGTTTGTTTTCATTAGTTGAGTTTTGGATTGGATTCATTGCATGGTTGAAGAAAATTTAGGAGATCTTTGGAGGAGGCTTGCATCAGAAAATCATCTTTTCCTGTAGCTTCAAAATCCAAGTTTTGTTCTATGTTTTTTCTTGTTCTTGTTTGTTTAAAACAAATTTATATTGTTTAAAGAATCTGTTGTTGAATTCATTGGGAATTTGTATTTGTTAATGAAAATTAGATTTAAATTAATCTGAAATTTGGGGAAGATTGTATAAATATACTGTAGGATTTAATTTTGTAATTGGGGAAATTGTAGAATTATTGTTAAATTTAAATCTTAGATTGTGCATCAAATGTAGATTGTTGAAGAAATTTTAATTCCTTTAGAAAACAATTAGATCTGGTTTTGAAAAAAAAATCCTCTGTAGAAAATTTTCAATGGAAAAATCAAGATCCGTTTTAATTTTCTTACTTTTCTATTGTTTGAAAATTAAAGGAATGGTTTTAAAATAATTCAGTTTTTAATCTCTTTCAATTTAGGAAAGATTTTGGAAAATTTTATTCATTTTCCTATAACTGGTTATTTTTACTTATTCTGCCCAATTTTACCAGTCAGAAATTCTGTGTAAATATATATATATTTATTATTATATGTATTATATTTTTGGTAAATATGCATACATATAATATATAAATATATATTTAAGTTTTGTTATGTGGATTATTTATTTTATTTTATTTTTGGGAAAAGGTCGCCGTCGACGAATTATTTTTGTTATATTCTAGATATTCCGTGCGAATTTATTACACAGGCCATCAATGGTGAAATTTCAGTTTCTGTGTTCTTTAAAGAAAAATAATAATAAAAAATAAATAAACAAAGCTATATTAGTGGACGGTGGTCATGACCCCACCGCCCACACTTCCTCATGGGAAGGACGCATTGCTCATGGGGCAGTGCGCCCACCACTTGGGGGGACGCACTGTCCCATGGGGAGTGTGGCCTCCCCAAACCTTGCAGCCACTGTACTATGTATAGTCGGTGGGTGTTGACGCATGGGAGCCAATGGTACCATCCATCCGATGGTACTCTGTCCACCCCTATACCTTTTGTTAAATGCATTTTTTGTAACCTAAGTAAATTTGACATATGAACTTTATTTTAGTAGTATTTTTTGATGTTGAATAATATAAATTATAAATATTTTAAATATTATATATTCATATATAATATTTAATATATATATAATTATATATTGGAAAATGGGAATTTAAGTTTGGAGTTTATTCTGAATCAAACAGTTTAATAGTTTGGTTATTATTAGAAAAATAGAAGATTTATAATCAATGCTTAATGTAGGTTATTTTTATATATAGTTTTTGTATATATAAAAAATATATGTATTTAAATATATATGGTATGCTGCATATATATTTAAGTATATATATATATAATATTTTGTTTTAGGCATTTTGGTTGCATGCAAGTAATTAGATAGCAATTTAAACTGAAATGAATAAGTGTGCATGGTTAGATTAGATTGAGAAAGGTATGTATTTTAATGGAAGGAATTTATATGTTTTTAATGAAAATTTGGAAGGTTATTATTTTAATTTCTATCAGATGCATTATATAGGGAAATGGATTTAAGATATCCGAAGTTAGCGTATTTCCTTGCCTTTGCCTATTGTTGTTATCTTTTCCTTATGTTCGTGATTGGGGAAAAAGGGTTTTATGATTATTTGAGCTAACCCTATTATTGTGCCTTTGATTTTGTCAATGTTACCTATTGAATGAGTATGGGTTTAAGAAATCCAAATATTAGATTTGATTAAGGACTTGAATGCTTTTTGTAGCTATGTCATCAAGTTGCATTGTGGGATATGGGATTGAGTTTTAGTCCAAAATTGTAAGTCTTCCAGAGAATATTTAAGGATGAGGGTTGTTGATTCTTTATGTCAACCAATTGTCTTTCCCTTGGGTAGTGCAAGGTGTCTTTTCAATATTTACCCAGTTTTCATGAACAAGGATGTTTTGTACCTCCTGTGAAAGGAGTGGATTATGTATTTTATTGTCTCTAGTGTTTGGAGTGTGTTGTGTTTCCTCCTAGAGTTGTAGTGGTTGTTTAATCCAGTTGTATGCACTTGGGTTTCCCTTGGAGTATGGTGTTGTATAGTGTGTTTTCCATTAGAAGAGTGGCTTCTATTAGGCGTTGGAGCCCAAAGAGGTAAATCGGGTAACCTTTGGAAGTAGTTTAATTAAGTGATAACTAAATTAATGTACTTAGATGATTAGGATGCATTTCACACTAATCAAGATAATATAACCTCACTCATAGACACAAGGGCTCGTTTAGACTTGGGATGAGTGGGAAGGCTTGAAATGGCATGGTCATCTATCTTGTCCTTACGACAGGTATTTGATGTTGCATGAGTGAGCATGAGGGCTAGGGTTCGGTTGAGGTCACCAGGATTACTGGAACCTATGAAGAACGCCCAGAGGAGATCTCATGACTAACTATGTGATGACACTCTATCTAGGACAACTGTTGTTAATTATTTTAAGTGTATGGTTCTTTGAACATACTTGATCTATTTTATGTCTGGAAGCAATGTGACCTATGTTAGTGATGTGAGAGTTGTACTTGTATTGTGCATGTGTTTGGTTGAGTCAGTATTGTTGATGGTGTTTTCATGCACTTCTCAACACAAGTAATGCGTAGGTGCATTACCTCTCTTGAAAGACAATCTTCCACAATCAAATTACAGAACACTATCCCAAGGTCTCTCGGATGTCAGGTCATGACGATGCTTGGAATATTTCAGTTGTTTATGCGATTCGTTGGAATCACAAGGTGGCCTTATGTGGTTGAAGTTGTAGGGGAATTGAGTCAATAAATTGAGTTCTAGAGGTCTGGAATTGGTATGCTTTGCTATAGGTTCAAATAGCAGTCTTGGACTCCATTATTTCATTGGATTTGGCTTTATAATGTGCAATGAACCTCGACACAAGTTGACTCTAAAAAAAATGAAAAAAGAGAAGGTGAGGAAGAAATATTTTTCTTGGACCTGCAACTACTAATGAACAGTGATCATGGAGGTTCCTACTATGGACAGTTTCCTTAAACGGGATTTCACTTAACCAGAATTCTCACAATATAATGAAATCAGTGCTATCTTCTAGGGACTGCAGATGTTCATCATTCACTCACTATGGAAACATGAATAAAAGATGAAGTTTAATGAGTAGAAATGGAATCAAAGTCCAGACTAACTTTGCACAGTCATCTACCTTTAGCAAATGACCAAAAGTATGAAAAAGGAAAGCATAAACACATCAACTATCTCAAAAACTAGAAATAACATACTAAATCTACCAAGTTGAAACTGAAGGTGCTAGAACAACAAAAAAAATACTTTAAAGCAAAGCTATAACTAAAAGGGAGAGGAATCATGAAACATATTGAGAAACCCAAAAAATACACCAAAATTGACTGTATTTGCTATTTATAATTTCTTCAGCATGCCTTTACAACAACTCAACTCTCAAAATGAGAGGAGGAGAGCCCTATTTATAGTTTTCACAAAACAAAATGAGTGGCCAAGATTTGATTTCATTATGTAGCCAAGATTCATTTTACATTAGGGTTTCACCTACCCCCCAATATATATTACATTTATAAAATACTTTCTTGTCTCTTCCTTATTTCGTCATCTAGTGACAACACTGTAGCAAATTTGTCTTTTAGTGATTTGCCCTTTGCTGTAGCTATTCTTCAAGGAGCTGTTCATTGATGATTGGGTTGCCCTCTTGCTTCTTCAACGCGGCATACTCCATGAAATTAAGGATCAGGGATTGAAGCTTATTCACCTCCACGATGTCATATTTTAGGATTTGGTAACTCCATTCCTAAGAATTGCTGCCTAGCTTCTTCCAGTCTGCTTCATACTTAACATCATTCTCCTTGAAAACTTCTGATTACATGAAGGCTTGGGCAACAAAACACAAGAACTCAGTAGTGATTTTGGTGGATATCCCCTCTTCCATAATCTTCAAGAAGTGGGGCTTGATGTTCTCGGGATTGATCTCGACTGCGGGCACCTCATATCCCATCATCAGTTTGAGGTACTGAGTACACTCCTCCCTGGAATCCCTTGCCCATTCAATGTTAGGTTTTATCCATTCCAAAATCTGCTCCAGCCTTCTCTTTCAGTGGTTATAATCTCTTTTCCATGTATCCACTAGTCAGTGGTTGTCGTCCTTGAAGGCAAGGTCCCTCTCCCAGATATCACTCAGCAGCGTGAGAATGACCTCAATCTTTGGGTAGGCTGCATCGTACTTCCTGGGGAACTTCTCATAGATCTGCCTTGTGTCCTCAAGAGTTTTTTGAACCTCTAGGAACCTATTTGCTGCCTGAGCGGCCACATTGATACCTGTGTTCCCTATGTCCAAAACCTATTGGAACCAATTTTTCATAGTTTTGTCCAAGTTCCACCTCTTTTCTAGTTTTTCAATTTGTTCTCTAGACAACAACTAAGGTGGGACTGATGATGTTGTAGGCTGATCATCTGAAAATGACCACTACTAAATATAAGTTGTTAGGTTGGCCACCTACTCCTTTAATTCTTCCTTGGAGATTTTATCCTGCTGGATAAGGTGCACTACTGTGGTGACCAACTCCTGGAGATGCTCAACCTTTTGCTCCCTTGTGGCTGCCCCTAGATCGATGGTGGAGACATTATAAGTTATGCCTTGTTCCCCAACCATCGGCATTGCTATTTGCACTAGTCTTGATCCTGAGGAATCTATAGTTATCCTCGATCTGACCCTCAGTTTCTTGTCTTTTTTGGTGTTCACTAGTGCTCTAGCCATGATGGCTTCCAGCCTTGCCTTGGGATCCTTTGATGTGGGAGTCTTTTGCTTGAGCTATTGCTGCAGCCAATCAGGTGTTTGAGGTTCCTCGGTTGAAGGTACACTTTGAGTTCTGCAGTCCTTTCCTTCAAGTTCGATAGTACTAACAACTAGATCCTTCTCATTTACTCACGTATCTTCCTTTCCTTCATCAAAAACTTGCTCGAATGTCTCATGTTCAGTGGGAGACTTGGTACGTAGCTGCTCTTTGGGTGACTCTTTCTTTTCAGTATCCTCTTCCACATTTAGAGCATCTTGATGCTTCTCAGGGCTCTTTGTCTATTTACTCTCTTGGAGGAAATTTTCCCCACCATGCTCCAGAGTCTTGCCATGTTCTTCAGTTGGAGACTTGTTACCTTTTGTCTCCAGAGCAGCAGTCTCATCCTCCTGTGCAAGCTGATCCTTGGCCTCCTTGTCCTCAATCTCCTTGAGCTATTTGCCCCACTCTGCATTGAGCTTAGGATCATTTGACTCACGGATCAATTCTATGTCAAGGTCCTCACTGGCTTCACTGGACCCACTACCCTCACTTGAGGATTCATTGGCTACCTTATCAATTTTTTGACGCTCGAACAAGGGGTGTTTGTGATATTCAAACTCTTCATCTTTCAGTGCCTTCTCAGCCTCAAGCTATTGTTGTTCATGCTCGTTCGATATCTACATGGTCGCCCTCATCTTTGGTGATTCGGTAGAGGGGGATGCTGTTGGGGTGGAGGCCATAGCCTGAGCTATCACAACCTGGACTATCGGATTGGTGAGCATCCCCAAAAGCTCATAAGGCACATTTTGCATATACTTTACAAAAGATTTTGGAAGGCCTAGGGCTGGCATTGTGGTAGTGAAAATGGAAGGAAGGGAAGGAGACATTGGGGGGGAGGTCATTGGCGAGGTGGCAGTAGATGATGAATCCATGAGAATGACCTCTAATACTGGAGGAGACTGAGCAAGGTGGACGGAGATATCCACCGTAGGCGGGGAGGAAGCAAAAGTTGGAATTGAGGCAAGTTGGGTGGTGAGGGTGATTATAATGGGCGGAGATCCAAACGAGCTAGATCTTTTGCTCGTGATCCCGAGGGGTGAACCCTTTGGCATCATCGTTGTCTCCGTGCCTGTTGTTGTTTTTCTTTTCTTCTTAGAGGGCTCTGGCTCGGAAGACTTATGAGCGTAGACCTTTGGTTTGGACAACTGTTGGCTAGCCTCCTTTCTTTTCTTGGTCTTCAGAGGTGGTGGGGCTTTAGATGTTTCCCCAGTTGTAGCGGTAGCTTCTTAGAGCCACTTGGTTCACTCACGTGCTCACTTGAAAGCTCGGTGTATGTCAAGACGACCCCTTGTTGTTTCAATTGGGTCATATTCCCATCGATCCATGCTCTTGTTTGGGCTTCAATGGACCTGGTGAGCACACCAATATCATTAAGCTCCGGTGTATCCCAGTTGATAGTGGGCAGCGGTAGGTTGGAAACTGTATCGTAAACTGGATCCACAATTGCTTCTTCATCCTCCTCCAGCTGATCGGGGATCGAGCATAAGTTCACCCTTCATGCATGGATGATTGTTATGTGCATATAATATCACAACCATACCTTAAGATCATCCCTGCAATTGGCCCAAAAGTCCTAAATATTGTGGAGGTGGGTATATCCACGCCCCAGTGCCTTTCTGACATGGCCATAGGGATCCATCCATGGCCTTGCTATATATTGTTGAAAATTATATTCTGCAAAATTCCTTTCTGAATATCCGGTGCACTGGGAAGTGTGCACCTTATACATCCCCTGTCCAAGGTTCAAGGGGTAGATGGGGCCTGCTAGATGCTTCTCCCTCAAGACACAGTGAATGTATCGCAGCTGCCGAGTCAGCTCTAAGAGAACAATCCAGTCATTTGGGTACCAGGGCAAGTTGTTTGGTTTATTTGAGAAGCCTTTGGTGCGGATGTATGTGAACCTTGGGAACTGGATGTACCAGAAGAAATATTGTTTGAGGAGAACCCTAGCACTGTGGGACATCCTCCTATGAAAATCTCCTCCCACTGACCGGATTACGTGGGCAATGAACGTGTCATTCACCCTGTAGTAGTTTGTTTTGAAATTCCTAAACTGCAATTGAGGGTACTTGTCATATGGTTTGAGCTCTGGCCTAGATGGATCACTTGGCATCACTATCAAACCTTGATAATGTCACCGATTAGCAAGGAATACACTAAGTAAGAGGTCATGAAGAATTTGTTAGTTTTCTTCACAGTGGTAAACTACTCGTGGAAACAGTCGCTGATGATTTCACCCCAATAGAAGGTGGTACCCTTACCTCAGAGGATCTGTTCTATGAAATAGAACATCTAATTTTGAAAGAAAATTGTGCCAGGAAGGCCCCTAACTCAACTAAGCAGTGTTACTAGATCATGGTAGTCCAAATGGAAGTCACTGCGGTAGAGCTCCTGAGGGAGCTTCCCAACACTAGCCCGTTTGTCCTTCAACCAACATTGGTTGATGAGCCTTTTACAATCCAACGGGTCTTGTTCCCATACCTCCTAACAGTCTTCCAAGGTGGGGACTTCCATGCTCTCGAAGGTTGGAATGTGGAAGGTGTTCGTAATGCCTGACAGAGACATATCTACAAGGATATTCCCCTCATGATCGACAATTGTTCTGGTATCAGATTGGTATGCCTCAACACACGCCATCACTAATTCTGGGGCCACCAGGGCTGGTGGGAAACCTACAAGTTTAGCCAGTCCACTGCTCTTTATCAACTTGACATTTGCAGTTTTCGGGTTCATGCTAACCCTCTGTGTAAATTCATCAACATCGACCTATTCGATGTTGGTATCTGAAACATCCCTCCAAAGGGTAGTGACCCTGGACTAGATAGGGACTGCTTGGAACTTGTACTTCATCAGTTCCTTGTCTTCCTTGCCCCTTGGTGGCTTGGCTATTCCTTTTCCTTTTTTGGAAGCACCAGAAGTCTCTGGGTTGGATTCTATAAATCCTACACAACATATGAGAATTAGTAACAACGAACTTGAAAAAATGGCTAATCACAAATACCTGCATATCAAGATTAGTTTGGCAATCACAATTCATACTTAACAATCACAGAGGCAAGATATTTCATCATTAGAGGGCAGTGCAAACAATCCGGAGTTCCTGGGCTGGAAATCCCTTCGCAGAATGCCGCTTGAAAGGGAAAAATGAGAATGGAATTCCCATATGCACTTCTCGAAGTTGGATTTGAAAATTTGAAGTTGGAAATGGAAGAAGACCAAATTCAGGCAAGTGGGTCGAAATCCATTTTGGATTTGGAGGTCATTTGATGCCCCATTTGGAGGTTCGCGCATCATCTATAGGGAAGCCATTTGAAATGGTGCAAAGGAGATGGAATTTCGGGCGACGAAATCCGGGTCTCAAATTGCCATCGTCGGGAAGCAGCTATGTTATGACCGTGTGAAATAGAGAACCCTAAGAGGAAATCCGATGAAAGAAACCTGAGAGGAAACTTCCGGGAGCGGCCAGAAGGTTCGAGACAAATAGATGGCAAATGGGACACCAGGACCTGGAGGTCGGGAAGACGCTCTGTGCTCACCGTTTAGAACAGCGCGGTAGGATAGGAATTCTGGGAGAGGATTTCCGAGGAAGGAATCCTAGGGATGGATTTGAAGAAAAATCGTGAAGTTTGATGGTAGACAAAAATGGAGGGTTCGGGATCCGAGGGTCAGGAAGATGCTCGGACGACGCTATTATGAACAACGGGGGCACAAAGAAATCCCAAGGAGGGAATTTCAGAGGGAGGAACCCGAAAGGAGGAGAAAAAGGTTGAAAATTTTGGAAGAGGACAGTACGGATGGCCGCGGGAAGACCCGGGCCCAGAAGACGCTGGCCCCGTTTTGAAAAATAGCCGCAACGCAGGAAGGTTCCAAATCAATTTTCTGGGCGTTTAAAGGGTTGATTTTAGATTCTAAGATATGGGTTTTGAGTGCATGGGGGAAATCTAGCTAGTTCAGGTCCCATTTTACAATTTAACCTCAGAAAAATCCCAAAAAACACAAAAAAGAAACTAGGGCGCACAAATGGAAAACCTACCTCAAAAATCCGAAGAATAGGCTGTCGGATGTGCAGACGTCACTAGGAAAACACCTCAAAAATTGACAGGAGGAAAGCCAAATTCGTCAGGAGCTCTTCAATCTTTTCTATCACTTGAACCTTTGATAATGATAGCCCACAAACTTATTTTTATAGCAAAAGGCGACCATTAATGCAGCATTAATGATTCTGTACGGTTGCAAGTTCGGTTGGTGAACTCTGGAAAATGTAGAGGCGGTGGGAGGTCCGGGGTCTAGGGTCCAGGAAGCCATCCTGGGACAGCCGTTGGAAACAGAAAAGCCCGAGGGGAAACCCGACCAAGGAAACTCGGCAGAAGCAATCTAGCAGAGGAAGTCCGACAAGGGAAACCCGAGAGGAGAAACCCAGCAAGGGAAATCCGAAAATTGCCACAGATGCCAAAATTTTGACAAGGAAAACCTGGAAAGCCCGAAATTTAAAATATGACATTGGGGAACATGCCACCCCCAACATTTGGGGACAAAAAATGGAACGCAAAATGAGGCGAAATGAAAAGGACCAAAAAAAAAAGAAAGAGGGAAAAAAGGGTCCCCGTTCTGAACGGGGCATGTGTGCAAAAAACACAACAAATGGCGACTCCGCTGGGAGAACACTCCCGAGAGTTTAGAGATAAATATTCATTCCGAACCCAGATCTTTGATTGTGCAGTTTTAAGATAATTTTCAAAGCTGAATTGAGGACAATTTAAGGAAGGCGTGATCGAATCAGACTACAGATTTATCATGGGGGTGTGTGTGTGGTGAATTTATTTCCCCTCTTCAGAGAGAGTATGGATAACCATTGGTCAGAAGAGATAAGATACGTAGTTTTCCTAATCCCAAAAGTAACCTGGACATCGCTCCACTGCGAGTCAGGTGTCCATAGCCCCGATGGAGTTGTCGCTATGATCTCACGAACATAGCTCTACTGCCAGCTAGACATCCACAGCCCTGGTAGAGATATTCACACACCCATATAGTTGATTTATGCAATTTATTTATTGCTTTTGCTGGATATTTCTTTTTAGCACCTTCTTTTTCTTTTATTTTTTGTCAACCGTGTAACAACAAAGTTCACAATGGGCTTGAGAATCACAGTGGTCACTAGAACCGGCTTTAGATTTTTCACTTATCTGTGTTTCCCAGTGATCACCATACCATTCTTCGGAGATATTTTCTTAAATTTGATGTGTGTTCCATGATAAAAGCAAGGATTGAAGTAGATAACCATCCTAGGTTAGTACAAAGTTCGAAGGTTGAAAAATGACATTTAGGAACTTTCAGAGGGTAGTAGTAGGGAATGAAGGCTTATCTAGAGAATGACACGAAAGCGGGTAGCAAGGTAACTGTTCGCTGGACTGGGCATGGCCACCATAGCAGAACGGGGAGACACTTCCCAAAAAACCATGACAAAACCAGAGGATAAAGTAGGAAATCTATCTTAGCCTATGTACAAGTATTGACACTGACAGCTCATAAGAGCTCAGGCCTGGAAGTAATGCTTGAGGTGCTACCTGTTGACCGACAATGGGACATCTTCACGAGTAAGAGTCTTTAAATGGAAAGCATTATCTCCCAGGATTTCAGCAATTTGAAAGGGGTCAAGCCAAAGCTTGTCGAATTTATTGTGTCCCCCTTTCTTTTCATGGGCCTTTTCCTAGTAAAGGACCAGATTAGAAATGCGGAAGGCCTTAACTTTGGCTCAACAATCGAACCATCTTTTCACTACGCCTTGGTGTTTGGAAAAATTTTCTATCGCACGATCTCGTACTTCTTCAAGGTGCAGCAGCTCAGCTCGGCGAGCTTCTCTGTGGTCTCCTCCTTCATAAAAGTCATTGATGAACTGGAGGGTCAAGATTTTCAAATGTATGGGGAAGACGGGTTCTAAGCCATAGACTAGATGGTACGGGGAATCTCCAAGGGCAGCCTAGTGGCGGGTGCGATCTACGCATAAGGTGAAACAAAGTTGGGTATGCCAATCCTTAGGATTCCTATCTAGTAGCGTCTTAATCACTATGATGAAATATTTATTAGTGGACTCAGCAAGGCCATTTCCTTGAGGGTAATAGTTAGAGGTGAATTTGAGGGTGACACAATAATCAAAGGCCCAACTTATGAATTTTAGTGAAGCAAACGCAAGGCCATTATCACATACCAGGGCATACAGACAACCAAAATGATTTAAGATAAAACTTTCTAAGAAATCGATTACAACTTCAGTTGTACATTGCCTACAAGTTATTGCTTCTGTACATCTAGTGTAGTAATCTAAAGCGATTAGAATGTACCTGTGTCTTTCAGATGATGGAGGACTCACCGGACCAATGAAATTGAGACCCCATTGCGCGAAAGGCCTTACCTCCAGAATCGGTTGCAATGGGACAGCATCGTTTCTTTCCCTGGCAGCAACGATCTGGCACACATGGTAGGTATGAACATGACTATGAGCATCCTTGAAAATGGTGGGCCAGTAGTACCTGACTCTCAGTACTTGATGTGCCATTGATAGGCCTGAGCCATGGCTAGTTCTGAATTTGTCATGGAATTCCTTAAGGACATGATCGACTTCCTCTTTTCCCAAGCATAGCAGATAGATACCTTCATGATTTTTCTTGTACAGGATAGAGCCCTGCAACATTTAACTATTTCTTTTCAACCTCAGAGCTTATCTTCAGACTCCTTGCAGATGGGGTGGGCACTTGTGGTTCAATAGGTAGTACACTACGTCATCGTACCATTCTCCTGGGGAGACGTCCTCCAGCTGGTACTGCTGCATTGTGAGTTTAGGTACAGTATCGATAACTACCTCTGCCATTGTTCGGGCGAGTACCTATCCTCTGACTAGCTTCATCGACTAAATCTCCATGTCATATTCTTGCAGCACTGCAATCCACTTTGCCCTTCATTCCCCCAACTCCTTTTGCATAAGCAACATTTTGACGATAGGGTCAAGAACTATGGCGAAGACCTTATTGCATAAGATATAGTGCCGAAACTTCTTGACCCCTTTAACAAGGGCATAAGCCTATTTTTTGAAATTGTGATAACGTAGTTCGACATCCTTTAAGGGGGTGCTCATGAAGGCAATTGGGTGCTCGCTTCCCTCATCATCCTTTTGCGTTAGGATACTGACACAGGAATGTTCTGAAGTGAAGGAGTAAATAAAGAAGAGCTTTAGGTAGTTTAGGCTGACTAGCATAGGGGCGTTAGCAATGGCCTTCTTGATTTCCCCAAAGGCCTACTTTGTTTTGGGGGTCCACTTGACCTTGGCGTCTTGTTTTAGCATGGCGTTGAGTGTTTGACTATTTCTGCAAAGCCTGTAATGAACTTGCGGACAAAGTTGATCTTTCCAAAGAAAGACTTCAATTCTTTTTTATTGACTGGCAGTTGGATTTTCATGATGGATTGGATATGTTTGGGTTTAATAGAAATTCCCTATTTAGACAAAACGTGCCTAAGGAGTTTCCCTTCCATGACCCCAAAGATACACTTCTTTGGGTTAAGGGATACTCCAAATGTGCGGCACCTCTCAAAGACCTTGCATAAATCAGTGACATGATTGCTCTGCTACTTTGAAAACACTATTAAATCATCCATGTAGATGATGATGCACTTACCAATAAGGTCTTTGAAGGTGATTTCCATAGCGCACTGAAAGGTGGCGCCAGCGTTGATTACCCCGAAGGGCATCCTTCTATATGCGAACATTCCCCACTTGGTGGTGAATGTCGTCTTGTGTTGATCTTTGTATTGCACCATGACTTGGTTGTATCTTGAGTATCCATCCAAAAAGGACATCATCTAAGACCCATTCACTACTTGTAGCAGCTCATCCAATGAAGGCATAGGATAATTGTCCTTCTCCGATGCTCGATTCAGATTGCGAAAGTCCACACACAACCTGATTTCTCCATTTTTCTTTCGGACAGGGACCAAATTTGCTACCCAAGTAGAGTGTCTGACTGGGAAGATGATCTTGGCTGACAGTAACATCTATACTTCCTTGTAAATGATTGGCTCTAATAGAGCGTTGACAAGGCACTGTCGCTGGCGGAATGGCTTCGTATCTGGCCTGAGAGGGATAGTGTGCGTGATGATCGATGTGTCATATGTTTTGAGGTTGTCGTAGCTCCAGGAAATGATGTCATGATATTTGTGTAACATTTCAATAATCCCTCTTCTTTCCTCAGGAGTACATACCTTTCCTATAAACACATTCTTGGTATTTCCAGCTATTCCCAGGTTGCAGGTATCACACTGACCATTGATAGTATCTTCTTTGACCCATTGATCTTGCTCCCTGATTTGATCAAGGTCAAAGATCTACTCCAACTCGACCATACCCCTAGGGATGGTGTTGGTCTTTAAGTTAATGATCCCCTCTATATCTAAGTCCATTTCTTGGGGTTTAACTTCATCGATTATCTGAGCAGCGAACACATCTGAACTGGTGATAAAGTCTAGGATATGCTTGTCGTCATTGAACACTTGGAAATTGGCTACATTATCCAGCACCGACGAGATAGAAGTGAGCTCCACCATGAATCGTTTGAGGCAAGATAGGGATAATGGTTGCAGTGTACACCCTGCTTGCGTTAGGGCATTGGCAGTAGAATTCTGAGTGCGTAGGATCAGCTAAATATTGAAAGCGTCCAGCCCTTCTAGTAGGTCTCATACGCGGTGCCGGTAGTTAGTGAGCCTACGGTCATAACAAGAATAAAGCTCCCTGACTTGCTTTATGACTAGCTCCAAATCTCCATACACTTGGAGCATCTTGACATGCTTTCTTACTGCCATTAAGAGGCCCAAGACCAAAGCCTCATATTCCGCTACATTGTTGGTATAGTAAAATTACAGTCTATGAGTGGAAAAGTATGACTTGCCCTTGGGACTGATTAGCTCGAAACCCGCTCCAGCTCTGTGCTTGGATTTAGAACCATCAAAGCGCAACATCTAGAACCCAAGGAAGTCCTCAGATACGGGGCTGATAGGAACTATCCTGACCTCCGGCGGGGGCAGCATTTTAGTAACCGGCTTGGGAATGGTAGGGGCAGAACCTATTCGTCTGTCGGATGCAAATCTTGCATCCGCCCATGGGGTGGCTCATTTTTGGGCATGTTCGATTGTTGTTTGACATAAGCAGTAGTCAAATTTTGAATGGGCAGTGTTGTGTACCCGGCACCAGTTAGGGAGCAAGAGCTCCCAAAGGTTCACCCGATTTCCTAGGCTGAGCTAGTCACGTACGCATTTTCCCATAAAATCTTGGAAACCACTGAGCAGGCCCTGACCGTCACCTTCTCCCAACTCTTTATCATCAGACTCAATGAGTACTTCTGTGCTTAGAGGAGTATTGGTTAAATTGGTAGGTGGGCTACATAATACAAGAAGGACCTCGCTCATTGCTTTGCCTTCAAAGTCTTCTTATTCATTCAGGTATGCTACTGGGGAATAATTTCCTAGACTTGTTTCGGCATACAACACCTCATTTGTGTTGTTGTACTCGATAATCATGAATTTCATTTGGGGTTCCCTATCGATCCAGATCTGATTAGGCATTCCCTTCCATGGGAGCCATATATGAGAGTAATCTATGGCCGCGTATCCATTCAGTGCCCTCATGAAATCTCTACCTAGGATTATACCGTAGGTATCTAGGATATCAGCCACCTGTATATCAATAGTTTGTTGGATCCAGGGATTAGCAGCAAGTTGCATTTGTATCCTGTTGATCTCGCCAACTATGTTGATTTCAGTTTTATCAAGCTGTGTCACCTTTCGACGGGAAGGAGTTGGCATTATTTTGAGTGCCTTGCACACACAAAGAGGCATGACATTGGTTGAGGCCCCTAAATCCAGTAAGCAATTATGGAGGTTCTTTTCGAACAAAGGAACGGTGGTCAAAAGGGAGGGGTCTTGAATTTTCCTTGAAACAACCCTCCTGAAACATCCACCTGGGCGACCTGGGCCTTTTCTTTCTCGTTGCCTCTATTTTGGGTTGGTGCCAGATTAGCTGCCCTTTCAGACTGCTTGTTTACCTGCTGACCTAATGGCAGGTCCATTGATCTGTTGAAAATCTACCTGACAACCAGCTCATTTGATTGATAGCTAAAAGAAACCCTCTTTGCTGGGATCTCCTTTTCACTTGTCTCCTGTGACGAGGTCCCATTTATCATTCAAAAAAAAATGTTCCTGCCTGCAGGCACTTTCAAAAGTTTGAATGCGGACACACTTAGCTTTACCTTTTTAAATTCTTCAACAAGATACTCCCCCATCTACTCAATTTCTTGGTCATTAGAAATGTTTTGGGAGGGGCTAGCATTTTGACCCTAGCCAACGCTTGGCTATTTATTCCTGCTGAGGTATCGTGTGGGCGTAAGTGAAAAACCCGAATTATTGTTCGCACTCGGATCGAGAGGGGTGTTGAAATTATTTGGTGGGGTGGAAGTCGTGAAAGGACCTCTAGCATGGCCTCCTACTTGTCTATTCCTAAGGTTATAAGGGGCAGTCTGCTGGTGAAACATTTGGACTTCATCTTCCCTAACTTCCTTTTTGTCATTTTTGAGGCCATTATCTACTAAATTGAAAAGCTGAGCCAAAGGACTTTTGGAACTTACCTCTCTTGATAAACTGTGATGGTTTGAAATAGTGCTCTCCAGCTCAGGGTTGTTGCATTCCACCTTTGGGAAAGGGGCCTGATTTAGTACTAGCACCGAGGCATCATACGGATCAGATGGAATGATGTCCCGGCATCTCGAATTATCGGTTGCATTCTAAACTTCTACTTGAAAGATCTCAGCCGCAGTTTGAAACTCTGGGCAATCCAATTCGGAATGGCAACTTGTCTTGTGTATGCGGCACCAACTAGATAACGTAGCCTCTACCAAGTAAACTTCACTTGCGGTGTTTTCACTATTGCTATTATTGGGCTGATCCAGCGGTGTGGAAATGCCCCCATTGTTAGGGTGTGTATTCCATGTCTAGTTTTTCCTATGGAAGGGTCTTCTGTCAAAGTTCTGACCCGAGTTCTGATTCCTGTCATAATTCTGCCCCGACGATGTGCCAGCATCGCGATTGTCCTGATTTTCACGGTGATCTCAATTTTTCCTATTAAAGTTGGTCTGGATGCTCTTTTGTGACGTCTGTAGCTAATTGTTCCGATTCCTCAGGTGTGTCATCTCGATCAACATCTTCTTGACCATCTCTATGAGCTCATCAATCTTATCCCTTTCGATATTACTTGGTTACAGTGCGGTATTCTAAAGGAACACAGGCTATGCTGCTGGCTGATTCCGATGAGCGGGTGGGAACTCTGCTACTTGAAGGTATGTTGGCATCTAGTATCCATGTGGATGTGACTATTGCTGCTGGGGTAGCAAGTGTTGAGGCATTAGGTACGCCTGATTCATTGGCTATCCTGGATGTGGAACCATAGGCAGCTGAGGTACCAGATTCAACAAAGGCATTTGATACTGTAATGCTTGTGTGAGCCCCTGTATCTATGCTGGATGCGCGATTTGTCTAAGAGAAGGTAATGAACTAGATATATTTTATCCTAAATTTGTACTGGCAATGATGGCTTCAGCATACGCATCGACCAACCTAGAAGGTGGTGGCCTCATCCTCTTCATCAAGGCTGAAGTGAGGTTGTCTAGTGCGGCATAGTAAACGGGTAGGACAGCAGCATCATTAAAAACATACAGAGCCTACAACCGAGTGTACGCTTTATGGAAGCGATCATTGAATGTGCTGATTGGTTCATTGATTTCCCTTTGAACCACCATTAAATATCTGTATGAATCTGTAGGGCTGACTAGGGTCTTGAACTTCTATAGAAACACATTCTTCAAGAGATCCCATGTGCTGATAGTTCCAACTAGAAAATTGACATACCAGTAAAAGGCCTCCTCCCCTAAGGAATAAGGAAAGATCCTACAAGATGCATCCTCATACATGATCTACATAGTCTTCAAAGTGATTTCAAAAATCCTGACATGTTCCTCGACTGTCCTCTGCGGATCTCGGGAGTTGAACTTTGTGTAGAAATTCTCAGGGTTCTTGGGCATTACATGATAGAGGTTGAAAGCAAGGGGAGATGGGTTGTTACCCAGCCACGCCATTGGGAAAGGCGGTGGAGGTGGCTACACCAAGTTGCTCTGTGGCAGGGATGGGACAGCAACAACTGGGGAGGCGGCAACTAAGATACAGACTGCATTCAGGTGGGAGGCAGAGTTCAATTTAGATGAAATGGCAATTTGGAAAGTCTTAGTGGTGGGATGAGCAAAAGATGAACCTGTTAAGGAGGATGGAGAGGGCAGGGGTGAAGGGGCAGTGAGTTGCTCCATGGAGTTAGTGATGGATGATCCCCTTCACTTAGCTCTCTTAGCTCATATGGGTGGTTGTAATTCCCACAACTCCCCCTTGTTCAGTGTAGATATTCAGTATTCAGTGGAATCTCTCAAGGGAGAATGATTCAATTCGATCCAGCTTTACCCTTTCAAGGCCCTCCTTCTAGTGCCAGTTCTATTAATGGGCATTAGGAGGAGAAGGGTGTGAGATGAATGAAGCAACATCCTTGTTCTGCCCTCCTTCTAGTGCCAGTTCTGTTGATGGTGTTTTCATGCACTTCTCAACATAGGTAATGCGTAGGTGCATTACCTCTCTTGAAAGACAATCTTCCACAATCAAATTGCAGAACACTATCCCAAGGTCTCTCAGACGTCAGGTCATGACGGCGCTCAGAATATTTCAATTGTTTATGTGATTTGCTGGAATCACAGGGCGGCCTTACGTGGTTGAAGCTGTAGGGGAATTGAGTCAATAAATGGAGTTCTAGAGGTCTAGAATTGGTATGCTTTGCTGCAGGTTCAAACAGTAGTCTTGGACTCCATTATTTCATTGGATTTGGCTTTATAATGTGCAACGAACCTCAGCACAAGTTGATTTTAAAAAAAAGAAAAAAAGAAAACACAAGGAAGAAAGTTGTTTCTCGGACCTGCAACTACCAATGAACAGCGATCATGGAGGTTCCTATTGTGGACAGTTTCCTTAAACGGGATTTCACTTAACCAGAATTCTCACAATATCATGAAATCAGTGCTATCTTCTAGGGACTGCAGATGTTCATTATTCACTCACTATGGAAACATGAATAAAAGATGAAGTTCAATGAGCGGCAATGGAATCAAAGTCTAGACTAACTTTGCACAGTCATCTACCTTCAACAAATGACCAAAAATATGGACAAAGAAAGCATACACACAACAACTATCTCCAAAACCAGAAATAACATACTAAATCTACCAAGTTGAAATTGAAGGTGCTAGAACAACAAAATAACTTAAAGCAAAGCTATAACTAAAAGGGAGAGGAATCGTGAAACATATTGAGAAACCCAAAAAATACACCAAAATTGACTATATTTGCTATTTATAATTTCTTTAGCATGCCTTTACAACAACTCAACTCTCAAAAAGAGGAGGAAAGCCCTATTTATAGTTTTCACAAAACAAAATGAGTGGCCAAGATTTGATTCCATTATGTAGCCAATATTCATTTTACATTAGGGATTCACCTACCCCCCAATATATGTTACATTTATAAAATACTTTCTTGTCTCTTCCCTATTTCGTCATCTAGTGACAACACTGTAGCAAATTTGTCTTTTAGTGATTTGCCCTTTGCTATAGCTATTCTTCAAGAAACTATTCATTGATGACTGGGTTGCCCTCTCGCTTCTTCAACGCGACATACTCCATGAAATTCAGGATCAGGGACTGAAGCTTATCCACCTCCATGATGTTAGATTTTAGGATTTGGTAACTCCATTCCTGGGAATTGCTGCCCAACTTCTTCCAATCTGTTTCATACTTAACATCATTCTCCTTGAAAACTTCTGATTGTGCGAAGGCTCGGGGCACAAAACATAGGAACTCAGTAGTGATTTCGGCAGACATCCCCTCTTCCATAATCTTCAAGAAGTGGGGCTTGATGTTCTCAGGATTGATCTCGACCGTGGGCACCTCATATCCCGTCATCAGTTTGAGGTACTGAGTACACTCCTCCCTGGAATCCCTTGCCCATTCAATGTCAGGCGCTATCCATTCCAAAATCTACTCCAACCTTCTCTTTCGGTGGTTATAATCTCATTTCTAGCTATCCACAAGCCAGTGGTCATCATCCTTGAAGGCAAGGTCCCTCTCCCAGATATCACTCGACAGCGCGAGAATGGCCTCAATCTTTGGGTAGGCTGCATCGTACTTCTTGGGGAACTTCTCACAGATCTGCCTTATGTCCTCAAGAGTTTTTTGAACCTCTAGGAACCTATTTGCTGCCCGAGTGGCCACATTGATACCTATATTCCCTATGTCCAAAACCTGCTGGAACCAATTTTCCGTAGTTTTGTCCAAGTTTTGCCTCTTTTGTAGTTTATAAATTTATTCTCAAGACAACAACTGAGGTGGGACCGATGATGTTGTAGGCTGATCATCTGGAGACGACCACTACTGAATATAAGTTTTTAGGTTGGCCACCTTCTCCCTTAATTCTTCCTTGGATATTTTATCCTGCTGGATAAGGTGCACTACTGTGGCGACCGACTCCTGGAGATGCTCAACCTTCTGCTCCCTTGTGGCTACCCCTAGATCGATGTTGGAGACATTATAAGTTATGCCTTGTTCCCCAACCATCAGCATTGCTATTTGCACTACTCTTGATCCCGAGGCATCCATAGTTATCCTTGATCTAACCCTCAGCTTCTTGTCTTTTCTAGTGTTCACCCGTGCTCTGGACATGATGGCTTCCAACCTTGCCTTGGGATCCTTTGATGTGGGAGTCTTTTGCTTGAGCTATTACTGCAGCCAATCAAACGTTTGAGGTTTCTTGACTGGTGGTACACTTTGAGTTCCGCTGTCCTTTCCTTCAAGTTCGATAGTACTGACAACCAGAGCCTTCTCATTTACTCTCGTATCTTCCTTTCCTTCATTTGAAACTTGCTAGAATGTCTCATGTTCAGCGGGAGACTCGGTATATAGCTGCTCTTTGGGTGACTCTTTCTTTTTAGTATCCTCTTTCGCATTTAGAGCATCTTGATGCTTCTTAGGGCTCTTTGTCTATTTACTCTGTTGGAGGAAAGTTTCCTCATCATGCTCTGGAGTCTTGCGATGTTCTTCAGTTGGAAACTTGTTATTTTTTGTCTCCGAAGCAGTAGTCTCATCCTCCTATGCAAGCTGATCCTCGACCTCCTTGTCCTTAATCTCCTTGAGCTATTTGCCCCACTCTGCATTGAGCTCAAGATCATTCAACTCTTGAATGAATTTTGTGTCAAGGTCCTCATTGGCTTCACTAGACCCACTATCCTCACTTGAGGATTCATAGGCCACCTTATCAATTTTCTGACGCTCGAACAAGGGGTGTTCATGATATTCAAACTCTTCATCTTCCAATGCCTTCTCAACCTCAAGCTACTGTCCTTCACACTCGTCCGATATCTCCATTGTCCCCCTCATCTTTGGTGATTCGGTAGACGTGGAGGCCATAGCCTGAGCTATCGCAGCCTGGACTATCGGATTGGTGAGCATCCCTGAAAGCTGAGAAGGCACATTCTACATATACTTTACAAAAGATTTTGAAGGCCTAGGGCTGGTGTTGTGGTAGCAGAAATGGAAGGAAGGGAAGGAGACATGGAGGGAGAGGTCATTTATGAGGTGGCGACGGATGATGAATCCACAGGAATAACCTACGATACTAGAGGACACTAAGCAAGGTGGATGGAGATATCCACGGTAGGCAGGGAGGAAGCGGAAGCTGGAATTGAGGCAAGCACGGTGGCGGCAGTGATTATAATGGGCAGAGATCCAAACAAGCTAGATCTTTTGCTCGCGATCTTGAGGGGCGAACCCTTTGGCATCACCATTGTCTTCGTGCCTCTTGTTGTTTTTCTTTTCTTCTTAGAGGGCTCTGGCTCGGAAGACTTATGGGTGTAGACCTTTGGTTTGGGCATCTATTGGCTAGCCTCCTTTCTTTTCTTGGTCTTTAGAGGTGGTGGGGCTTTAAATGTTTCCCCGATTGCAACGGCATCTTCCCCACCCTCAAAGCCACTTGGCTCACTCATGTGCTCACTTGCAAGCTTGGTGTATGTTAGGATGACCCCTTGTTGTTTCAATTGGGCCATCTTCTTGTCGATCCATGCTCTCGTTCGGGCTTCAATGGACCTGGTGAGCACACCAATATCATTAAGCTCTGGTGTATCCTAGTTGATAGCAGGCAATGGTAGGTTGGAAACTGTATTATAAACTGGATCCATAACTGCTTCTTCATCCTCCTCCAACTGATCAGGGATCGGTTGTAAGTTTACCCTTCATGCATGGATGATGGTCATGCACATATAATATCGCAATCGTACCTCAAGATCATCCCTGCAGTTGGCACAGAAGTCCTCAATGTTGTGGAGGTGGGCATATCCACGCCCCAGTGCCTTTCTGACATGGCCATAGGGATCCATCCATGGCCTTGCTATCTATTGTTCAAAATTATATTCTGCCAACTCCCTTTCTGAATATCTAGTGCACTGGGAAGTGTGGACCTTATACATCCCCTGTCTAAGGTTCATGGGGTAGACGGGGCCTACCAGATGCTTCTCACTCAAGACACTATGAATGTGTCATGACTGTCGAGTCAGCTCTAAGAGAACAATCCAGTCATTTGGGTACCAGGGCAACTTGTTTAGTTTATCTGAGAAGCCTTCAGCACGGATGTATGTGAACCTTGGGAACTGGATGTACCAGAAGGCATATTGTTTGAGGAGAACTTTGGCACTGTGGGATGTCCTCTTAGGAAAATCTCCTCCCACTGACCGGATTATGTGGGCAATGAATGCATCATTCACCCTACAGTAGTTTGTTTTGAAATTCCTAAACTACAACTGAGGGTACTTGTCATATGGTTTGAGCTCTAGCCTAGATGGATCACTTGGCATCACTGTCAAACCTTGATAATGTCATCGATTGGCGAGGGAATACACCGAGTAAGAGGTCATGAAGAATTTTTTAGTTTTCTTCACAGTGGTAAACTACTCGTGGAAACAGTCGCTGATGATTTTTCCCCAATAGAGGGTGGTACCTTACCTCAGAGGATCTGTTCTATGAAATAGAACATCCATTCTTGAAAGAAAACCATGCCAGGAAGGCCCCTGACTCGGCTGAGTAGTGTTACTAGATAATGGTAGTCCTCATGGAAGTTACTGCGGTAGAGCTCTTGAGGGAGCTTCCTAGCACTAGCCCATTTGTCCTTCAACCAGCATTGGTTGATGAGCCTTTTAGAATCCAACGGGTCCTGTTCCCATACCTCCTGACAGTCTTCCAAGGTGGGGACCTCCATGCTCTCGAAGGTTGGAATGTGGAAGGTGTTTGTAATGCCTGACGAAGACATATTTGCAAGGATATTCCCCTCATGATCCACAATTGTTCTGGTATTAGATTGGTATGCCTCAACACATGCCATCACCAGTTCTGGGGCCACCAGGGCCGGTGGGAAACTTGTAGCTTTAGCTAGTCCACTGCTTTTTATCAACTTGGCATTCATAGTTTTTAGGTTCATTCTAACCCTCTATGTAAATTCATCAACATCGACCTATCCGATGTTGGTATCTGAAACATCCCTCCAAAGGGTAGTGACCCTGGACTATTTAGGGACCCCTTGGAACTTGTACTTCATTAGTTCCTTGTCTTCTTTGCCCCTTGGTGGCTTGGCTATTCCTTTTCCTTTTCTGGAAGCACTGGAAGTCTCTGGGCCGGATTCCATAAATCCTCCACAACAGACGAGAATTAGTAACAACGAACTTGAAAAAATGGCTAACAAAAAATACCTACATGTCAAGATTAGTTCAACAATCACAGAGGCAAGATATTTCATCATTAGAGGGCAGTGCAAACAATCCAGAGTTTCTACGCCGAAAATCCCTTGGCAGAATGCCGCTTGAAAGGGAAAAATGAGAATGGAATTCCCATATGCACTTCCTGAAGTTGGATTTGAAAATTTGAAGTTGGAAATGGAAGAAGACCAAATTCAAGCAAGTGGGTCGAAATCCATTTTGGATTTGGAGGTCATTTGATGCCCCATTTGGAGGTTCGGGCATCATCTACAGGGAAGTCATTTGAAATAGCACGGAGGAGATGGAATTCTGGGCAACGGAATCCGAGTCTCGGATTGCCGTTGCCGGGAAGCTACTACGGGTCAGTTGTGTGAAACGGTGAACCCTAAGAGGAAACTTCCGGGAGTGGCCAGAAGGTTCAGGAAAAATAGATGGCAAACGAGACATCGGGACCCGGAGGTCGGGAAGATGCTTCGTGCCCGCCGTTTAGAACAACGCGGTAGGACAGGAATTTCGGGAGAGGATTTCTGAGGAAGGAATCTCGGGATAGGAATCCCGAGGATGGATTTGAAGAAAAATTGTGAAGTGTGATGGTAGACGGGAATGGAGGGTCCAGGATCTGAGGGTCAGGAAGACGCTTGGACGGCGCCGTTAGGAACGGCGGGGGCACACAGGAATCCAGAGGGAGAAACCCGAAAGGAGGAAAAAGAGGTTGAAAATTTTGGAAGAGGATGGTATGGACGGTCACGGGAAGACCCAAGCCCAGAAGACACCGGCGTTGTTCCGAAAAATAGTTGCAACACAGGAAGGTTCCAAATCAATTTTTTGGGCGTTTAAAGGGTTGATTTTAGATTCTAAGATATGGGTTTTGAGCATAGGGGGGAATCTCGCTAGTTCAAGTCCCATTTTACAATTTAACCTCAGGAAAATCCCAAAAAACACAAAAGAGAAACTAGGTAGTGAGGATGGAAAACCTACCTTGAAAATCTGAAGAATAGGCTACCGAATGTGCGGACGTCATCTGGAAAACACCTCGAAAATCAAGAAGAGGAAAGCCAAATTCGTCGGGAGCTCTTCAATCTTTTCTATCACTCGAACCTTTGATAATGATAGCCGACAAAATAATTTTTATAGCAAAAGGCAACCATTAATGCAACATTAATGACTCTGTACGCTTGCAAGTTCGGTTGGTGAACTCCGAAAAACTCAGAGGTGGCGGGAGGTCCGAGGTCCGGGGTCTGGGAAGCCATCCCAAAAAAACTGTTGGAAACAGCAAAGCTCGAGGGGAAACCCGGCCAAGGAAACCCAGCAGAGGCAATCCGGCAGAGGAAGTCCAACAAAGGAAACCCGAGAGGGGAAACCCGACAAGGGAAATCTAGAAGGGGAAACTCGGAAATCACCACAGATGCTAGAATTTTGACAAGGAAAACCCGAAAAAGCCTAAAATTTAAAATATGACATTGGGGAACATGCCACCCCTGATATTTGGGGCACAAAAAAGGGAACGAAAAATGAGGCAAAACAAAAAAGACCAAAAAAAAGGAAAGAGGGAAAAGGGTCCCCGTTCCGAATGGGGCGTGTGTGCAAAAGGCACAACAAGTATGTGTCAGTGTGAGATTACCTTTGGTTTGAGGTAGTAGATTCTTTGTCCATGTTACGTTGTTACTATCTCCTAGCATGGGGGGTGGGCCTTCGGGTACCACTTGGTTGGGTAGAACTTCCACCATAAATCATTGGGTCCCCCTTGATCTTCAGTATGTGGAGGCGAGACATCCAGTTGGATAGCTCGTGGATCTTGTTTTCGTTTCTAGCACTGTTGTATTTCAAATTGTAATAAGTTGGTTTTACCCCTCTTGTATTTATGAGGTGGATTTATGTAATTGTAACACTTATGTATTTATGAATCATTCTGGAAATGAGTGTTGTAATCAATTGTTCATGTAATGGATATATGTTATGGATGTTATCTTCTTATGTTGTTATTTATTTATGTTGAATGAATGCTTATTACTTGAGTTGTTTAATGCAATGAATTTTTAATGTTGTATGTTAATGGGGATTTGAGTAATCTCGGTTACGTAGCCTTAGGGGATTTTGTCAATTATAGATGAACATGTATGTTTAATTCACTTTAATAAAAAAAAATTAGTACTCTTTTATTGTGAATTGAAACTTCCTCTAGGGTTGCATGGCAGCGCATTATAGGGAGTCCTCTTGTTTCCCCAATAGCACCTACTGTTTCGGCCCCCATTCTAGTCTTTTCCCTCAAGTCTATTCCTAAATTTATCGGAGATGGCTTGAGAACACCTTCTGAACATCTGCAAGATGTTGCAAATGTGTGTTTGGTGCATGGAGTAATAGATGAAAACAAAGTGTTGAGGTTGCTCGCAACCTCTTTCAGAGGAAAAGAATCAAACTGGTATCACACTCTACCAGCTAACTCTATTGACACATGGGATCATCTCAAAGACACCTTTTTTGATAGATTCTCAAACAATGGTGATAGATCTTCTTAGTATCACTAGCTAGAGATCATAAAGCGGGCCCCATATGAGGCCCTAACTAACTTCAACACACGGTTTCACATAACTTGGCAAAGAGTTCAAGCTGCAATTCACCCACCACCCGACTTGGCATTCATGTTTTACCTGAAGTCCATCAATGCCGACATTTCCATGATGATTCAATCCCTTGGTAGAACCACATTAGCAGATGCATACAATATAGCGGTGAAGGTAGGGAACAATCTAATAGATGCTGGGAAGTTTCCACCTTGGACCATCATGCCTATATTCCCTGAGACACCAGCTTCCACCCAGGAAATTCCACCTACCGCACCAGCTACTCCTCCTTAATATATGTACACATATGCAAGCATGCCTCAGAGTGTTGTACCTAGCTCCTCGAAGGATGAGATGAGTGACATAAAGGAAATGTTATAGGCTATGGCCAATGAAATAACCATCATCAAGCACAATCAAGATACCCCTCCTAAGCCAACCTATCAAAGTTATCAGGGTGGAAGGTCCTCTTATCAACAAAATCAGTTCCAAGGAAGTGCTCGTACAAATCCTCATGCATCAAGAACAAGTCAAATAGTATTGGTACCTACTCCATTGCCAAATTCCAACCTAAGCTCAAACAGAGAGTTGACTATAGGGAAAAACAATCTGATCGATGATGGAAACCCCTGGTGTTTCCCTTGTAGTGATTCACATATGCCTCAAAATTTCCAATGTGGTAATCTACAACAAAAGGTAGCAGAGCAGGATAGCCAAGGCACAATGTCAGACAATGGGGGCTATGTATATACCTCTACACAAATGGAAAATGTGGTACTCACCACTCGAATGCAAGGAATATCTCTAGAACAAGAGATTGATATCACTCCCAACCATGCCCTCTTCTCATGGATGGAAGGAGAGGAGGCGGTGTTCACCTTTGAACCATCCACTTCAGAAGGTTTGCATGAGCAGTCTAATTACAACACATGCTCTGAAAAAGGACCCATCGATGAAACACTCGGCCCACAATTGTTCAGTTAGTAGTCTAAAAATTATCCCAACCGCTAGGCCAGTGCCCCCGTGATAGTGACACAAAGCGTTCCACAAAAGAAGACCATAACCACTAGAGCAAAGGAGAAAAAGCAGCAGGGTCTGCCACTGTTAGATGTGGTAGAGAAATTAAAGAAATCACCTGCTAATGTTTCTAGGTTGTGGGAAATCCTAGCTATGCCAAAACAAAATACACTATTACAAAGGGCTCTTCAAAAAGACCTAATTGCAAGACCAAAGGAGCAATCACTTTAGGAGGAAACTACTAAAAATTATTTCAACCAACCAAAGTTCTTGCAAATACTGTAGAAGAAGCCCCTGAGGAATATCTTGAAGAAGAATTGACATTCAGAATCGGTGAAGAAAAACCAAAGTCGAGGCCATTTCTCTTAACCCTTATTGTGGGTAAGAAATTACTACATTATTCCATGATTGACTCCGATGCCAACACCACAGTCATGCCCAAGCTAATAGTTGAAGCCTTGGGATTAAGCTATGAACCTTTAAATAAGGAAGTCATGCAACTATATGGTAATATGGTAAATTTTTTTGGAATCATTAAGGACCTTCCCTTAACTTTGTTTGTCTACCCAAATATCACAGTCAAGTAAGATACTATAGTCATTGATATCCCTCTAGTTTTCGGTCTATGCCTGTCTAGAGAATTCACTTCCAAGCTAGGTGGATACTTTTCTTTAGATTGGTCACACCTAATTATAAGGACCAAGCATGGATCTAAAATGAAACTAGAGTTTGAACCTTTTCATCCCGAACATGTTGCAGACGAAGCTAGGGCAGTCTTTGAATCGACTCACACTTCCATAAGCAAGCAAGAGATGTACTGCACAGAGCTTCTAGAAGATGAAGAAATCATCGAAGATCAGACCAATCAAGAGGAGGTTCTCCTAGAAGTGAGTTTATTGATGTTGGAAAATGTACCTCAACTTGCTGGCTTGAACCTCTTTTAAGGACTTGACGAATTTACCCTCCATATCATGGAGTCCTTCCTTCCCTTTGGCGAGAGCATGATGGACCTTGGCTTCATCAGCAGAATGATTGCATATCGATGAGTGACAATGTGATTTATCACCAATATGTCGATATGTGATAAACGTTGTGTCAGTGAGACTTGGGGTCATTGGTGGAACCTAATAAGTAGTCTCAATGATACAACGATATGCTATGCTGGTGTGACTTGGGGTCATTGGTGGAACCCTTCACCAGGCTACACCGATGGACCGATGGTAGCTGGAAGCAACTTGGTGGGGTCCACAACATAGTATACTAGTGAATGGGGATCTTGATCTACCATTGAGATTTAGCTAATCCAATGGTGCTCATTTTATTCCGTGCTCAGTCGAAGTGAGTATCGATGAACTCTTATGAACTAAGTAGAATTGTTTGATTGTTTGATACTTGGTAGTATGCGAGGTGTGTAGGCTTCAAGCACATGTCACTATTTTAGAGAAACTTATTGGGAATATTGTAGATGCTTTTTTTATTCCCCGAAATTGCACAAGATGTGTACACGTGTCTTGGTGGACTCTGGCAGTTTGGCGATTAGATGGTTATCACCATACCATGGTGGCCATTAGGCCATATTACAATAGCATGGTAGGAGATGCTCAAGGCATAGTTGAACATTTTGATATTCAAAGTGATGGATGAATGGCATGAAAACTTGTGGCGCGATCTCATTTGTTGATTTTACATTGCTGTTGTAAATCAATGATTATTGGATGAAAGATTTATTCTTTGACAATGATATATTTGTATTTACTATAAGATCTGATTTGGCAGTTGAAAAAATCCAAATTTAGGTAATTATTTGTAACTGAATTTAATGCCAGGGTGGCCCGATGCATGTTGCAAGGTGGTTTGATCAGAGATGGAGAAAGCTTGTCAGTGAAGCATGTAATTAATTACACCCTAATAGTTGTTGGTTGCAAATAGATAAAAATGGGCAGTAGGACTAAGGTGAAGCAGAAAGACCAGATTCATTGTATGTGGTAAGAGCATTATAATAGTGAGTGTGTTCGAACTGCAGTCTGCTACTATGAGTGAACCTCATAAAGTGAAGTTTGTAACTGTGTATGTAATCTATTTACTGTAATACAAAGTGACTTTGCTTGGTGTGGTGGGTTTTTCTCCCATAATGGTTTTCCCATGTATATTTGGTGTCATCTTTGTGAATGTGTTTTTATGTCTTTCCTATTATACTGTGTTTGTTCATCTCAAATGCTCAAAAGTTTTAAAACTAGTCTTTGCACTTCTCCTCTATGGTTTTAGCATTAGGAAAGTGTATTCCACACCTTTGCTTTTCCTTTCAAGTGGTATCAGAGCCTGACCAGTTGTGTTATCCTTGTTAGTAGGGATGGCTTTCGTGCTAATCCTGTTTCAATGGGAGTCATGTGAAGGAGAACCAAATATTGTTTGAGATGGAGAGTACATCAGGAAGAGTAGATATTGAAAAATTCAATGGTGGAAATTTTGAGTTGTGGAAACTCAAAATGGAAGACCTGTTGGTGGATAGAGACCTCTAGATTGCTATGTCTGGAACTATGCCACAAACCATGGAAAAAGAAGATTGGGATCTTGCATATAGAAAAGATAGAGGCTTGATAAGATTTTGTCTGACCAATTTTGTACTCTTGAATGTCCATGAGGAGAAGACTACAACTTCATTATGGAAGAAGCTTGGTGATATTTATCAGGGAAAGTCTTTGGTGAATAAGTTATTCCTGAGGAAGAAGTTGTACTCCTTGAAGATGGAAGAAGGTGCATCTATTGGAGACCATCTGAAATCATTTAATATGAGTTTTGCTTAGTTGGTGTCTGTGGGTGTGAAGATAGAGGAGGAGGATCATTGCATGCTCCTATTATGTTATTTAGCTGCCACATGGGACCATCTGGTAATGGCTATTGGAATTACGATTGCTACTTTCAAGATGGAAGATGTGGTTGCTTCACTACTGTTAGAAGAAATGTGAAGGAAGTCTTTAGATATGGCTAAAGAGGTTCTTTCTCTTTGGGGTAGATTGAAGGAGAAAGGCAAGAAGAAGGACAACAAGTCTAAATCCAAATTTGTAGGGAGACCAAAGTCTCCTAGTAAAAAGTCCAGGGTGAAATGCTGGAACTGTGGGAAACCTGGTAATATTTGAAAGGATTGTAAGGGGAAGAAGAAGAAGAAAGACTCTCCAGACAATGATTCTTCTTAGAGTGATGTAGATGCCTTCATTGCAGCCTTGGTGACTTAGACATCAAATGATGTTTGGCTGATTGACTCAAGTGCATCTTTCCACATGACATCTCATAGAGAGTGGTTCACTAAGTACAAAAAATATGATGACAGAAAGGTGTACCTGGCGAGTGACTCAACTTTGGAGATTTTCAATCATGGAAGATTCAAAATATAATTCCTTGATGGAAGAACCAACGGGATTGGTGATGTACTACACATACCAAGATTGGCTCAGAACTTACTTTCTTTCAGTAAGTTGAATGATGTGGGCATGCAAGTTTCTTTCTTGAGTGGAGGCTGTAAGATGACTAGAGGTGCAATGGTGTTGGCTAAGGGTGTACGAATTGTCACTCTATACAAGATGGATGCATGCCATGTTCAATGTAACAATGTCTCTATAAAGTTAAGCAAAGTTGCTCATGCAGAGAAGAAGAATGACGCTCCTCTAGGTGAAAATTCCTTGGAGGTGAAACTCCCAATAAAGAAGACCATGTTGTGGCATCATAGACTCAATCACATAGGTGAGAAAGGTTTAAAAACCTTGAAAAATAAAAATCTTGTTGAAGGGCTTGTTGATTGTAATCTTGAGTTTGATTTCTGTGAACACTACATTTATGGAAAGAAACATCGTATTTCATTTTATTTAAGTCCTGATAAATCTTCTGGTGTACTTGATTATATTCATTCTGATGTGTTTTTTCCGTTGAATGTTCCTTTGTTATCGAAGTCTATATAGTATGTTTCTTTTATCGATGATTATTTGAAAAGGGCATTTATATACTTTCTTAAAAGTAAATTAGAAGTGTTCAGTCGATTTAAAGAATTTAAAACTTTTGTAGAAAATTAGACTATAAGGAAAATCAAATGTTTGAGGATGGATAATGTCGGTGAGTTTTGTTCCTGTAGATTTCAAAAGATATTGTAGAGACCATGGGATTAAAAGGCATAAAACTACACCTTATACTCCACAATAGAATGGAGTTGCTGAAAGGTTGAACAAGACGTCGATGGAAAAGGCAAGGAGTATGTTGAGCAGTGCTGGTCTAGAGTAGGAGTTCTAGGCTGAGGCTATGGCTACAACATGTTACCTAGTAAATTGTTCACCTTGCTTTTCTGTTGTTGACAAAACACCTTTGTAAGCATGGTCTGGTAAGAAGCCCTCTCTGAGACATATTTGTGTCTTTTGCTATGAGGCATATGCATATGTGTCAAATGAGAAAAGATCTAAATTGGAGAACAAGGCTGTTAAATGTATCTTCATCGGCTATGGTGTTGGTGTGAAAGGATACAGGTTTTGGAATCCTAATACTAAGAAGGTTTTGTACAACAAAAGTTTTATATTTCATGAGCTGAAGCCTTCAATAGCTGATCCATAGTTAGAGATAGATGAAAAGGAAAAGAAGAATGATGTAGTTAAGATTCTTCAAACTCTAGAAAAAGAGGAACTACATGGTGTACTTGAAACTGAGGAGAGCTCTAGTAGCTTTGAGAGTTCTGAAGAAGAAGAACCAAAACCTCATCAAGTGACAAGGTCTACATGTGAAATACATTAACTTGATAGGTATGGATTTTCTATTTTAGATTTGAACTATGCCTATGCTTTAATTACTAGCACTGATGAGCCTAGGACTATGAAAGAGGTGATTAATATGTCTCATTCAAATTCCTAGTTGGAAGCTATGCATGAAGAAATGGAATCATTAAAGAAAAATGAAACCTTGGATTTGGTGCCTTTTCCTAAAGGGCGAAAGCTTGTTGGCTATAAATGGGTATTTAAGAAGAAGACTAGTCTAGATGGCAGTGCTGAAAAGTATAAAGCAAGGTTGGTTGCAAACGGATATTCCTAGGTATAGGGAATTGATTATGGAAAATTTTTTTCCCTTATAGCTAAGTTGACATCTATCAGATTTCTGTTGTCACTTGCAGTCGTGTATGACTTAGAAATCGAGCAGATGGATGTGAAAACAACATTTCTCCATGGAGATTTGGAAGAAGAAATTTATATGTCCCAACCTAATAATTTCATTGAAAAAGGTGAAGAAAACCTAGTCTACAAGTTAAAGAAATCTCTATATGGTTTGAAACAATCACGTAGAATGTGGTACCAGAAATTTAACCATTTTGTGTTGTTTATGGGATTTGTGAGATCAAAATATAATCATTGTGTGTATTACAAATTTGAAAATGATCATGTGCTTATTATCACTCTGTATGTGGATGATATGTTCTTCATAGGAAATCGTAAGACTATGATTTTTGATCTTAAGTCTCAGTTGTCCACAAAGTTCAAAATGAAAGATCTAGGTGTAGCAAGGTATATTTTGGGGATGGAAATAACTAGGGACAAAATGAATAGAAAGCTTTGGGTCAACTAGAGTAAGTATACTAACACTGTTCTGGAGAGATTTGGTATAATGATTGCAAGAAGTTAATTGTTCCAGTTTTGTAGGGAACAAAGCTATC